>JASDQU010102260.1:280916-330656 GCA_032191745.1 Picea mariana
TTGTTGAAAAATCTACTCATTGTTGCCTCATATGCAAAGGTCTACAATGGTTCTCTCCAATATACATTTGCATATTTCTTTATTTATCTCTTAAATCTTATTCATGTTCCTTACTTATATACATTTTATCTCCCATATCTAGAGATAAATTCATTGCACATTCATTTCTCTCCTCCTATCTATTTGTTTTTGGAGAGTGGCCATGACAAGTGTATTAACAAACCTTCTCACCCTTGAACTAAGTAAGGTGAAATAGAAGGTCATTGTATATTCTCTATGGTGAGTGTTGGGCGCAGACCTATTTTGAGAAGGATGTTTATGTTGGGCACAGGCCTATCTTTGGAGAAGGATATATTTTTGGGAAAGACCTAACTTTGGAAACAAATGACCTAATTTTGGAGCACAAGCAACAGGTGGCAAGAAAGCAACATGCAGAAAAAGAAGGAAAAACAACATGCAAGAGGAAAAATAATGTGGTGTGTAGGCATGCAAGCCTAACCATGACAGGGTTAGGGTTGTTGACAAATATTGTAACAACTATAAGCCATAGAGTACTATAAATAAGGACCTATGAGGTCTAGGAAGGTAGTAGTTGATGTGAGGAGAGGAAAATAGGACTGATTGTTGTGATTTTGTGGATTGTTGATTGTAATAAGTCTTGTATAAGAGTCGGCTAAGGTAGTCTTTAAGGGTTAGGTCACAAGTTGTGGAGCATGGTGTGATCTAGTCTACCTCACAAAGGGTTCTTACCCTCATCTTGATTGTATTACTGAAGATGTAATGTGCGCAGTGAAATATTTTACAGCAGATTAAATAAAAGAGTAGAGAAGCCAAATCTTTGTGGACGTAGCCCCACGAGGGGGTGAACCACGGTAAAATTTTTTATGTGTGATTTTTAATGAATGTTTACTGTTTGTTGATTAATATCTTATGTATGAATGGTTAAACTCGAAATATCAGTATGCATGCATAGGTTTAAAGATGAACAAATCATAGAAGTACTTCAATCATTAACAATGATAATGCATAAGGAAAAATAACACAATCATAGATCCCCACTCATTCCTAGACTGCAAGCACTTGCGTATTGCAGTCACCCATAAAATCTATCTCGGGTGAGACTTAACGGTGCACCCTATGCGCAACGTTGCCTTTTGGTTTACCAGGAGGGCCAATAGTTTTTGAGGGTATTGTTGGAAACCTGTTGAGATTCGAACCCGGTTCATTCCAAGAAGAAGAGAATAACCAACAAACGATTTTGTTGCCAGTTGGAACTGCATAGGATTGAGTGGACGAGATCCATGGAAGAAACATGTGGAGAATGAAAGTATATAAGGGAATGTTCAAGCCATGGAATCCAACGAAGGTGGATATTGAAAGATGGTTGAAAACAAAGGAACTTAAGTTTGAGTAGAAGGACAACATAAATGCTAAGTTAACACAGTGTAAATATCTTGACAAATACGTGTTCAACAACTTGCATGAGGTATTTTTCTATGATTTTTCTGTGAACAGATCACAGAGTAAGATGGGACTGTACATACATAAGAGAACTTCCTAGTTTTCATGAGCTAAATGACTTAGAGGGATTCTTGACAAAATACAAAGAGGAAGTGATAGAAAATCAGAGGCTCTTAGCCCTAGATATTTCACTCAAGGAAACACCTGCAAGATGGTGGGGTGCACACAAAAAACCAATTCAGGACTGGTATCAGCATAAACAACTACAACGCATTAGATTTGGTGGAGAGCAGGGGAGCAATAAAATGCCAAGGTATGATGGGAAAGGAACACCAGTGAAACACTTGGAGAAGTGCAAGACACAATGAAGGATGACACCACCAAAGGAATGGTCTCACCATTTTATCCATACATTGGAAGGAATTCTAGAGAACATGTATATAGACTAGGAGATTCGCATGGGCACAACAAAATGGACATGATTACAACAAAATTTTGTAGTAACCTTCTCATTTGAACATGAGAACCCCAAAATTGATTCAAAGTTGATGCTAATATGGGGAGTGATATTTTCTGATGAACCAGAAGTGGAAATCATGATATAGTATCAACAATAGAACATACAAACAATCAAATAATTACTTTCATGCTATCAAATTGAAGAGGAAGCACCAGATGAAGATGATCCATGCAAAATTCATATTACAAAGATTGAGGGAGAAAGAGAGGTGGTAGGTCCATATTTGGAGTTAGAAGTATTTGCTGCACCAATCAAAGTTAAGTAAGTCAACATTGGGATGAATGAAAATCCTAAAATGGAAAGTATTGGAGACTATTGGGATGAGCAAACAATAGAAAGAATAACACAGTTATTGCGTGAATACAATGACTTGTTTCCAACGACCTTTATAGAGATAAAAGGCATAGCAGGAGAGCTAGGAGAGATGAATATACCCCTCAAACCTGAGGCTAGACTTGTTAGGAAAAGACCTTACAAACTGAATCCAATGTATAAGCAGAAATTAAAAATTGAAATTGATCAAATGTTGGAAGTTGGTATTATAGAACCAATAGAGGAATTTGAATGGATCAATCCTATAGTAGTCCACGAAAAGAAGCAAGGAGGGATAAGGATTTGTGTAGATCTGAAGAAACTTAATGATTCTTGCTTACATGACCCTTTCCCTACCCCCTTTACAGATGAGGTCTTAGAGAATGTGGGAGGTTGGGAAGCATATTCATTCACAGATGGATTCTTGGGTTACCATCAGATCAAAATAGCTCTAGAGGATAGGTATAAGAATACTTTTTCTAAATAATGAGGATCCTATAAATATATAGTCATGTCATTTGGGCTGAAGAATGCACCAACTATTTTTTCAAGACTAGTCATAGATTCTTTTAAGGAATTCATACGTCAGTTTCTTGAAGTATATCTGGATGACTGGACTGTATATAGTATTTTAAAGGACTATGTATATGTGTTAAGACTAATGTTGGAAATATACAGGCAATGTCAGATATCATTAAATATCAATAAATGCATTTTTGGTACACCTTTTGGAATATTGTTTCGACATATAGTGTGTAAACAAGGTTTACTAGTGGACCCTGCTAAGATTGCATTCATTATGAATTTACCACTACCAAAGTAAGTGCACCAGTTAAGAGAAACACTGGGACATACATGCTATTATATGAAATTTATAAAGGGGTATGCACAGATTACTGCACCAATGGAAAAACAATTAAAGAAGGACACCATATTTTAGTGGAATGAGGACTATCAACAAGGATTGGACACTTTAAAGGAAAATATGGTAACAACACTTATACTAGTATTTCCAGATTGGGAAAAGACATTTCATGTGCATGTAGATGCATCAACCATCACACTTGGATCAATTCTGGTGCATCTAGGAGCAGGGGAATTAGACCATCCTATAGCCTTTGCAAGCAAAAAGTTTTCAGAATCATAGTAGAATTACAACACCACAAAAAGAGAAGTCCTAGCCATGGTATATGCACCTCATAAATTCAGGAACTATTTACTGGGTAAATACTTTAAAATGTTCATAGACCATTTTCCCTCAAGTATCTATTCAACAAGCTAGTGTTGGAAGGGAGGATCTGTAGATGGCTATTATTATTCCAAGAATTTTATTTTTAAGTGATAGTCAAACTAGGGAAGCTAAACACATGACCTGATCACCTGTCAAGGGTAACTAATGGAGAAGAACCTACTAACTTGGAAGACAACTTCCCTGATGCACACTCATTTTCAGTATAGGTAGTTGATAAATAATTCATTGATATTATTGAATACTTAAGCACAGGGGCTGCACCACAAGAGTTTAGCACTGCACAGAATAAAAAATTGGTAGTCAGAGCTGCAGACTACCAACTTATTGTAGGACATTTGTACAAGATGGGCATGGATAGGATTTTGATAAGGTGTGTATTGAAACATGAACAACCCATAATTTTAGTAGAAGCTCATGAAGGTATAGCTAAAGCAAACTATGCAGGAAAAGCTACCGTGCAGAAAGTATTGCACATAGGATTATGGGGGCCAACAATCCATAAAGATGGAAAGGAATATTTCCAGAAATGTGATGTTTGTCAGAGGGTTGGAAAACCTAATAGAAGAGATGATATGCCTCTAATACCACAAGTGACTATGCAGGTATTTAACAAATGGAAAATAAACTTTTTTGGACGTATTAATCCACCAACAAAAAGGCTAGGAGCTAGATATATCATTACTACGACTGAATACCTAACAATATGGGTAGAAGCAACACCGGTCAAAGGCTGTAGCGCATAGAAAACAACACACTTATTATTTGAGAAAGTGATCACCAGATTTGGATTTTCGACGATTCTAATGAGTGACCAAGGCACTCATTTTATCAACAATACCATCAAGGCTATGACTGAGGAGTTTGAGGTCTATCACCACAAGAGTACACCATATCATCCTCAGGAAAATGGAACAATAGAAGCTTTCAATAATATTTTGGAAAATGCTTTGACTAAGATCTGTAATGTCAGCATGGATGATTGAGAATTGAAAATACTAGAATTACTGTGGGAATATAGGACCACTTGTAAGAAGCTGATAGGAAAGACACCATTCAGATTGGTGTGTGGGAAGGAAGCAGTGGTGCCATTAGAATTTGTGGTACGAAGTCTGTGCGTAGCAACAATTACCAGAATGACAGAAAGAGGTGCAGTACAAGAGAGGTTAAGTCAACTAATGGAAATGGAAGAGGACATGATTCTGGAAGGATTTCACCAGGAACTACATAAAGCAAGAGACAAAGTCTGGCATGACCAACATATTAAAAAGAAGAGTTTTAAGGAGGGAGACCTAGTTCTTCTCTACGAAAACAAAATTTTCCAACACCCTAGTAAGTTTAGAATGCATTGGCTAGGTCCATATGAAGTAAATACTGTCACAGATGGGGGATTTGTGCAACTAAAATACTTGAGAGGAACAAAACTGAAAGGAATGATCAATGGTAGTCAACTAAAACTGTACAGGGACAGTCAACCTAATAATTCTTAAAAGTTACAATGTAGTAAAAAAGTCATGTATATAGTGTACTATAGTAGATATTAGGAAAGAAAACTCATAAAAAGGAATACAAAAGTAGAAAAAGAAGAAAAAGGAAGAAAAAAAGTAGAAAAAGAAGAAAAAGGAAGAAAAAAAGTAGAAAAAGGAAGAAAAAAGTAGAAAAAGAAAGAAAATGCAAGATATTGGGAAATATCGTGCGCAACAGACAATGGAATAAACATGAAAAAAATAAAAAGTGATCACGTGCAACATATGGTTGTCAGGAAGAAAACATGGTGCACCAGAGGAAAATTCACAACAGAAACATACGATGCACCGAAAATTGCAGCGCACCAAAAAATGGGCCAACGGTCGGAAAAGAAAAAATGAGTCGTCGGGGTAAAAATGCACGAATTGGGAATTTATGAAACTTAATGAAGCATGCTTGACAAGACTTAACACATTTATGACCATCAGAGAAGAATCTTCGAGAAGATTCAGGGCACTTATGACACCCCGTATATAACTAAAGCACGGGCCAAATGAGACATATTATGAATTTACAAACCCGCAAAGCTAAAGAGAACGAAGACATGAGGCGATTAGGCGAGTTCAGAGATTCTAGCAGCCAAAGTTCAATCGGGGAAGTAATAAGTACCCACAATGGAACCTCCAAAGGTCAACACACTTGGCCAAACAACACGAAAAACATGCAGTAGCCACAGGTCACCGCAGGAAACCGCAGAGGCAGAACAAATGTTTACACAGACAGAGGGAATCATCGATATCAATGCAATTCCTTCACCACAGAATGAACCAGTGAGTGCCACACTGGTAGAGGAAGAATGACAGGCCCCGACGATGGTCGGGATGAAAATTGATTCACACGACAGTGCATAGGGCCACGACCCATTAGCAACAAGCAACCCACAACAACCTTCCAGGGTTGAAGCAGCCCACAAAACAATTGGTGGTGACAGTGAAAGGATATAATATGATGGGCCAAGGCCACAATATATGGTGGGGTCCATGTAGCAGGAGTAAGTGAAACTCGAAGATATCATGGGGCAACCAAAGTCGGGCTGGGAAGAAGGAGAACCAGAGGCTGGAACATCTAGTGCACCAGCACAGATAAAGGGGAAACAACCCATCGCACAGTCCCCTTGCAACCAGCCTGACACTTTGATCATTTTTTTGCGCATTCCAAATGAGGTGCAAGCCAAACCAACTTTACTGGGTTGCATCAAAAGGTTACAGTACGCAGACCACGACGTGTCTGACACCAACAAATTCCCATAATTTGAACAACAGGTGTATATGGAGGGCCTGGGCACATGGTCGTTAGGAGATCCAGTGTTGCAACCAAAGCAATGGGTGGAAGGCTTAGCAAACACACCAATTCTTAATTTTTTGGATATTTCCCACTTCGGTAGGGGGAAAGATGTGAACAACTACATCAAGCATTTACTGGCGATCCTTCATGAAGGATTTTTGTGGTTGGAAGAACCAGTCTCAATCGATGTGAAATCAATTTCATTCATTATAGAACTTCCATCAAATAGCGAGAAGCCCACGTATTACATGGATGATAAAACCAAGGAAAAGGCCCTCCTAGAATAAATGAAGAAAACTTATGGGAAAGAAAGGGTCTTGCGCATAATTATCATAAAAAGGATCAGTGACACAGCCACCCAAATGAAAAGGAAACTAATGGCATACAAACTCCTTCGAAAATGTCACAAGCAAGAGGTCCCCGCAGGAGTTGTCGCAAAAGCAACACAATGTGCAAATGACACCATGCTTAGTTGGGCCTCATACATACTAAATATGTTCCTGGATGACTGCAAGAATGCGCAAGATTTGGGAACCGAGTTCCACTACTCCTGGCTCATTATATTGATAGCGTTAATTGGATGGAAAGAGCATATCTATGCATATTTCTACGAAAGAGTAGGACGATGTCATGCAACACGGTACACATCATTGGGAATCACTTCTGATCCCATGCGGAGAAGTGGTAATGCCAACACTTTTTCTCGGTATCTTAGTGACATGCAAGAGAGTATAGTCAACACATGGAGAATAACTCCTGAAGTGGTCGCGCAGTAACAAGGGATAGCCAACTTTAAGACTACACAACACAACATGTGGATCTAAGCACGTCAGGATCTAGATAAAGAATGGCTACAACTTCGATTTTTCATCAATGCAGAGGAATTTGAATGGGCAATGAAAGACTGGCGGGATGAATGGAAGATCCCAGTCATCACCAAGGACATGCCAAAAGGGAAAGAAGTGGAAGAAGGGTCATCCAAGACATATATAGGTAGAAGTGTCGCATCCAAGAAACTAACACAACATGCAAAGCCCGATCAAAAGACAACACAACAGAAGAAGGGAAGCACCCCAAAGAAGGATAGGCAGATAGGAAAGAAGGACAATGCCCTAGTGTAGGAAGAACAAGGAAGGGGGGACACAATGACACAGAAAACCCCATCAACAACTACTTTGCAAGAGACATGGCCACCCAAACGGCCAATCATACATACAGGTGGGTTGTGCAAGAAGGACAAGGCCCACAAACAAATCTTGGAATACACAATCATCGAGGATGATGCTAATCTAGTCGCAGAAAGGGTGCAGGACCGTGCAATAGAAGAGTATGAGGAGGCCAACAACCAAAGAGGAAGGATAAGGAACAAGTTGTATGACATTAAGAAATTCTTGGAACAGATACAAGAAACCCAAATGCAAGAGAGTGGAACATAACTGATCCCCCTACCAACAGAAGCAAGGGACAGGACCGCGTAGAATGAAGAAGACACGATCCAAATTGTAGCGAAAGCAAGTCCTAGTTTTCAGATATCAACAAATATGTTGTAGGTCGACGAGGCCATATCACAAACTCCACTTAAAGACCTAGCACAGGTATAGTTGATATTAGGTAAGATACCAACAAAGGCATTATACAAGCTGCAAGTCAGTGTCACACAAGAAGTGAAATCACAAGCCAGAGCATATATGACATAATTGCAAGAAACCAGAGATGGAAATGATGCACTGGAAATTGTGACACAAAAGGTCTAGCTAGAGACACAAGAGGAGAAGCAACACTGAGATAAATTGGAGCAGAAGTTGAAGGAAGTCGTCACAAAAATTCCAGACAGCGTTGATCAGTGTTGAAGAACAGATTCAAATCATCACGTAGACGCTCGAAGATTATAAGAAGGATATTGAGGAACTCAAAGAAAAGTTAACACCACCTACTCCTCTCTAAGTTGCAACTGAAAGGGAATGACAGACATCCCTACAAGTAGAGATGATGGAGAGAGAAGCCAAAAAGTTCACAAAATGTTTTGACAAGACCATGTAGCTATGGAAGACGTTGGAGGAAGATGATAGGGTCCAACAACTAGATGAACAAGAGGAGGAAATAAGCACTGCAATGCAGGAGTTGAAGCAGCGAGAAAAGGCCATGATCATTATAGAGCGCTTGAAGTGAGCATAAGAGATGAAGACCCTGCAGACAGAATTGAAGAATGTGCAGAATAAAAAGCAAGCAAGGCAAGCCTAGTTAGAACCTCTCCAGAAGTAAGCAGCGCAAATAATTGCAGAACTGGAGGAGGAGAAGACAAGGATGGCTTAGGATCATGCCAAGAGTGCAGAGTCTCTGAGAGAACACATCACATCGCAGAGGGTAGAGCAACTCACAAAGAAAGCTGTGCAAGCGAGATGCAAAGGGGAAGAATTAGAAGGAAAGTTTCATAGCTTGGCAGAGGCTGTACAGGGAGCGTGCACCAACTGAGTGGCTCGGGACGAGCCACATGTCAGTGTTGGGGGGCTGTTGGGTGCAAGCCTATTTTGAGAAGGAAGTTTATGTTGGGCGCAGTGATATCTTTGGAGAATGATCTATTTTAGGGAAACACCTAACTTTGGAAACAAATGACCTAATTTTGGAGTGCAAGAAACAGGTGACAAGAATGCAACAAGCAGAAAATGAAGGAAAAACAACATGAAAGAGGAAAAGAAACATGGTGCGTAGGCAGACAAGCCTAACCATGATAGGGTTAGAGTTGTTGACAAAGATTATAATGAATATAAGCCATAGAGTAGTATAAATAAGGACCTAGGAGGTCTAGGACGGCGGTAGTTGATGTGAGGAGAGGCAAATATGACTGATTGTTGTGATTTTGTGGATTGTTGATTGTAATAAGTCTTGTAGAAGAGTCGACTAAGGTAGTCTTTGAGGGTTAGGTCACAGGATGTGGAGCCTGGTGTGATCTAGTCTGCCTCACAGAGGGTTCTTACCCTCATCTTGATTGTATTACTGAAGATGTATTGAAAGAAGTTTGCTATGTCCGGCGTTCTCGAGCTCTGGAACGCCGTAATTTCGTGAGCAGGGGCTGGCAGAATGTGGCAGGTAGTGTTGCTGTTGCAGGGATGGTCGAGGGGGCGACGGGACTGGGGTTCGAATCCTCTGCTAACCAATTTTTTCTTGATGTGGGTATTCCAGTGGTTCTTTATCTCGTTGTCCGTCCGCCCTGACAATCTTCCTACAATAAGAGACCATCTGCACAGTTTCGCAGACCAATCAATATCAATTTGGTAAGTTGGATTCAAAATAAAGATTGGCATTTCAATTAAATACAAATTTGTATAGATATTTATTAATCATCTTTGTCAAACCATATGATAGTACAGTAATTTCTTAATATGATTAGGTAAATGTGAAAAAGTAAACAGGTTAACAATACATTTATAAATGCAAGGAAGTTATGAATAGTAAATCACATTGATTTGGAAGGACCACTAAAAATATACCAACATCTTCAATTGCTAATCATAGGATTAAGTTTTTAGATTAAAAAATCATTAATTATAACCATTTCCAATAGATATACTCTTTGAACTTAATAACTCTGTCAAGTTCATCACCCTATAAATAAAGAAATAGATTGAAGCTATAAAAACGACGAAATTACATAGTTGTTACCGAGAAGAGACTGGAGTGTGATGATGAGCTCGTCTTCTTCTTCTGAGAAGTTTCCTCGCCTGAGATCGGGACGCAGATAGTTTATCCATCGGAGCCTACAGCTCTTCCCACATCGCAGCAGCCCTGTAGTGGTACCTATATGAACTGGCCGTGATACTTAGTTCATTTTATTTAATTGCTTTTTGACTTGCTTGGTTTCTGAGACAAAATTAGATTAGCACTGGAACCGTAGTGACCGGAGGTCCAGGCAATCCGTACTATATGTTTGGTAGGTGATGTTGTTCTTATAATTTAAATCGGGTGTACCTGCACCACAAATTCTATCCCAGACCTTCCAATTTTTTCCCAGAACTTCAAAGTCTTGGTCCTTATAAGGAAAAATACCCCACAAGACTTTATTGACGTGAATATCCGTTCCCCGGGCACATATCATATCGCCAGCGATATACAGCCAGCTATGCAACATTCATTGCTTCCATAGGTCATAGGTGGTATATATATATACGACGATGTAGTATATAACACTCTTAGAAGTATATATATATACGATGATGTGGTATATAACACTCCTAGAAGTATATACATTCATTGATATGAATATTTGTTCTCGAGGCACATATCATATGGTGTGGTGAGCAATATACAGCTTACTAAGCAACATTCAATGTCATAGTAGGTGATATATACATTGTGGGATATATTCGACATTCATAAGTGATAAATATATATTGTGGGATATATTTGACATATATATTAAAGTGAAACACATATCATATGGTGTGGTGAGCAATGGTGATATATACATTGTGGGATATATTCGATATATATATTAAAGTGAGACACATATCATATGGTGTGGTGAGCAATACACAGCCTACTACGCAACATAGGTGATATATACATTGTGAGATATATTTGGCATTCATAGGTGATATATACATTGTGGGATATATTCGATATATATATTAAAGTGAGACACATATTATATGGCATGGCGAACAATATACAACCTACTAAGCAACATTCAATGCTACAAATATACAGCCTATTACACAACATTCAATACTGCAACATGTGATATATACATTATAGGATATATTCAACTTATATATTAAAATGATATGACAGTGTATATAACACTCATGAGTATATACCAAAATGATCCGACAACGTAATATATAACACTCATCGACATATATATACACCTTGCTAGAAAACATTCAATATGTAGCATATATTGTGAGATATATTCGATATATACTAAAATGATTCGACGGTGTATATAACACCAGTGAGTATATATCAAGATGATCTGATGATGTAATATAACACCCGCCTAATATATACCAAGGTGATTCTGCATCAGCATTTATTGTGTAGCAAACTGCTTATGCTTATTACTAGACATATGAAAATTTGTCTATGTAATTTAGCACTCTTTTATGACCACGTAGTCATTCTGTCTTGTCTTCTTTTCAACGACAATGATTTGATTAACGCATATATCTAATTCTACAATGTTTTTCCATTTAATTTCCAAAGGTCAATAATGTGTAGGTACACTTACAACTAGACCATCCAATTTCCAAGGTACAGGCAGGTGAAAATTTGATTAGTATTTATGACTATGATTGTATACCTAATTACAATATCATCGTCCTAATAAGGTTATATATGTATAAAAGTCTCTTTCATATAAACAAGTTGTTTGTTTATAGAGATGTCTTTCTTCATTTATCTAGATTAATAAGCATTAAAAAGGTGTAGGTGCCGCCATTGTTACAGTGTATGTCATATTATTTATAGTTTATGCAAGTGTGTCTCATCTAATGTTTAGAGTTACAACAAGTGGTATAAGATCTTTAGTCAAGCTTCATTAGAGCTATGTGTTGGTTTTTTTAAAAAGAAATTACGAGAAGTTATTGTCACTTCGTAACTAGGGACAAGTTTCAAGAGTGCTTCTAAATCTTCACAATCAAATTAGAGAGATGTTGCAACTATAATTGAAGGGCAAAGAGTCTTTGGATTGTGCAAAACCAAGAACTTTGTTTCAATTGTTTTAAGGGTTTTGCAAATGAGTAAATGTTATAGGGGTCTAGGATGAAGATCTGCAGGGTAGTGAAGAAGTATCATAGTTTATTGGGATGTATATTTTGTTGATGAAAATACCAAAGAGGAAGAAATGATTTATTGTTGGGTATGTGTTATATTCTTTGCAAAATTGATCCCATGTACTGTACATTGATATGGGAGCAAAGGGGGTCGTCGGGATGGTTGTAGGGGTTGCAGGGGTGGGAACCCCTGAGAAAAAAAAATTGGTCTATTTTGGTTCATTTTTTGGCAGTTTTTTGCATCCATTTTTTATGGTTTTTCAGCACATGGTTTTTGTCAATGGTTTTTTTAATTCCGGTTAAGGAATTAGGATTGTTGACTAATCTAGGTCAATGGATTAGGGGTTTGGATGCCATGGGATCCTATATGTATATTGTATTGTAAACAATGAATATGATGAATAGAAGATTAGAGGTGTAGCTCTAAATAGATCGTTGGTTTTCCCAATTTGGGTTTCTAGGGTAAAAATATCCGTGTAACACCATTGTATATTTTTTGTTTATATGTTTGTAGTAATTATTCATACAAGGTTAAAATCTACATTCATGAGTTTGAGAAAGAAGAAGTTGTTGAGAAAGAGGAGAATTTTGAAAACCTAGATCTCATAGCAAAAACTAGGTGTATAGGAAGCGAAAGGCATAGTATAATGGCGGCATGGTTATCAATTACAACGTTGAATGAGCATATTTATTGAAGAGTGTCGATAAAATCAACTATGAGTGGAAACCATAAATTGGTGAGACTATTCTTTGTGTGAGTGGAAAGGTAGATTGGGTGCAGGTGAAGGCATAATGGTAGGGTGTTGGAAGCAGGCCAAAGCGGAAAGAAATGCTATTTTGGGAAGGAAGGCATGCACGAGGAAAGCGACAGCTGGAAGGAAGAGCAGCACGCGCGCATGCATGGAAGACCTAAAGACGTTAGGGTTGGGGTTTTTGTAATACATTGTAATGGCTGATGAGCCAGAATCGCATATATATATATATACCTAGGATGTCTAGAAAAAGAGGGTGGATATAGAGGGTCTTGAGGAGGAGTCATGTTTTGATAGCTAGTTGTAATATTTTTCTATATGACCTAATTTTGTAAGTCGTTGAGATGGGGAGGAGTAAGGATGGTAGATCTTGAGGATTAGATCGCAGGCTGAGGAGCCTAGTGTGATCTAGTCTGCCTCATAATAGATCTCGACCTGACTGAGGATGAGTTGTAAGCACGCAATGTTGTAGTGTTGGAACTGCCATAATATAAGAGCTTAAGAGTCAGATCTTTTTGGACGTAGCCCAGGAGGGGGAGAACCACGGTAAAACATGTGTTATGTGATTGAATTCTCATATCTCTTTTTCTGTTTATGAGTAGATATTATCATGATGAATGAATGAGTTGATTGTATTACATGCATGATCGTGAATGACAATATGTTGCTTTAATAAGTAAATAGAAATCCTAGTGCACACTTCTCAGATCTCCACTCAATCCTGGACTGCAAACACCTGAGTATTGCAGTCACCCATTGAGATTATCTCGGGTGAGACTGCGCAATGCACTCTGTGTGTTGCGTTGCCTTCTGGTTTACCAGGAGGGCCGGTAGTTTTATAGGCTTTGTTGGAACCCCAGTAGACTTGAACCCTGGGTCAATCATGTTAAAGATATAAACTCAGATAAGTAAACCAACAAATGCTTTTGTTGCCGTCGGTTGGAACAGTACAGGATTGATTATATGGGATCTGTTGAAAATCTCTTAAAAAATACATAAGATCTACGGAAGGCGGGTCACGAGAATACTAAATTAGACAACAAGAAGGTGAGAATGCGCCGCTAAAAGGGGATGTTGAGACCGTGGAATCCCACAAAAACAGAAATCAAAAGCTGGTTGAAGACAAAAGAGTTGGAGTTTGCGCAGAAAGATAACAAAAACCCTAGAGTAACACCACGCAAATATCTTGAGAAATACGTGTTTACTGGTCTGCATGAAGTATTTTTCTGTGATTTTCCACATTTATTACAGGAGTGGGTATTGAGGTTGAAGCATAACCATGCAACAAACTAGATCTGACAGTTCGAGTGGACCCCAATTCAGATTGAGCAGTTACAGCAGGTGAATAACAAATTCACTCGCGCAGTAGATTTTTGGCTTGACAATATTGTAGCAGGGTTTATAATAGATTTTGCAATAGATATTGTTATCACTCCAGAAAATTACTCCCTGACTGTAAAGGCTATAAGCTTGGTAACTTAAATACTCAATAATGTAGGAGAAAGAGGATCAAGTCAGATGACTTGAAAGAGTCACATTCATTTAAGAACACATGAGTCCTCTCAAAGATCAAAGGCTTTCAACTATACTGTTCAGAAGATTTAAATCAAATGTGTGAAGGCATGAAGAAGACTTATTATGCTAATAAAAATATACATACAATATCATATGTGAATGGCCAACTATGACAGTTTAAATACTTATCACACTAACAGAGACATATATAATATTGCATATAATATATGGTCAAGCATAATAGGTAGAATACTTGCAGCTCTAGCTTATCAACGCAATGACAGGATGACAACTTTCAGGCATTGGAAAAACATGAGAAGCAATGTATAGGTTTAATATATCAATGAAGAGATGAGATGACAATCATTTGTCATTAAATATATATAAACATGGAAAATAAAGAAGATGAAAACTGAATCAATACAGTGAAAGAAGCTTGATGTCAAGATGTATTCATAGATATTTCCATGGATGAAATATGGTTACAAATATCCAAGGTCGAACCATAGTCCTTAGATTGTTTCCCCCCCTTTCTCCATGTTACAATGATGCCTCATATAGGTATTGAGGTCGAAATCCTCCCTAGGAGCTCGAATTCCCTTCCAAATCCCAAAGATAACAACAATTACCTTCAATTTCTGGAACTGTCTGACATAAAAAAATGGGCTAGACTGCTGAAAATTGGGGTTGCAGTTAAGATTCTATATCTCCAAAATCATGATAGCTGTGTACAAAATGGAAGAGGCCTTTGTAGATTGGTTTTTTGTGAGATAAAACCTCTCTTAGTTCCTTGATATTCATTTTCATTTGCCCGAGATATGGATCTCAAAAGCATGTGTCAAATAGGGAAATTCTGAGATTTGAAAATTAGGGATCAGAGATGGATTCTATTCTCCCAATATATGACACCTATAGGAAAATTGAGAGAGTTTATTGTTCTTTGATGTGTTAGTAACAAAATCCTCCTCCCGTTTCTCAAAATGATTCTTCAGTCGCTCAGAATCATCATTTGAAAATGATGACTCAGCACAGTAAAAACACAGCTTCATCTTCTTATCATATGCCTCCAAAGCTTGCAAAGAAGAATTATCTGTATCCTATAATTATTATTCTTCATTAAAAATCATTCCCACAGAATCTGGAAACCAAAAAATGCGATCTGGGCAGAAAGAAGTTCATTCTGGAATCTTCCGTGATTTCAGCGACCAAATAGTCTTGTGTTTATCCTTTTAGCCGCCGAAAGTGAGAGATTTTCGGCGGCTCTCAACACTGTAAATTTGACCATTAAGCCACCAAAAGCTTAAAATTAGCTTTTGGTGTAATTTGAGATGTGGATTCCTTAATTTATTGAATTGATATGATTTTAAGCCTGTCTCAAAACCTTTAAAACTTAAGATTTAGAAATAACTCTTCTACCTAATGATCATCTTATCATGCGATTCGAAAATCATTTTGGGGAGATAACAGATACTGTGAATTCGTACAACATAGCAAAGCAAGAGTTTCTATGAGGACCTCGAGGAAGGTATATTCGATCGTTGTATACTTCTATTAAGATACTGCTATACAACAAAGGTGTAATGACAATGGAGTCAGACAGCTAAAATTCCTTGCGTGCATGGGGGAAGGGGGGAAGCACTGACAGGAAGAGGAGAAATGGAAGGAGAAGTGGATAAAGGAAAGGAGGAAGCCTTGGAACCAATCATGATGGACACGAAAATATCAAGAGGATCATGGTGATATCTAGAAAGACGCACAGTGGAGTACCCTATCAATACAAGGTGAACACAAAGAAGAGAGTCGTAGCCACGAGGGAAGGCTTGGCAAGTGATGAAGAAGAGGTAGGGGATCTCTGGGCTGTGGAGAAGATTAAGTAAATCCTGCGCGCAACATATGAGAGAAAGATGAGAGGTCCAAAAGTGGGAAGAGAAGGCATCAATACTATCCATATTAATTTCAGTGTGGAACCCATCAACCCATGTGTGACTAATACACCAAAAAGAACACCACTATTTAGACAACCGAATTTTGGGAGAAGAAAGACATCAGAAAGTACATCTACACAAGGAATAACAACTGGAGGAGCTAGTTCATGAAGCACTAGTCAAGTATCTACACCGCGCAGAGGTATTAGTTCAACATTCAGGATGGCAGGACACAATCCCACCATCAGGTTACCAGAATTCAAAGGAGAAGTGTCGGAGGACCCGAAAAAACACTTGTTTATCTGTGAGAAGATCTGGGAAGAAAACTAGATTTCAGACGAAGATACTAAACATGCACAACTAGCTATTACATTATGTGATCGTGCACTAGATTGGTATATGAGTTTAGCTACAAACAATCCACCAGGGAAAACTAGAACAATTGCGGACATAAAGAAATTACTGATAAATGAGTTTCAGAAGCCAAGTTTAGAGGATCAGTACATGAATGAGATGATAGAAATTAGACAGAAACCAGGAGAATCTATGTGGGAGATTGACCAGATATTCAAGCAACTGAAAGGAAAGTTGAAATATCTCGTGGCAGATATGCAACACATGCTCCTATTTTTCAATTCACTACTACCACACTTGAAATATCCATTGCGACAACATAAGTTTCAGACACAGGAAGAGGCTCTACAGGCAGCCCTGCAACTGGAAAAAAACCAATATTAGAAGACGAATCCAACCATTGAAGAGATGAATGAGGATTTAAAGAATTTAATGTTCCAGTTAAACCAAAACAAAAGTAAGGAAAAATGAGAAGCCATTTGGTGTACCACATGCAAGACAGAAAGACACCACAAGAATGAATGTCCAACATTCACGCAATATATGGCAGCAGGAATGCCAACTCCGTTACCAACAGGAGGACTATGGTGTGAAATCTGTAAGAAACTAGGCCACGATCCATATCATTGCCCAATGATGCAGAAATACCGGACAATCCCAAAGAGTTCATATTGCAACTTTTGCAAGTCAGTGGACCATGATGACAAAGATTGTAGAACTATGGATTTGATGCGAAAGAGGACATCAGATGCATATAGGGTGCAGGCAGAAATGATGACTGGGCAATACACACCTAAGTTTAACCAATTTCTAGCCCCATACAACACTGTGCAACAATGATGCAGGAGCATCTCTCCATGTCAGCAGCCAACCAACCAGCCACGTCAGCGCGCATGCATTCAGAGATGAAAGAGAGGCGCAACCTCATTTGAATTTGAAATGAATGTAATTAAATATGCTTAGGTTGGTGAGCCATAGAAGCCATGCCTTTGCACAGGCTGTAGATGAGATCGGCTTTAATGCTAGATCAGCTGAGATCTAGTTCTGGATAGCAGACTAGACAGCCATTGATTGTAATTGAATAGGGTAGTTGAACCTGGAGGGAAGTGCTAAGAGCCCCTCAGGTAAAAGAGATTTTCATATCTCATTCTGAAAAAAAGAGATATAGATGATAGTAGAGTTGTAGAGCCGAGAGAGCTCAGGAACACATTGTAATTACAAGCATTTGCCATTTAATACAAGAGAAGCAGTCTTTCCTGCATTATTCTGTGTATATGGATGTCTGTGTGTGTTCCTTATGTATGTTGTGAATGTAGATTGTTGATGCATTCAGCAGGAGTTGGGTTTGATTTCAGGGTTGAAGGTCTTTGAGGCTTCATACCAGGAGGGTGTGACAGAACGCTGAGGTTCTCAGAGCCGTGCATAGAGGATGCACTTCTGAACTCTGAGGAGTCAGACAAAGACGTGCTGAGGCACAGGACTGAAGTCAACAACTCAGGAAGAAGACCTGTGAAGTTACTGGACACCTCAGGAGGTAAGGCTGTGTATCTGAGGCATAGTTGCAGACAGGACTTAGCTGTGAGTTCTATAGGAGCTCTTCCAAGCGGGCATTGAGCATACGCATGGGTTGCGAATGGAGAAGAATGCTGCTGTGAATTCTTAAGGAGAAGACCAGAATCACTGAGGATTCTGAGGAGCTCTGTCAGGTGGGCATTGAGCGGAGTGCATGAGTGCACAAGGAAGACAGAACTGTTAAAGTTCTAAGGGGAAAGGAACTCTGCCAGAGGGGAATAAAGGTATTGTGCAGACAACATAGGAGAAGAGACTCCGCCAGAAGGGCATTGAGAAAGTGTGCAAGCCGGCACAACAGAGGAAAGAACTCTTTGAGTTCAGGAGTTAGAGGAAAATTCCACTGAGTGACTTTTGCTGGGTTGCTGAACACCCAAAGAGGCTCAGCGAGAAGTTGTTTGAGCGGCAGGACAGCCAGGGAGGCGTCAGTTTCTCCGTCTGAAGGAGAAGAAGGACAAAAATCCCCCAAGGGGTCTGAGTACTCGTGGAAGCACAGGACAGATAGCGCTTTGCATGCGAGGACTTCATAGGAGAGTGTAGGATTCGGGAGAATCCTTTAAGGATTCAAAAGGAGGAAAAATCTCAGGAAGAATAGCGTTGTATACGCGCAGCGAGACTCAAGTTCGAGGAGCTCGCAGAGGGAACAGGCGAAGGTCGAGGCCTTTGGAAATTCGAATTTCTTCCAAGTCTGGGAAGAAACCGCAACAGCTCAAGAGGAGCGATGTCAGCCGTCAGATCGTCTTGAAGAAGAGATCTGGACAGCTGGTCTTATACGTCCAGGAGGAGCTCAAGAGGAGCTTACAGAAGCAGGAGACCGACAGCCGTCGGATCTCACGAAGAAATCCCGTTAGCCTTTGGATCGGGAGGAGTTGCGTGGAGTTTAACCTATGGAGAAGGAGTGCGCAAGGAGAAAGGATCTGAGCCGTCATATTGAGAGCAGGTACCCTTCAGCCGTCAGATCTGTGGAAGCTACACAAGGGTTAGTAGTCGGGATAAGAGCCATTGGGAAATTGGAGGTCTCGATGTCATGAGAACCGGGACTTTGAAGGTCTCGAAATCCCGAGAGTAAATCTGAGCCGTCCGTCTGAAGAGGGACACATGTCACGTGATCATCCATATCGGAGATCCGAGGCACCAGGCATCGGGACTTGCAAGTCTCGAAATATCGGGGAGATCAGAGTTGTCCGTTGGCAAAGGACACGTGGTGGAGATCCGCATTTGGTCGGCATATCGGACATCAAGAAATCAGGATTCCTGAGGTCGAAGGAAACGTGACTTTAAAAGTCTTGAAATCCCGGATGGGATCGGGATCATCCATTGGAGGGACGCGTGGCAATCATCTAGCGCCATCGGAGTTGAAGCCATCGGCATATCAGGGTTTCCGTGGACGCGAAAACTTTTCATTTCGAAACCGCGAACCCCGTAGCCCCGACGGGATAAGGTTGTAGTCACAGGAGCAGTCACATGGACCATTGCATAGCCGGAAGAGGCTAAAGCTCAGAAAGGGGGCACATCGGGGATCGGCATATCGCGAGTCCCATGGACGTGCACACTTTGACATTGGAAACGCCGAAACTCCGATGGAAGGTTGACTGAGGTCACATGGTAGCGGTCACGTGGACCAGAGCTAAGCTCAGGAGGGGCTAGCGCATAAAGGAGCACATCGGGTATCGGAGGATCGGGAATCCTAAGGACTTGTGAATCGTGACATTGCAAGTGCCAAAACTCCGATAGATGCATATGGCTATGATCATATGAAGGCAGGTCATGTGGACCAGGGCATAGCCGGAAGGGGCTAAGGCTGAGTAGAGAGCTCGTCGGGAATCGGGGATTTGAGAGGTAAGAAACCTTCGACCCCAGAGATAGCGAAATCCCGACGCCCGATAAACAGTTTCGTGTGGGGAAATTGGTCACGGTCTGGTGCAGAGGCCGTGAGGAAGTGAGAAAGGACCTGTGGATCTGGGTAAGATTTCACCAGTGATTACCGAGGAAATCCAAGGAGCCACTGAATTCTCAGAATTGAGAATTTGAGTGATCCTGTGTGAGCAGGCAGGGTGTGTGACTTTCACGCCTGGATCAAGTGGTATCAAAGCCGATATCTCGTCTGTATATTTCAGGCGAGGAGGAGAATGAGGAACTGAAGAACTCTGATACACGTTCAGGTGGTATCCGAGCTGATATCATGTCTGTATATTTCAGGCAAGAGGAACGAGGAAGAAAAAGAAGCACTCTGATACACACATCAAGTGGTATCGGAGCGAGTTCTTGTCTGTATATTTCAGACAAGGGGAGAAAAGAGAAAGCAGAAAGGAAGACAGAGTGTTAGAGACTCTGTAAGGACTTGCTTGCAGGAAGGCAGTAGTCCATAGACAGTGAGCAGGACTGTAAGATGAAGCTGGAACACTCAAGGATGCAGAGTGACAGCAGCAGATCTGTCAGAGAGGCAGACAGAGACAGCAAGATGGCTACTGAAGTCCATAGAAAGAAGAGCAAGGACGAAAAGCTTTCCGAATGGGATGAAGAAGAGACTAGAAAGCTCTATGAATTAAAAGCAGACATAGAGAAGCTAGAACTGCGAATGAGGTAGGAAAAGAAAGCCAAGATGAGATGGGTATATGAATGGCCCATGCAGAAGCCGAAGGTGAAATGGCCAGTCAAGGAGCTGATGGTCATGAAACAACGCAGATTGTTGAAGAGATGGTTGAGGTATGCTAAAAACCTCAAGGCCACAGAAGAAGAGATGATTGGTCACTGTTGGCCAGAGACTAGAAAGAGTCTCGATGATTGGGATTAGGATGAAGAAATTGAATTGGGATCGACTGATGATATCAAAGACTGCCCGGAGCGCAGAGAAGAAGAAATTTCACATTGCCAATTGGGTAATGAAAGGAGATCAGATGAGGATCTCATAGACTACCAGGAGGGTAGTGGAAGGTTTCCAAATTGCCAGATGGGAAAGGGAACAGATAAGAGATCAACTGATGATCTCAAGAACTGCCAGGAGGGAAGAGCAGAAGAAATTCTAGATTGCCATGAGGGCAACGAGTTGAGATCAGTTGAGGATCTCACAGACTGTCAGGAGGACAGCGAGGGAATTTTACATTTCCAGCTGAGCAACGATGAGAGAACGCTGAGGGATCTCGAAGACTGCCAGGAGGGCAGCGGAAGCGTATTGAACTTCTAGGTGGGCAGAGATGAAAATTTGGGACCATCTAAAGGTCTCATAAAGAGTTCAATTCAGCAAGGGTTGCTGATGAAGATGGGGTCGGTTGATCTCATAATCTGCCAGGGAAGCAGCGGAAGCATCCCATATTGCCAGGTGGGCAGGGATGAGAAGATGAGACTATATGTGGGTCTCATAACCTCAGAAGTAAGTTGGAATCAGCCGGAGAAGTTGACAGAGAAGATGAGACTGTTTGAAGGTCTCATAAATCCAGAGATGGACTTGGATCAGTAGATGCAGCTGACAGAGGTGAAAGATCAGGATGATATTCTAATGATTGGGGGAATACAATTATTCCTACCGTGTGCCCAGGAGGAGGCAGAAAGTTGTATTGTAGCAACAGCAGCAGAACAGTCACAACTAATAATGACTGTTAAGGAGGAATTGGAGCAGGTATTTGAGACTACCCAAGCAGAAGCGGAAGCTGAAGAAGATGTAGTGTTGGAGCTGACAGCCGAAGGAGAAGATGAAGAGAGTGAGCATTCCAAGGAATGGCTCAACGCATTCAGCATTGAAGCTGAAGAGACTGCAGTAGGGGAGTTTGCAGCGGAAGCAGAAGAAGAGGATGATGAGCATTTTGAGGAATGGCTCGATATTTTCAGCCATGAAGCTGAAACCTATGCAACAGAGGAGGTTGCAGAAGCAGAGGAGGAAGAGGCAAATAGCATTTGTTTTGCTGATTTGTGGCAATAGATTGAGACTCTGGAAGAGAGGGTAAAAGTGTAGGGCGTACACATCCAATAGGTGAAGTTGGAAATGGATGAAGAAGGCGTGGGAGATCAGGATGATCTACCCAATGACCAAAAATTTTTGCAACTGAGGAGACTGCAAGAACTGGACCAGCCAAGGGAGCATCTGGATGAAGTGATCGAGGAAATCAACAGGATGATGTTGGGGTCAGCAAGAACTGCCAGTTAGGAGCAGCTGGGAAGAAGGAAAGAGGCAGCAGTAGCAGTGCAGTGGAAGCAGCATCAGCAACATCATAATGGAGCAGATGGAAAGCTCCAAAGGATGGTTTGGGATCCAGGAGGATTCCAACAGCTACAGGGGAAGCGCATGAGCAGGAGCTCATGATTTTGCAGCTGTGGAGTATGATGCAGGAGCATATCTCCATGTCAGCAGCCAGCCAGCCAGCCACGTCACCGCGTATGCATTCAGAGCTGAAAGAGAGGCGCAACCTCATTTGAATTTGAAATGAATGTAATTAAATATGCTTAGGCTGGTGAGCCATAAAAGCCATGCCTTTGCGCAGGCTGTAGATGAGATCGGCTTTAATGCTAGATCAGCTGAGATCTAGTTCTGGATAGCAGACTAGACAACCATTGATTGTAATTGAATAGGGTAGGTGAACCTAGAGGGAAGCGCTAAGAGCCCCTCAGGTAAAAGATATTTTCATATCTCATTCTGAAAAAAAGAGATATAGATGATAGTAGAGTTGTAGAGCCGAGAGAGCTCAGGAACACATTGTAATTACAGGCATTTTCCATTTAATATAAGAGAAGCAGTTTTTCCTGCATTATTCTGTGTATATGGATGTCTGTGTGTGTTCCTTATGTATGTTGTGAATGTAGATTGTTGATGCATTCAACAGGAGTTGGGTTTGATTTCAGGGTTGAAGGTCTTTGAGGCTTCATACCAGGAGGGTGTGACAGAACGCTGAGGTTCTTAGAGCCGTGCATAGAGGATGTACTTCTGAACTCTGAGGAGTCAGACAAAGACGTGATGAGGCACAAGACTGAAGTCAAAAACTAAGGAAGAAGAGCTGTGAGGTTACTGAACACCTCAGGAGGTAATGATGTGTATCTGAGGCACAGTTGCAGACAATACTTGGCTATGAGTTCTGTAGGAGCTCTGCCAAGCGAGCATTGAGCATACGCACGGGTTGCAATTGGAGAAGAACTCTGCTATGAGTTCTTAAGGAGAAGACCAGAATCACTGAGGATTCTGAGGAGCTCTGCCAGGTGGGCATTGAGCGGAGTGCATGAGTGCACAAGGAAGACAAAACTGTTAACGTTCTGTGGGGAAAGGAACTCTGCCAGAGGGGCATAGAGGTATTGTGCAGATGGCACGGGAGAAGAGACTCCGCCAAGAGGGCGTTGAGAAAGTGTGCAAGCCGGCACAGTAGAGGAAAAAACTCTTTGAGTTCTAGAGTTAGAGGAAAGGTCCACTGAGGGACTTTTGCTGGGTTGCTGAACACCCAGAGAGGCTCAGTGAGAAGTTGTTTGAGCGGCAAGACAGCCAGGGAGGCGTCAGTTTCTCCGTCTGAAGGAGAAGAAGGAAAAAAATCCCCCAAGGGGTCTGAGTACTCGTGGAAGCACAGGACAGATAGTGATTTGCACGCGAGGACTTCGCAGGAGAGTGCAGGAGTTGGGAGAATCCTTTAAGTATTCAAAAGGAGGCAAAAGCTCAGGAAGAATAGCGTTGTATACGCGCAGCGAAACTCAAGTTCGAGGAGCTCGCAGAGGGAACAGGCGAAGGTCGAGGCCTTTGGAAATTCGAATTTCTTCCAAGTCTGGGAAGAAACCGCAACAGCTCAGGAGGAGCGATGTCAGCCATCAGATCGGCCTGAAGAAGAGATTTGGACCACTGGTCTTATACATCCAAGAGGAGCTCAGGAGGAGCGTATAGAAGCAGGAGACCGACAGCCGTCAGATCTCACGAAGAAATCCTGTTAGCCGTTGGA
Source organism: Picea mariana (assembly GCA_032191745.1). Lineage (NCBI taxonomy): Eukaryota > Viridiplantae > Streptophyta > Pinopsida > Pinales > Pinaceae > Picea > Picea mariana. Next base: position 305,062 of record JASDQU010102260.1, read on the forward strand.
TCGGGAGGAGTTGCACGGAGTTTAACCTCTGGAGAAGGAGCGCGCAAGGAGAAAGGATCTGAGCCGTTAGATCGAGTGTAGGTACCGGTCAGTCATCAGATCTGCGGAAGCTACACAAGGGTTAGCAGTCGAGATAAGAGCCATCGGGAAATCAGAGTTCTCGATGTCATGAGAACTAAGACTTTGAAGGTCTCGAAATCCCGAGAGTCAATCTGAGCCATCCATCTGAAGAGGGACACGTGTCACGCAATCGTCCGTATCGGAGATCCGAGGCACCAGGTATTGGGACTTGCAAGTCTCGAAATACCGAGGAGATCAGAGTCGTCCATTGGCAAAGGACACGTGGCGGAGATCCGCATTTGGTCGGCATATCGGCCATCAGGAAATCGGGATTCCTGAGGTCGAAGGAAAAGGGACTTTGAAAGTCTTGAAATCCTGGACGGGATCGGGATCATCCGTTGGAGGGACGCGTGGCAATCATCTAGTGCCATTGGAGTTGAAGCCATCGTCATATCGGGGTTTTCGTGGATGCGGAAACTTTGCATTTCAAAACCGTGAACCCCATAGCCCCGATGGGATAAGGTTGTAGTCACGGGAGTGGTCACATGGACCATTTCATAGTCGGAAGGGGCTAAAGCTCAAAAAGGGGGCACATCGGGGATCGGCATATCACGAGTCCCGTGGACATGCGCACTTTGACATTGGAAACGTCGAAACTCCGATGGAAGGTTGATTGAGGTCACATGGTAGTGGTCATGTGGACCTGGGCTAAGCTCAGGAGGGGCTAGCGCATAAAGGAGCGCATCGGGTATTGGAGGATCGGGAATCCTAAGGATTTGTGAATCGTGACATTGCAAGTGCCAAAACTCTGATAGATGCATATGGCTGTGATCATATGAAGGCAGGTCACGTGGACCAGGGCATAGCCGGAAGGGGCTAAGGCTGAGCAGAGAGCTCGTCGAGAATCGGGGATTCGAGAGGTAAGAAACCTTCGACCCCAGAGATAGCAAAATCCTGACGCCCGATAAATAGTTTCCTGTGGGGAAATTGGTCACGGTCCGGTGCAGAGGCCGTGAGGAAGTGAGAAAGGACCTGTAGATCTGGGTAAGATTTCACCAGTGATTCCCGAGGAAATCCAAGGAGCCATTGAATTCTCAGAATTGAGAATTTGAGCGATCCTGTGTAAGCAGGCGGGGTGTGTGACTTTCATGCATGCATCAAGTGGTATCAGAGCCGATATCTCGTCTGTATATTTCAAGCGAGGAGGAGAATGAGGAACTAAAGCACTCTGATACACATTCAGGTGGTATTAGAGTTGATATCCTGTCTGTATATTTCAGGCAAGAGGAACGAGGAAGAAAAAGAAGCACTCTGATACACACATCAAGTGGTATCAGAGCGAGTTCTTGTCTGTATATTTCAGGGAAGGGGAGAAAAGAGAAAGCAGAAAGGAAGACAGAGTGTTAGAGACTCTGTAAGGACATGCTCACAGGAAGGCAGTAGTCCATAGATAGTCAGCAGGACTGTAAGATGAAGCTGGAACACTCAAGGATGTAGAGTGACAGCAGCAGATCTATCAGAGAGGCAGACAGAGACAGAAAGATGGCTACTGAAGGCCATAGAAAGAAGAGCAAGGATGAAAAGCTTGACGAATGGGATGAAGAAGAGACTAGAAATCTCTATGAATTAAAAGCAGACATAGAGAAGCTAGAAATGCGGATGAGGTAGGAAAAGAAAGCCAAGATGAGATGGGTATATGAATGGCCCATGCAGAATCTGAAGGTGAAATGGCCAGTCAGGGAGCTAATGGTCATGAAACAACGCAGACTGTTGAAGAGATGGTTGAGGTATGCTAAAAACCTCAAGGCCACGGAAGAAGAGATGATTGGTCACTGTTGGCCAGAGACTAGAAAGAGTCTCGATGATTGGGATGAGGATGAATAAATTGAATTGGGATCGACTGATGATCTCAAAGACTGCCCGGAGCGCAGAGAAGAAGAAATTTCACATTGCCAATTGGGCAATGAAAGGAGATCAGATGAGGATCTCATAGACTACTAGGAGGGTAGTGGAAGGTTTCTAAATTGCTAGATGGGCAAGGGAACAAATAAGAGATCGACTGATGATCTCAAGAACTGCCAGGAGGGAAGCGCAGAAGAAATTCGAGATTTCCATGAGGGCAATGAGTTGAGATCAGTTGAGGATCTCACAGACTGTCAGAAGGACAGTGAGGGAATTTCACATTGCCAGCTGAGCAACGATGAGAGAACGCTGAGGGATCTCGAAGACTGCCAGGAGGGCAGCGGAAGCGTATTGAACTGCCAGGTGGGCAGAGATGAAAATTTGGGACCATCTGAAGGTTTCATAAAGAGTTCAATTCAGCAAGGGTTGCTGATGAAGATGGGTTCGGTTGATCTCATAATCTGCCAGGGAAGCAGCGGAAGCATCCCATATTGCCAGGTGGGTAGGGATGAGTAGATGAGACTATCTTTGGGTCTCATAACCTCAGAAGTAAGTTGGAATCAGCTGGAGAAGCTGACAGAGCAGATGAGACTATCTGAAGGTCTCATAAATCCAGAGATGGACTTGGATTAATAGATGCAGCTGACAGAGGTGAAAGATCAGGATGATATTCTAATGAGTGGGGGAATACAATTATTCCTACTGTGTGCCCAGGAGGAGGCAAAAAGTTGTATTGCAGGTGTAGCAACAGCAACAGAACAATCACAACTGATAATGACTGTTAAGGACGAATTGGAGCAGGTATTTGAGACTGCCCAAGCAGAAGCGAAAGCTGAAGAAGCTATAGCATTGGAGCTGATAGCCGAGGGAGAAGATGAAGAGAGTGAGCATTCCGAGGAATGGCTCAACGCATTCAGCATTGAAGCTGAAGAGACTGCAGCAGGGGAGTTTGTAGTGGAAGCGGAAGAAGAGGATGACGAGCATTATGAGGAATGGCTCGATATTTTCAGCCACGAAGTTGAAACCTATGCAACAGAGGAGGTTGCATAAGCAGAGGAGGAAGAGGTAGACAACATTTGTTTTGATGATCTGTGGCAACATATTGAGACTCTGGAAGAGAGGGTAAAAGTGCAGGGCATACACATCCAACAGGCGAAGTTGGAAATGGATGAAGAAGGCGTAGGAGATCAGGATGATCTGCCCAATGACCAAAAATTTTTGCAGCTGAGGAGACTGCAAAAACTGGACCAGACAAGGTAGAAGCTGAATGAAGTGATCGAGGAAATCAGCAGGATGATGTTGGGGTCAACAAGAACTGCCAGCTGGGAGCAGCTGGGCAGAAGGAAAGAGGCAGCAGCAGCAGTGCAGCGGAAGTAGCATCAGCAACAACATAATGGAGCAGATGGAAAGCTCCAAAGGATGGTTTGGGATCCAGGAGGATTCCAACAACTACAGGGGAAGCACATGAGCAGGAGCTCATGATTTTGCAGCTATGGAGTATGATGCAGGAGCATCTCTCCATGTCAGCAGCCAGCCAGCCAGCCACGTCAGCGCGTATGCATTCAGAGCTGAAAGAGAGGCGCAGCCTCATTTGAATTTGAAATGAATGTAATTAAATATGCTTAGGCTGGTGAGCTATAAAAGCCATGCCTTTGCGCAGGCTGTAGATGAGATCGACTTTAATGCTAGATCGGCTGAGATCTAGTTCTGGATAGCAGACTAGACAACCATTGATTGTAATTGAATAGGGTAGGTGAACCTGGAGGGAAGCACTAAGAGCCCCTCGGGTAAAAGACATTTTCATATCTCATTCTGAAAAAAATAGATATAGATGATAGTAGAGTTGTAGAGCCGAGAGAGCTCAGAAACACATTGTAATTACAGGCATTTGCCATTTAATATAAGAGAAGCAGTTTTTCCTGCATTATTCTGTGTATATGGATGTCTGTGTGTGTTCATTATGTATGTTGTGAATGTAGATTGTTGATGCATTCAACAGGAGTTGGGTTTGATTTTAGGGTTGAAGGTCTTTGAGGCTTCATACCAGGAGGGTGTGACAGAACGCTGAGGTTCTCAGAGCCGTGCACAGAGGATGCACTTCTGAACTCTGAGGAGTCAGACAAAGACGTGTTGAGGCACAGGACTGAAGTCAACAACTCAGGAAGAATACCTGTGAGGTTACTGAACACCTCAGGAGGTAAGGCTGTGTATCTAAGGCACAGTTGAAGACAGGACTTAGCTGTGATTTCTGTAGGAGCTCTGCCAAGCGGGCATTGAGCATACGCACAGGTTGCGATTAGAGAAGAACTCTGTTGTGATTTCTTAAGGAGAAGACCAGAATCACTGAGGATTCTGAGGAGCTCTGCCAGGTGGGCATTGAGCGGAGTGCATGAGTGCACAAGGAAGAAAGAACTGTTAACGTTTTGTGGGGAAAGGAACTCTGCTAGAGGGGCATAGAGGTATTGTGCAGATGGCACGGGAGAAGAGACTCCGCCAACAGGGCGTTGAGAAAGTGTGCAAGCCGGCACAGCAGAGGAAAAAAATCTTTGAGTTTTGGAGTTAAAGGAAAGGTCCATTGAGGGACTTTTGTTGGGTTGTTGAACACCCAGAGAGGCTCAGCGAGAAGTTGTTTGAGCGGCAGGACAGCGAGGGTGGCGTCAGTTTCTCCATCTGAAGGAGAAGAAGGACAAAAATCCCCCAAGGGGTCTGAGTACTCGTGGAAGCACAGGACAGATAGCGCTTTGCACATGAGGACTTCGTAGGAGAGTGCAAGAGTTGGGAGAATCCTTTAAGGATTCAAAAGGAGGCAAAATCTCAGGAAGAATAGCGTTGTATATGCGCAGCGAGACTCAAGTTCGAGGAGCTCCCAGAGGGAACATGCGAAGGTCGAGGCGTTTGGAAATTCGAATTTCTTCCAAGTCTGGGAAGAAACCGCAACAGCTCAGGAGGAGCGATGTCAACCGTCAGATCGACCTGAAGAAGAGATCTAGACCACTGGTCTTATACATCCAAGAGGAGCTCAGGAGGATCTTACAGAAGCAGGAGACCGACAGTCGTCGGATCTCACGAAGAAATCTCGTTAGCCATTGGATTGGGAGGAGTTGCGCAGAGTTTAACCTCTGGATAAGGAGCGTGCAAGGAGAAAGGATCTGAGCCGTTAGATCGAGAGCAGGTACCCGTCAGCCGTCAGATCTGCGGAAGCTGCACAAGGGTTAGCAGTCGGGATAAGAGCCATCAGGAAATCGGAGTTCTCGATGTCATGAGAATCAGGACTTTGAAGGTCTCGAAATCCCAAGAGTCAATCTGAGCCGTCCGTCTGAAGAGGGACACGTGTCATGCGATCATCCGTATCGGAGATCCGAGGCACTAGGCATCGGGACTTGCAAGTCTCGAAATACCGGGGAGATCAGAGTCGTCCATTGGCAAAGGACACGTGGCGGAGATCCGCATTTGGTCGGCATATTGGCCATCAGGAAATCGGGATTCCTGAGGTCGAAGGAAAAGGGACTTTGGAAGTCTCGAAATCCCGGATGGGATCGGGATCGTCCATTGGAGGGACGCATGGCAATCATCTAGCGCCATTGGAGTTGAAGCCATCGGCATATCGAGGTTTCCGTGGACGCAGAAACTTTGCATTTCGAAACTACGAACCCCGTAGCCCCGACGGGATAAGGTTTTAGTCACGGGAGTAGTCACATGGACCATTGCATAGTCAGAAGGGGCTAAAGCTCAGAAAGGGGGCACATCGGGGATCGACATATCACGAGTCCTGTGGACATGCGCACTTTGACATTGGAAACACTGAAACTCCGATGGAAGGTTGACTGAGGTCACATGGTAGCGTTCACGTGGACCAGGGCTAAGCTCAGGAGGGGCTAGCGCATAAAGGAGCGCATCAGGTATTGGAGGATCGGGAATCCCAAGGACTTGTGAATCGTGACATTGCAAGTGCCGAAACTCTGATAGATGCATATGGCTGTGATCATATGAAGGCAGGTCACGTGGACCAGGGCATAGCCGGAAGGGGCTAAGGCTGAGCAGAGAGCTCATCGGGAATCAGGGATTCGAGAGGTAAGAAACCTTCGACCCCAGAGATAGCGAAATCCCGACGCCCGATAAACAGTTTCCTGTGGGGAAATTGGTCATGGTCCAGTGCAGAGGCCGTGAGGAAGTGAGAAAGGACCTGTGGATCTAGGTAATATTTCACCAGTGATTCCCGAGGAAATCCAAGGAGCCACTGAATTCTCAGAATTGAGAATTTGAGCGATCCTGTGTGAGCAGGCGGGGTGTGTGACTTTCGCGCCTGCATCAAACAACCATATAATACCGCGCAGCCACATTACAACACAGCACAACCTCAGTACAATACCATGCAGTACAATTAGGCGCCTCAGTATAATGTGTCGAGAGGATATCAAGACGGCTACAGAGGTGGATGACGAGCAAGAGGAGGCTTTGGAAGAGGTAGAGGACCAGTGGTATGTCACAACTGTCAACAACCAGGACACTATGCAAGAGAATTTCCACTTCCACCAACGACGTGTATGTATTGTCGTGCATCGGATCATGACACAGAAGAATGTCCTACGTTACTAGGGAATATCCAGGGGAAGAGGAATCAAAACAACCAGAATGTTCAATGGATTTCAACCGAAGCAAGGGATGAAGGACATACCATCAACATAGTCACGCGTGGAGGAGCTAAAACAGGCAATGACACAGTCCATCAAGAGCCAGTACATCACTAGTGGGTGAAGAAGAATGTCGAACCAAGGAAACAGTTCGATGCGCAGAATGAGAAGGAAACATTTAAGAAAGACAGACAAGAATTTATTTAGCAAGACACGCCGTTGACTTCAATTGCACAGTAGAGAAAGGAAATACCAGAGTATGAGATGCCTCCATCGCTAGATCATACCAAAGAAATGCAGACTCTAGGAAAAGTAAGTACAATTAAAGGATTTTTGCAATCATGCGTAAAAATATTGAATGATCCATCCTCTGTCAAAATATTGCAAAATATATTAGAAAGATGTAGCATAGAGACAAACGAAAAACTAGAACAAAAACAATCAATCACCTACATACAAGGAGAAGAACAAGTAGGGAGTTCAGGCTGAATGCCAACATCGAAGATTTCAACATGGGAGATATCATACTGGATCTAGGATCTCAAGTCAATGTATTACCAAAGAAGACATGGAAATGTATGGGAGAGCCCACATTAGGATATTCACATGTTCAGATGAAACTAGCAAACCAACACAGAGTTCTACCAATTGGCAGACTGAAAGGAGCGACAATAGATCTGGATGGAGTGCGCACTAAAGCAGACTTTGAAGTGATTGAAATAGTGGATGATACAACACCATATCCATCATTGCTCGACTTGGATTGGGCATTCGATAACCAGGCCATAATCAATTTAAAGACACTGGATCTGTGTACATTGGTAGGTGATGTTGTTCTGATCATTTAAGTCGGGTGTACCTACACCACAAATTCTATTCCAGAACTTCCATTTCTTTCCCAGAACTTCAAAGTCTCCCTTGGTCCTTATAAGGAAGAATGCCCCACAAGACTTTATTGATGTGAATATCCATTCTCGGGCACATATCATATGGAAACAATATACAACCAACTATGCAACATTCATTCCTTCCATAGGTGGTATATATATACCAATATGATTCGACGATGAAGTATATAACACTCGTAGACATATATACACTCATTGACATGAATATTCATTCTCTAGGAACATATCATATGGTGTGGTTAGCAATAGAGAACCTTCTACACAACATTCTATGTTGTAGTAGGTGATATATACATTGTGGGATATATTCAACATTCATAGGTGATATATACATTGTGAGATATATTCGACATATATATTAAAGTGAGGCATATATCATATGGCGTGGCGAGCAATATACAACCTTCTACACAACATTCTACGCAACATTCAATGTTGTAGTAGGTGATATATACATTGTGGGATATATTCAACATTCCTAGATGATATATACATTGTGTGATATATTCGGCATATATATTAAAGTGAGGCACATATCATATGGCATGGAAAGCAATATACAGTCTGCTACGCAACATTCAATGCTGCAACAGGTGATATATACATTGTGGGATATATTCGGCATTCATAGGTGATATATACATTGTGGAATATATTTGGCATATATATTAAAGTGATCTGACAATGTATATAACACTCATGAGTATATACCAAGATGATCCGAATATCCGTTTCCTAGGCACATATCATATGGCGAGCAATATACAACCTGCTAGGGAGCATTCAATATGTGGCATATATATAGTGAGATATATTCAGTGTATATACTAAAATTATTCGATGGTGTATATAACACTAGTGAGTATATATCAAGATAATAGGACGATGTTGTATAACACCCATCTAATATATAACAAGATGATTCCGCAACAACATTGAATATTGTGTAGCAAGGTGCTTATTACTTGCCATATCAAAATTTGTCTATCTAATTTAGCCAAGTCCTTTATGACCACGTAGTCATTATGTCTTGTATTCTTTTCAAAGACAATGATTTCATTAAGGAATATATCTAATTGTACAATTTTTTTCCATTTAATTTCCAAAGCTCAATAATGTGTAGGTACACTTACAACTAGGCCATCTGATTTCCAATTTCCAAGGGACAGATAGGTGAAAATTTGATTAGTATTTATGACTATGATTGTATGCCTAATTACAATATCATCGTCCTAATAAGGCTATATATATAAAAGTCTCTTTCATATAATCAAGTTGTTTGTTTATAGAGATGTCTCCCTTCATTTATCTAGATAAATAAGCATTAACCAACTCTTGAAGGTGTAGGTGTCACCATTGTTACAGTGTATGTCATATTATGTATAGTTTATGCAAGTGTGTCTCATCTAATGTTTAGAGTTGCAACAAGTGGTATAATATCTTTAGTCAAGATTTATTAGAGCTATGTGTTGGTTCTTTTAAAAAAGAAAAAAGAAAATAAAAAATTACGAGAAGTTATTGTCACTTCGTAATTAGGGCCAAGTTTCAAGAGTGCTTCTAGATCTTCACTAGAAAAATAGAGAGACGTTGCAACTACAATTGAAGGTGAAAGGGTCCATGGATTGTGAAAAACCAAGAACTTTGTTTCAATTGTTTTAAGGGTTTTGCAAATGAGGAAATGTTATAGGTGGTCTAGGATGAAGATCTGCAGGATAGTGAAGAAGTATCATAGTTTATTGGGATGTATATCTTGTTGAGGAAAATACCAAAGAGGAAGAAATGATCCATTGTTGGGTATGTGTTATATTCTTTGCAAAATTGATCCCATGCATTGTACACTGATATGGGAGAGAAGGGGGTCTAGGGGGTTCTTAGCACCCCCTAGCTAGGACGGTTGTGGGGGTTTGGGGTGGGAGCCCTTGATAAAAAAAAATTGGTCCATTTTTTATAGTTTTGTGCATCCATTTTTTGTGGTTTTTCAGCACATGGTTTTTGTCGATGGTTTTTCTAATTCCAATTAAGGAATTAGGGTTTTTGACTAATCTGGGTCAATGGATTAGGGGTTTGGATGCCGTGGGATCCTATATGTATATTGTATTGTAAACAATGAATATGATGAATAGAAGATTAGAGGTGTAGCTCTAAACAGATCGTTGGTTTTCCCAATTTGGGTTTCTAGGGTAAAAATATCTGTGTAATGTGTGTGTGCACCATTATATCTTTTCCATTTTATTAAAAATATGTTTGTAGTAATTATTCATACAAGGTTAAAATCTACATCCATGAGTTTGAGGAAGAAGAAGTTGTTGAGAGAGAGGAGAACTTTGAAAACCTAGATCTCATAGCAAAAAATACTATGTGTACAGGAAGCGAAAGGCATAGGATACTGGCGGCATGGTTATCAATTACAACGTTGAATGAGAATATTTATCGGAGAGTGTCGATAGCATCGACTATGAGTGGAAACCATAAATTGGTTAGACTATTCTTTGTGTGAGTGGAAAGGTAGATTGGGTGTAGGTGAAGGCATAGTGGTAGGGCATGGTGCATGGGTTCTAGATGGGCCTATATGGGTTTTGAGGAATGGTTATCGTGTTTTTTTGGCTATTTTTGTCGTGGAATGAGTTGGAATAGGAGATTGCATGGTGCATGAAAGCATAATGAAAGGAAGAGTTGAGAGGGAAGATGGAAAGGAAGATAACATGGCAACCATGGAAGCTACAAAACTAGTAGGGCAGAGCGTGCATAGGGAAATATGTAAATCTAATCTCTTGAAAAACTAGAAAGGAGAAAAAAGTGTCCCTCTCTTCTTATGCTTTATATTTCATTTGTTCTTAGCTTACTTGGTTAACTTGTACTTTTTACTAAAATGTTTTCAAGGTTCAATGCTCTATTTTTCAAATAAATTTATTATAAAGTACATGTCATCGAATAACTTTATTATAAAGTGCATGTCATCGAATAAATTTATTATAAAGTGCATGTCAACTAAGTTATAAAGTGCCTTTTACATTATAAAGTGATATAAAGTGTAAATTGTATATCACTTAACTTATAAGGTGATTTTTGAGTTATAAAGTGATTCAATGTGCATATTATATGTCACTTAACTTATTTAAATGATTTTTGAAGCACATAGTGCTTTGAGGTGCAAGTTGTTTATGTATCCAATTTATGTATCATCCAATTTCCAAGGGAAAGTCAAGTAGAAATTTTATTAGTATTTATGACGATTTTTTTTTACCTAATTACAATAAAGGTATCAATGTTGTAATAAAGTTATATGTGTATAAAAGTTCCTTTATATAATAAATATTTAGATATGTGATATAAGTTTAAATTTAGGGTTTATTTATATATATAATAAATATTTAAATATGTGATATAAGTTTAAATTTAAATTTAGGGTTTATGTATTTATTGTTAAAAATGGGGTTTCCTTCCCTCTTATGTATTTTATTATCTCTTATCAATATAACCATAGGTTTCATGTTTTTTAAGGAGATGTCTTCCTCATCTTATTAGTCTCTGCTTCGAGCTAAGGGACTTATAGTAATCGATTCTTAGTCTTAGTATTATTTTGGCACAAAAACCAAGAAACTTTTTTTGTTTTAAGATAAAGTTTTGAAAAATCATATCATTAAACTTTAACATTCCATATCTTTTAACCTAAGTTTACACTTGGAGGTTTTATTTGGTCTCTTCCTGAGGCACAAATGAAGAAAACCTTACTTTTAAAGCACCCTCTCGCACAAATTCAATGAATGATTTTTTCAAGACAAGTAATGCTAGAGCTAATTCTAGCATTACTTCCTTGGTATTAAATGCTATACAATTTTTCCAATAGTTTAACCAAAGTTTATGCTAGGTATTACAAAACAATTACGTGGAAGATTGAAGCTCCATAGTCTTTCCCCAAAGGACAAGTGCAGTTCTATGTGTCTATGTGTCTAGTGCTATGTGTCTATCTTAGCTGGTGCCCTTGTATTTTTCTTCAAGAGGTTTTCTCACATAAAAACATTTGGTCTAGTTTCCTGGTCACTTCCTTGAAGCCATTCTGTTTGGTTTCCTTACTAGTCATGTCCTTGAAGCTGCAGAGAATATGTTCTTGTGCCAATGAATATTTTGAAGTCCTTGAAGCTGCAGAGAATATGTTCTTGTGCCAATGAAGTTGTTGAAGCTATTGAAGTCCTTGAAGCTGCAAAGAAGATCAGCAATAGAGAATATGTTCTGAAGTCCTTGAAGTTGCAAGGATAATGATCTCTGAGCATGGAGGTTGTTTCTCCAGCCTGCAAAGGGAGAAGGCTCGTATAGTTAATATGAGAAGAATACAAGTAATTGTTGCAAATGAATTCTCTTCACAAGCTAATACAAGAAGATATTGCAAATGAATCCTATGCACAAACAAGTACAAGAGAAGTTGAAGAAGAGGGTAAGTGATATATGTTACAATACCTGGATTGGAAAGTAACTAACTCGCAATTTCAAGAATGGTTGGTAAACAACTCTTGGCATGGTGAAAAACTGCTTCCTGTGCTCCATTGCTGGTGTTTTTATAGTGCATACCCTTTCCATTGCTTTTTCCTCCCTATCTAGAAGGTGGAGCACCGACAAGGATAGGCGAATCATGCCACAGCTAGTGCATCATCATGGTGAAGGGACCTAATACCATGAATGAGTAAGCACATGGCAGACCCATTCTAAGGCTTTTTCCTTTACTTCCTGCATATTTACCAGCATAATTAATCATTCTATCAAACTTAATTTATGAAAATATCACAAGAACAATAATAAATTGAATTACCAAAGAAACCCTGGTATCAACATGCACTGATGACAGAATACAATTCTATCTCTGATGAACTGTTAAACCGCTCTATCTCAATCAATCTCATTTAAATCAAACCATATTGTGCCAAACCAACACACCTGTAAGTAAGTAAGGGTTGTGCCATCCTTGCCTAATCGGGAGCTATAGTATGTTTACAATTCAATTCCTAATCTAGTCGATGATACCATTATATATATCATGAAAATTCCAATGAAACCATAATCCTAATAGATTTTCCAATTCCAAACAGAATTTGGTAAGGAGAAAACCCCTTATAATCCTAATATATTTTTCAATTCCAAACAGAGTTTGGTATGGAGAAAACCCCTTGCTGTTAGATAGATCATTTAGACTCGTCAACACCAAGCTAAGCTTATCCAATACCTATCTAAAAATATCCCATACTAATTCCTATTGAACTGCACCTCCTCTATGTTTAGCTGAAACTAGCACACAAAATAATCTTTCCATTTAAATTTTGATTTGATATGCATCTCCATATTGCAAAGCCATTAAATTTGTACACAGCTTTCAGTTTTACCACCTCGGACTATATCAACCTGACACAAATATTTCAGTGTGAATGTGAATGAATTGAGTAAAGTAATCTTGAAAAATTAACAATATTTACCTTGTTGATGTCGTGACCATACGTTTGCTTGAAGCATTCCAACATTGCATTGAGTTTAGGGAAACTCCTGGTGCCTAGAATTTGAACATACACATCCTCATCTATTCCCTCTAGTCTTCTTTCTCTAGCCTCGAATAACTAATGTGCTTATGTTTTGGCAAGGTTCATATCAACCTCTGGGCCACAATGTCTATATGTCGTCACCAGTGCCACCAAAAGCTATCAAATCCCAAAACATTAGTATTAATCGACCTTTAGAGAAACATGAAGATGAAGAGACTGAGGTGTGCACGAATTTTTATAGAGGAACACCTTCTGAGTGCCTCCCTTGGTTTCCCAAGCGATGTCTTCTTCCATGGATTTTCTGTACATGGCTTGGTATGCTCTCCTCACGTTCAATAGTTCTTCTGGAAATATACAACATGTAATCTCTATAATAACTCCATAGTTTGCAATCCAACCTTGAATCACATATCATGCAAGGTGTGCATCGTACTTTGATGGATCAAGAATCCACCACAACATGGATTTCTGTGTTTAAATTGCACTCCCATTCATCGGGGATACGATTAATGGCAAGGTGGTTGTTAACCCTCCCTTTGCACATTGCATTGGTAACCCTTTACTTTAGCTATTTCTCCCACCCAACCCATTTGAGGGGGCGATAGAAGATCAAAGAGCTCTGGGAAGGTAAGGCGAGCTATAGGAAAGGTCAACCTAGTCTTGATCAACCCAGCTAGTAATACACGCTCATTTAAGTCCATCTTTGTCTGCAAACCCTAAAGGCAACACAATTCCTAGACGACCAGCTAGTACTGAAACTTCCCTTTGGTCGTACCTAAGAGCCTTTTTTACCTTATCAATGCATTCTAGTGAAACACATATATTATAACATATGAGATACAGTTGTGCTATGTGGCGACTATCAGATCTAATAGCTCCCTCCAAATATGAAAGAGCTTTGCAATAGTCCTCAAAAGAAGCCTCAAAATTATCTGTAAAAAGAAACACGTAAATGTTTGAAATTGGCATATCAGTATGGCTCCTAGAGATATGTTGGAGGCATCTACATTTATAGGGAATTATAGAGCCCAATTTAGAAATGTCCTGTTACGAATACCGCCATGGCATAATGGGTCATGCATGATACCCACCCGTCCCACCTACACTCATTGATAGAGGGAATTCATGCGCACGTGTGCTTACTGGTTGAAAAGAATAGACATACATAGCCATTTCTCACTAGAGCCATGGTCTTTCTTGTTGTTTTGAAGCCTAACCAGAGGGAAAGGAGGTGAGCAAGGGTAGAAGCACTCGTTCCTTTATAGGAGGTAGTGGCATGTGATAAATAATATTGATTAGAACGTAGCAGGCAGTAGCAGCAACTTCAGTTTCATCTGAGAGTTTGAATTTGCGTTATCCCTAACGCACTTACAGAGGGAGGATTGAACCTGAACCCAGACGAATATTGAACCCCAGTGAGTGTGATGCATGCAAACCAAGTGGAGCAGAGGCAATGGCAGCATGCATGCAAACCAAGTGGAAGCGATGCATAAGGTGTTTACGATAAAGTGGCACATCCATGTTAAAAGAGCATGTTATCAAGATAATACGTACCTCAAGTATTGATTAATTAGATTCCATAAAGTAACATGTCACGAGTAAGGGAAATACTATATCTAGTTCAGGACTTCCAGATCATTACATAAATATAAAATTAAGACACTACTTGGCTTCGTACTCATAGTTGGTAGCTCTTACAGTGGTGAATCTATGTAATGTGAGCCTATCCACACATAGGTAATGTAATTAGTGTCCACAGTTGATGTGAGCTTGGTTGTTGCTGAACAAGAAGGAAGAGTCTCTCTCAGAGCATCCTAATCTAGCTAGGGGATGGCTAGCGGTAAATCCATATAGGAATTGTTGTGCCTATGGTTGGGTGGAAAAGGGCACCCTTCTCAACAGTTGCTTCACTATCTAGTTTCTTGATAAGTATTATTTGTCCATGTACTAGAATTTAAATGAGTGGTTGGATGTTTGTGTCTATGAATAAAATTTGCATTGTTTGATTAATTTTAGAAATGCTTATGTTTTTATGTGAACCCCTGTATTTGAATGGTTTCTATTTGCCTCTTCTTAGCAGCAAGAGAACTATTAGACATGGGCCTTCAGATAAATTTAGGAATAAGTTTATGGTCTCCGTGATGGTTGGAAAATCCTTAAGGGAATTTTTCCCAAGTATTTATTTGGTAATGTAAGAGTCAGGGAAGATTTCATTGGAATACTTCAGTGCTGTCGACCCCTCGAATTTACCTTCATAGGTTTGAGGGTGCCTCCTTCAAAAAATTTGTCTATGTGACTGAGGACTCATGTCCATGGCCCCAACCAAATCACGGCTAAGAGTTGAGCGTGCAACCCCGAGACTTGTCAAGGAGTCCACATGACGAGGACCTTGGAACCATTCATTAGGTCCTATAGTAGCTAAGCTATTTTGGCTTCATAACTCTAGGAGCCCAGAGCTCCAAGATGTTATGACTTTAAAACCTTTGAAAACAACTGAAGGAAACCTGTTGGTACGGTTACCGACAAGGTTGACCGACATCTAGAGGTTTCCTTGACTGTGATCGTGGGACTTGTCCCACCGTTAAACCTTGATCCACTTCTCGGTCATAAAGTAGCACGAACCGTAGATCTGAGGATCTTCAATATCTTACCTAACCGTTGGATCTACGTTTTGGTCAGCCCGACGTTGACCACTCTGGGAGAAAGGGAGTCTTAAATGGGTGGAGCCCCCAAATGTCGAGCTCGTGAAGTGACGAGAACTGTATATCTAAGGATGCTTTAGGATCTTCCTTGACCTTCGGATCTATGTCATGGTTAATCCGACATTGACCACTCTGGGAGAATGATAGTGTTAAACGAGTGAAACCCTTGAACTCCAAAGTCACGAAGCGACGAGGACTGTCGATTTGAGGATGCATCAGGATCCCTCCTGACCATTGGATCTAGACTGTGGTCAATCCAACGCTGACCACTTTGGGAGTAAAAAAGAATTGAGACAGCCAAGCTTCCGAATGCCAAAGTCACGAAGCAATGGAGGCCATAGATCTATGGATCCACATGGACCTATCTCGACCATGTGATAAAAGGGATATTGGGAGGTTGTTGGTGAGAGTTTGAGCTTCAGAGCTCTGGGCGATTTCGTAGGAAGGAGAAGCTAAAGAATCCTAGAGGATGTCAGTCTGGAGTGTTTTGGAATGTTGATGTCACCTAGGATGATGTTGACCCATGTTTGGCATGTCACATGTCACCTCGATTCATGCTTTTTACAGACCTTATATGCCAATTGGAATGTGACACGTGTCACCCATTGAATGGGCCATGTGTCATATCTACCCTATGTCACATGTTAATACCCTAGCACATGCTCGCTTAGCCTAATATCTGGTGGAATACCCCAAGGCACTAGGAGTTTGGGACTCCGGGTAGCTTGGGAAGCTGGGACACTAGGGTTAGTTGGGCGAAGTCCCAGACCTACTTGTCCCTATCTCTATGTTTAACGCGCCACCACGTGTATGTGTGGACCCTTTGGGAGTCTGAGTTTCAAAACTCTGGAGCTTTGGGTGTGGTATATTGGATGAGTTGAAAGGGTTGAAGGCCAGATCCACGTGGCAGGATCCCAAGGTTTTGGGACTCCGGAGGATATGAAAATAGAGAAAAGGACATTCGACACGGAAGCAAACGTTGAAATCCTTTAAGCCTATGCATTAAATGAGGGTGAATATGAGTCATTGTATTTAAAGGTGGATGGATTTCCACCATAGACGCAGGAATGCTAGGGAACTCCAGGACTTCGGGGAACAAACTTGGTTGAGTCCATTCTCATTGGAATGGTATGAATGAGGCGAACCCATGTGGGTGCCACTTGGCCCTTGACCAATGACACCTGAAGAGATTCGGGAAGGTGTAACTTCCACTCTAGAGCTCGTATTCAAGCATGGTAAGAGTTGTTGGAAATATCTTGACGAGAAGAAGAGTATGGAGATCTTGGGAAGAGGATTTGAGATGATTAAGAAAAGTGAAATTTTGATGCCCCATCCCTTAAAAAGGTACTTAGGGTTCAGGTGTGTTAAAAAGTGGTATCAGAGTGGGAAACAACACTTGGCATTCTTGGGCTCATGAATGAGTCACATAAAAATATTATTAGAGAACTTTAAGGGGTAACACCATATCTTTCCCCATTCATAAGGAACTTATCTAAACCACTGCTGAAGTGAGGAATGAAACTTTTTGTTGTTGTTATATGTTTTGAAAATATGAATTATGTGTTGCTAGTGTTCCAAATAAAGAAGCTAACTTCACCTTATAAATTGTGTGTGTTGTTCATAAACTAGTAGATAATTAACTAACATAAAATGTTTTATCAACACTCAAGCAACCAGTGGACAACAGGAAAACTACAACGTAAAGGATAGTGACATACCATGAGTTGGGGGAAAGATCCCACAATAGAGAAGAGGAATATGATGAGAGGAGGGTGGTGGAAAACCCTCTATATTTGGATGAAACCGTAAGAATCCTCATGGAGTAATTACAGAGTTGTAAGGATGACAATGAAAGGATGATAAAAGAATAGGAAAAACAAACTGAAATTAATGCAGTCCTACTGCAAATTCTATCAGATGTACAAATATAGATGCAACATGGACCATCAGCCAATCATGTGGATATAAATCATACTAAGAAAATTCAAATTCCACCTGAGATACAAAAGCATGGTCCTAAAAGTGGGCACACAAAGAGGAGCACCTCAAAGAAGGCCCCACATGGAGCCAAGAGACACTCAATAGAAGAATCCTCTAGTGAGGAAACTGACAACTCCAAGGAATCTTCTAGTAGCAAAACTAGTTCACATTCCCAAAGAAGAAAAAGAAGAGGAAACATTCCAAGATCCATGACCCTGAAGAGTTTAAGAAAGGAAAACGACCCACTTTCGATGGAGAAATTAAAAATGGGGAAGAAGAAGAAGTTTGGCTACTAGGATTGAAGAAGTACTTTAGAGTCCATGACTATTCTGAAAACTTAAAGTCTCGAATAGCCATTTTCAACTTGAATGGAAAGGCCTCCATTTGGTGGGAGGACCTTAGGAATGTGAAAGGAATCCATGAGAAGGACTTGTCATGTAAACAATTTGAGAAGTACTTCAAGAAGAAGTATCTGTCGGAAAAATACTTTGATGGGAAGACCAAGGAGTTCTATGAACTCAAGCTAGGGCAACTCACAATAGATGAATATATCAAAAAATTCCTTGAGCTAATAAGGTATGTGCCCTACATAAAGGATGAAAAGGTAAAGATGCAATGATTTATTAGTGGACTACCTTAGTCTTTCCAGGACAGAATTGAATTTGATGAACCAAATACTTTAGAAGACACTATCTGGAAGGCAAGGTACTGCTATGAGCAATTCAAGAATAAGGCAGAACCTCATAAGTACTGGAAGAAGAAAAGTGATTTGGGATTCAAGAAGAAGGGTTTTAAATCCTCAATATTTAAGAATCATGGGAAAATTTCTAAGATGAGCCTTCCCACTAAAAGTGTATATCAACCTAATTTTCCATCTTAGAGTGGTAATAAGCCCTTTGGAACAACACCAGGTAAGACTGATAATACCAAGAGAGAACCCTTGGAATGTTGGGGTTGTGGAGAAGAACTTCTTCTAAGGGACTGCCCACATAGAAAGCATGACAATAGGAGGGTCTACAACATCCAGGAGGCTACCACAATCAATGATGTGGCTAGGAGAATGCCACAAATTTATGCAACCTTGGATAATAGACCAGCTCACCACCAAGCTTCAATGGTGGAGATGGAAGGTATGATTTCCAACCATCTAGTTTCCATTTTAATTGACCCTAGTTCTAATCTAAGTTATGTTTCCCCTCAAACTATTGAGAAATGTAAATTGCAACAAGTGAAACATGTTAAATCATGATTGGTACAACTAGCCACTGGAACCAAAAGAAAAGTAAAAAAGGTCATACCAGCATGCCAATTCATTATGAATGGATTACCCACCCAAGAAACCCTAAACATGCTCCCTTTAGGATCTTATGACTTGTTGATTGGCATGGACTGGTTGGCTTCCCATAAAACCAATTTGGACTGTTACAATAAAACTTTGGAGTGTGAATATTAATAAGGGAGAAAAATAATCCTACAAGGAATTCAAATGCCTTTCTCAGTGAGACAAATATCAACCCTTCAAGTGAAGAAGTATTGTAGAAAAGGGTGTCCTTTGTATGCAATACAAGTGTTGAACTCTATTGATAACAATAAACCAAGCCTACAGGACCATCCCATATTAAGAGAGTATAAATATGTGTTTCTGGAAGAGGTATCTGGTGATCTGAAAAGATATTTTAAAGATTATGGTTGATTTTTAAAACATGAGTTCATTAACCATTTAGGAATTGAATAAAGAGGAAGAATTAATGATGTAACATGGAAGCCATAATAATATGTAAAGATTTGGAAATAAGCATAAATAATCAGCAAACCATAACCACAAATTTGTTAACGGAGTTCGAAAATATCGCCTACATCTCTGGGCCTTTGTCTCAGTGGGTGAGGCTTTCATATTTCTCTTCAAAGATTAAAAAGTACATTAGAAAAGTGTTAAACGGATTATAAACTAGTCTAGTTGTGTTCTTCTAGACCTCAAGAAACCAACACAACTGGTGGCACTAAAAACGGTTGAACGAATCTCCCAAAAATGGCCCGCAAAGTTCCTCTCCTCAATGGCTTCCCTGCATAAAAATGGCTTTGATTGTCAAATTTCTCAACATTTCTCCTTCTCTAAACCTATCCAAGGCTACCAAGAACCTCTAGTTTACATAGGTTTGAATTTGGCATCAACCTCCCAACTTCCTCCCAAGATTTGGCCTCAAAAAGGGCTCCAGATCCTCCAATAATGGACAAAATCTCCCAAGACAGGCTTAAAAATCAAATAAAACCATATTATAAATTTGAAAAACCCAAAATTGACAAAATTTGGGTGCAACCCCCTATTCTACTGGCCCCTGGTCGCATGGGTCTCTGCCATGTGGTCAAAGGATGGCTGACGCGCTGGTCTTAGCCCTTAAGTCTCAGCCCCTGGTCGTTGGCATGACCATATGGCCTGGTGCTATGCCCCCACACGCTCCATAGGTTGTTAGCTCCTGGTCATTAGTCCCTGGTCGGATGAGACTAGACCCCACTGAATGTACTATACCAGATATAAAATGTACACAGAACAGAAATAAAATGCTAGAAATGGAAGAATAACAACAATATAACCAAAACATTCACCACAATAGCACTAAAGTTATATGAGAATAATAACAGAAATATCACTTTGAATATGAAAGCAATGTTCACTGGTCTCTTCGAGGGGGCAAACTCCAGTTGAGCGGAGCTCTATTACAATAATATCCAAGTTAGGGTTCTCATACCCTCGACTCCTATTTATACTAAAAAGAAGCATCTAGAGGAAGATCCTTCTAGAAGCGGAAGCTTCTATTAGGTCTTCTTACATTTGCCTTATTCTATTTTACTGAAAGGCCTTATTAATATTGACCTTTATTACATTCAAATATATTGTTCTACCTATGTGTGGGTTAGGACCCTAACATGTCTGCCCCCTTAAAAACAACCTTGTACTCAATGCTTGAGATGAGGAAATTGTTACAGAATGGTAGTTGGTTCCCAAGCGGCATCTGCTGGAGTTGTATCTTTCCACTGGACTAGCACTTCCTTGATGGTTCTCTGACGTAGGTGATGCTCATGCTGGTCCAAAACTGCTTATGGTTGTAGCCAATTGGATCCTTCTTCAACTAACTCTAGAAGGTTGGTTTGAATTTGGCACTTAGCTCCAATCACCTTCTTTAAGCATGAAACATGAAAAACAAGATGTTGATTCGAATGGATGGGAAAAGATAACTGATAGGCTACTTGTCCCACACACTTGAGAATGGTATAAGGACCATAAAATTTGGGCACTAGCTTCTGACAATGGTCGACATTGAGGGAAGTTTGCTTGTAAGGTTGCAGTCGAAGAAACCCCTGATCCCCTTCTGCAAATTGACGTTCAGAGCGACCTTGATCTTCTTGTTGCTTCATGCAATTCTATAATATGACCAAATTCTCTTTGAGGGTATGGAGAATATCCTCTCGAGCTGTAAGTGTTAGGTCAATCTCCTGGACCTTTGAGGCACCTGGTAAGTATGAGAGAACTGAGGGTGGCTTCTGTCCATATATTGCTTCAAAAGGAGTCATGCGTGTAGTTGTATGGTATGAAGTGTTGTACCACCATTCAGCTAGGGTAACCATTAAGCCCACTGATTTTTCTTTTTCAAGGCAAAACACCTCAAATATGTTTCCAAACACTTGTTGACAACTTCCATTTAGCCATCAGTCTGGGGATGATAAGCTGTGTTGAGATGCAATTCGGTGCCTTGTATATTGAACAGTTCTTGCCAAAAATTTCTTGTGAAAGTTGGGTTGCAATTAGAAACAATAGAGTGCGGCATGCCATGAAGCTTGAAGACCTGATCCATGAAAATTTGAGCCACCGTGAATCTTGTAAATGGGTGTTGAAGGGTGTAGAAATGAGCATACTTGGAAAGGCGATCAACAACCACCATGATGACTAATTTATTTCCTGATTTGGGTAAGCCAGTAATAAAATCCATAGAGATATCCTTCCAAATAGCAGGTGGAATCGGGAGCGGTTGTAGTGTGCCCGAAGATTTGACTGTTTCTCCCTTGTTGCATTGACACACATCGCATTCAATGACAAAATTATGAATGTCCTGTTTCATACCATCCCAGAAAAAGGAACGTTTGACCCTGTCATAGGTTTTGGTGAACCCGGAGTGCCCTGCTATGGGTGTAGTATGAAGCTCAAAAAGTACCGTGGATTTAAGCTTTGATTGTTTACTTAAATACAAACAGCCTTTGTATCAAAGTTCATCATGGAGCCAAGAGTACCCTGGGGAAGTTGGAGCATTGGATTGCAATTTTTGAATCAACGGCGAACTTTTCAGATCTTGTAGCCATTCCTGGCGAACAGCTTGAAGCCAATTTGGTACAATGAATGAAAGAGAAAAAAGGGATCCTTCATCTTCATATTTTCAGAAAAGTGCATCCGCAACCACATTGTCTTTTCCTTTCTTGTAAATGATCTCATAATCATATCCAAAGAGCTCAGTCACCCTTTTTTGTTTCTTTGGGGAGGAAATGCATTGTTCTAGAAAATACTTGAGGCTTTGATGGTCTATCTTAATTTGGAAATGTTTCCCAAATAGATAAGGGTGCCATAGATCAATGGCATGCAGAATAGCCAACATTTCCTTTTCATAGATGGATTTGCCCAGATTTCTTTCAGATAGTTTCTTGCTGGTAAAGGCCAAAGGTTGACCCTCTTGCATAAGGACAACACCAATTCTTTTCCCTGAGGCATCACATTCCAACACAAAGGTCTTTGTGAAATCGGGAAGGGTGAGGATTAGAGTGGTGCACATGGCCATCTTCAAGGTTTGAAAATCTTGAGTAGCAGCTGGAGTCCAAGTGAAAGAGTTCTTTTTGAAGAGAGCAGTGAGAGGTGCTGCAATCTTCCCATAATTCTTAACAAACTTGTGATAATACCTTGTTAAGCCCAGAAATCCAAGCAAGATCTTAAGAGTCTTTGGGTGAGGCCAGTCTTGCATAGATTCAATATTTTTAGGATCCACCATGATGCCATCCTTTCCAACCAAATGACCCAAGTATTCTACTTCTGAGGCGCCAAAAGCACATTTAGAATGTTTCAGGAAAAGTTGGTGCTGAGAGAGTAGATGGAGAACTCGATCCACATGAGCAAGATGGTCTGTCCAAGTTTTTCTATAGATGAGGATATCATCAAATAAAACGAAGACAAAATGGTGGAGAAAAGGATGGAAGACATGATTCATGAGGCTTTGGAAGGTGGAGGGGGCATTACACAAGCCAAAGGGCATGACCAAAAACTCATACTGGCCTTCATGCATTCTAAAGGTAGTCTTGGGAATGTCTACCTCTTTCATACGTATCTGGTGGTTTCCCGAACGAAGATCCAGGTTAGTGAAGAATTGGGCGCCACTCAATTCATCCAGGAGGTCATCAATGACAAGAATGGGGAATTTGTCTTTGATGGTAATTTTGTTGAGGGCATGAAAGTCAGGACACATTCGCCAAGAACCTTATTTCTTCAGGACCATGACCAGAGGAGAAGAGTAGGGGCTTGTAGTAGGGCAGATAACACCTGCATTAAGGAGTTCCTGGACCATTTTCTCAATTTCATTTTTTGGGGAAAAGGGGTGACGATACAAACGGATATTGGGAGGAAGGCTTCCGGGTACAAGGGGAATGGAATGATCATGAACACCATGGGAAGGAGGGAGTCCTTTGGGGGTGGAAAAGATTAATGGATGTTTAGAAAGGATGTCTTGGAGGTCTTGCAGGACCGAGGGTGTCTCTGTTGCTTGTATGGCATGGAGTTGGGCGATAACACCAGAATGACCTTTTTTGAGAATCTTTTCCATGCGATGGGAACTAATGATCTCAGGTGAACTGGTGGTGATGCCTTGGAACTTATATTGGTGGCCCTCCTGGTCGAATTGCATGGTTAAGTCTTTAAGATCCATGAGAATGGGACCCAAAGTCCTTAGCCAGTCTGCACCCAACACAATGTCACAACCTCCCATGTCGATAGCAAACATATGGGATTTCAAGTGGTAGTCACCAATTTGGAGACACACATTTTCACAACGCCCTCCACATTTCATGGATCCACCATTGGAAATCATGATTTGGAAATTATTGACGACATGGATGTAGCAATGAGTTTCTTGGGCAATGCGACGATGAATAAAACTATGGGTGTTGCCACTATCAACCAGAATGATGACCTTCCGATGCTTGATGTAACCGATTAACTTGAGGGTTTGGGGAGCGGACAAGCCAGTGAGAGCATTGAGTGATCTGAAAACAGATCCAGAAGCCAGATAGGGCTTAAAAATGCTCAAAAATGAAAGTTCTCGGAATGCGACGAAACCTATGTCATTGCGTCTGTCTCGTCTTCCTGAATCTGGTGGTATAATTTTTATCGCAAACAGAGTCCGTATGAGGAAGATATCGCCTTCTGTCTGAAAAGCCAAACAGGCAAATTTTGGGGATGCTGACTGTACCTGTCCGTACAGTCCATACAGACACATGTCAGTCCATACAGTGCTGACATGGCATGTCCGTACATGACACGTGGCAGTTTCAGATGACGACACGTGGCGGTCTGTACAGTGACGTGGCAGCACAGGATGATGACACGTGGCGGTCCGTACAGTGACGTGGCAACGACGGATGATGACACGTGGCAGTGGTAGATGATGACACGTGGCAGGATGACGTTAGCATTGATGTGGCGACCATACGATGACGTGGGCCAATCGGTGTTTGACACGTGGCATGACGTGGCAGGTCCGTACATGGGACACGTGGCAGCATCAGGGAGTGCCACGTGGCATGCTGATTTGACATTTTTGGCAGGCGAACGGGCCAATATCAAGGTGACACGTGTCACCACTCACAGGGTGACACGTGGCACCAGGTGACGTCATCGCTGACGTGGCATCACGGCAGAGTGACGCGTGGCGGTACGGCAGGTAACGTCATCGCTGACGTGGCAGCACGGCAAAATGACGCGTGGCTGTACGGTGGTCTACGTGGCAAGCAGGTGGTCCAATCAAATCACGACACGTGTCAACTTCTGGTTGGTGAAAAAAGGGTGCCACGTGGCCCACTCAGGGGCAGCCACGTGGCACCCCATTTTTGGTGGTTTTGGAGTGACGTGTTGGCATGGTTCCGTGTGTTTTGACTGATATATAATTCTCTTCTTTACTCATTCTTTCGTTAATTTCTCAAATGGTTAAAATATTCATGCAAGTTAAAACTCAACCATAATCATAAAAGATCCTGTTTTGGATCAATTGGTATCAGAGATAGTTTGATGTTTGGATTTGAGTTGCATGATAACCAGGGAAAAGTTGCAGCGTGGTGAAGGTGAGCTTGTTGCAGAGAATCCATTCATTGGATTGATAAAGAGAGCTTCTTTCAAAAAGAAGATGGCATCGGATGAAGGAATTCCTCAAGAAGAGAAAGACTTCCGGAAAACATTCCAAGCCATGTCAGAGATGGTGACAGTTTTGTATGAAGATTATTTGCAACGGACACGTCCGGTTTTGGGTAATTCTTCTAAAGGAAAAAGTGAAGAGGAAGATGAACAACCTCAAATTCCTCCTTCACCTCCATCAACACCTCCTTCTTCTCCTTCTTCTTCAAGTTCAAGTTCAAAATCTAATGGGAAAAGAAATGTACATAAACATAAACATGATATGCCATTATTGAAACTTGATGTTAAGTTTGATTTGCCCATATATGATGGTGAGGTTAATGCAGAGAAACTTGATAACTGGATAAGGAAAATGGAGGTATACTGCAGTGTTCAACAAATCAAAGAGGAGGCCACACAAATAAAGTTGGCATCTTTGAGACTTGCAGGTACAGCTCTCATTTGGTGGC
>JASDQU010102260.1:354439-368430 GCA_032191745.1 Picea mariana
TGTTCATTGTGGTGATGACTTGTTGATGATATATTGCTGATATATGTTGCGGATATGTGCTCACATCTAACTAGTTATAAATGACAACAATGGGTAATGAATAAATGTTGAATGCTAATTGATGAGTTTTTGTGCAAGAGGGAAGTTTTGGGAAAAAGAGCCCCACACTCATTCACCCCCCCTCTAAGTGTTGTAGGTGTGTCCAACAATTGGTATCAGAGCAGGCCTTCACTACAAGCCTTAACAAGCTTGAAGGAGATCCATAGACACACAAATGGATGATGAAGTTCCAATCCTTGATGAAGAAAACTATTCTACTTGGAGAATAGAGATGAGAGTGTATTTGATGACAATGGGAGCAGCNTAAATGTTGAATGCTAATTGATGAGTTTTTGTGCAAGAGGGCAGTTTTGGGAAAAAGAGCCCCACACTCATTCACCCCCCCTCTAAGTGTGGTAGGTGTGTCCAACAATGTCACCCTGTGATTGCCTCGTACTACTGATGCATTGGTCTATTCATTTTCCCAATCAGCACTACCATGTCACCAGCGTACATGCCACATGTTGCACGATTGTACCTGGTATGTGTCACTACCACGTCATCCTGGCATACTGCCATGTCCTCTGTCATACAGTCCAGTCACCTTCCATGTGTCACTGCCACATCAACTTGTCGCACACCCAAGTGTCATCTATACAACCATGTTTCAACCTGTCATTGGGCCACGTCACTGTATAGACTGCCACATGGCATCCATGTAGTGCCACGTGTCAAATCCATACAGTGCCAACTTAGCCCAAAAATGCTTAATTTGAGTGACACGTGTCACCTCTTGTTGATGCCACATTAGCATGATGACATCATCATGATGTCATCCTAACATCACCTGTCGTACTTACTGACATTAGCGTTGACTTTGACTCAGTTGATTTTTTGCCTGTTTGGGAATTTGATCAGAACGCGATAACTTTCGCATACGGTGTCTGTTTGAGAAAAAAAATTATATGGGCGGAATCAACGTGACAAGACAGACGCAATGGACACAATCGGTCTAAGAAATTTTATTTTTAGGCCTTCTTGGACCCATTTTGGTTCCTTGATCCATTTTGGATCACTAACTCTACCTCCAAGAAGATATATTGACTTTTCAATAGAACTTGTACCATGAGTGGTGACAGTGTTTAGAACACCCTATAGACTGAGTACACCAGAGCTAGTTGAGCTCAAACTACAACTAAAGGAGATGTTGGAAAAATGATACATTCGGCCTAGTGTGTCTCCATGGGGAGCACCAACCTTGTTTGTGAAAAAGAAGGATGGCACACTCAAGTTGTACATAGACTATAGACAACTTAATAAGATGACCATTAAGAATAAGTATCCCTTGTCACGAATCGATGACTTGTTTGATCAATTAAGGGGTTCTACAGTTTTCTCCAAGATTGAATTGATGTCTAGATACCATCAAGTATGAATTAAGGATGAAGACTTCCACAAAATAACCTTTAGGACAAGATATGGGCACTATGAATTTGTGGTGGTGCCATTTGGGCTTACCAATGCACCAACCACCTTTATGTTCTTAATGAATAATGTACTCAGTAAGTTATTGTATAGATTTGTGTTGGTTTTCATTGATGATATCCTAATCTATTCTAAGATTATGGAAGAACATGAAGAACATCTCAAGTTAGCACTTCAAGTGCTAAGAGAACATCAACTCTATGCTAAGTTTAGTAAGTGTGGCTTTTTCCAAAAACAAGTCCATTACTTAGGCCATGTTATTTCTGAAGAATGAGTGACAGTTGAACCTGACAAGATCAAATCCATTATGGATTGGCCTACCCTAAAGGATGTATATGATATCATATCCTTTATGGGCCTAGCATGATACTATAGAAGGTTCATAAAGGGATTTTCCAATATCGGTTGCACAATCACCTCCCTTCAGAAAAAGGGAGTTAAATTCATTTTGACATCAGAATGTGAAGAGAGATTCCAAAAGCTAAAATACATTCTAACCAATGCACCCATGCTGAAGATTGCAGACCCAAACAAGGACTTCCTTATGTGTACAGATGCCTGCAAGGAAGGGATTGTAGGAGTCCTTATGCAAGAAGGACATGTGATTTGCTACGAATCTAGAAAATTGAATGAGCATGAAATAAATTGTGTGACCCATGATTTGTAATTGGCTGACATAGTACATGCTTTAAAAATGTGGGGGCATTACCTCCTAGGTATAAGATTTTTCTTATGACATACCATAATGGGTTGATATATTTGTTTGATTAACCAAAAATCAATGTTAGACAAGCTAGATGGATGGATCTCCTTAGTGAGTTTGATTTTGAAATCAAACATATCAAAGAAAAATAAAATATGGTGGTTGATTCCCTTAGTAGAAGTATGAAAGTGATTCACTTGGAAGCTATAAGCACCTCTGAATCAGACATCAAGGAGAGAGTCAAAAATGCACAAGAAACATATGCATTTTTCAAGACTGTGAAATCATACTTAGAGAAAGAGCCCACAGGGCTGAAGTATGAGGGTTACCAATTGTTGAATGATGGTCTACTAACTTACAAAGGTAGGTTGTATATTCCAAATTGTGATACCTTGAAGAGGTTCATAATGGATGAACTACACAAAATACCATATACCGGAAATCCTAGTTATCAGAAAATGATCACAACCACTAGGAAACTATTTTATTGGCCCGGACTGAAAAATGACATGGCTGATTACTTAGCTAAATATCTAGAATGTCAATAGGTTAAGGCAGAGCATCGACATCTAGCAGGTTTGTTGCAACCCCTACCAATCCCAGAATGGAAATGGGAAACCATCTCCATGGATTTCAACATAGGGTTACCAAAATCAACCAAATAGAATGACACCGTCATGGTAGTTGTGGACAAATTGAGCAAGGCTGCTCACTTTATTCTCATCAAATCAACTTGCAAAGCAATAGATATTGACAATATTTTCATGAAATAAATATTTAGACTGCATGACATGCCTAAGGAAATCATATCCAACAGAGATACAAAATTTACTTCAAACTTTTGGAAATCTTTGTTTGTTGGTTTTGAAACTAAATTACTATTTAGTACAACCTATCACCCTCAAATTGATGGGAAGACAAAGAGGGAAAACCAAGTGTTAGAGGACATGTTAAGGATGCATGTAATGAATCACCCCAAGAAGTGGAAAGACTACCTACCATTTGTAGAGTTTTCTTATAACAATGGTTATCAAGGGTCATTGAAGATGAGCCCTTTTGAGGCCCTCTATGTTAGATAATGAAATATTCCAATCAGCTGGAATAACCCAGTAGATAGAGTTACAATTGGGCCAGATATGCTGAAGTAAATGGAACAACAAGTAGCTCAGATAAAACAGAATCTGAAAATAGCTCAGGATAGACAGAAAAGCTATGCAGACAGAAAAATGACTCCTTGAGAGTTCAAAGCAGGGGCTCATGTGTATCTTTGAGTTAGGTCCATAAAAAATTCCTTAAGAATGGGAGCCTATGCCAAGCTGTAACCTCAGTATTTTGGACCCTTTGAAATTTTGGATAGAGTGGGACCTATAACATATAGAATAACACTTCCTCCCATAATGAAGACACACAATGTTTTCCATATTTCGTTACTGAAGATATATGTACATGATTCTAATCATATAATTCATTGATCTATGATTTAGGTGGAACCAGAGGGAGAATTTTTTCTAGAGCCACAGTGCATAATAGACAGGAAGGAAATTCCACTCAGGAATAGAACCATTGAACAAGTCAAGGTGTAGTGGAAACAATTTGGTCAATATGAAGCTACATGGGAAATGGAGGATGCCATAAACAAGCATACCCATTTTTGTTTACTTCTATACATACATAGAACATTGGCAGGTAGAACATTGAGGATGATGTTCCTTTAAGGAGGAGAGGATTGTAATACCCCTGTTTCCCCCAGCTTGTAAATATAACTATAACTTTCCAAAATACTATGGGAAGACTGAATATGTGTGGATGTTGGAATTGATGAACCTTTTTGTTATAAAAGGTAATGTATGTATTTCTATTATTAAATAAAATGGACAGTGTTGCATAAATGTTGAAGGGGTTTCCCAAGGTAGATCATGATGCATGAGAGAGATGGTGAGGGGAACCAAAAATGGCTGAGACGACCCCCACTAGACTATTACTTTACTAGATTTAAGTTAGTCAGACCCAAAACAGTCATATGACCCAAAAAAATAAATTACTAGTCAAGTTGGTAGTTGGGAAGTCCTACTGAAGAGTCAATGAGGATATGGGCAGAGTACCCATCTGAAAAACTTCATGAATTGACCACGAAATGGGGATTTGGACCCATGCAATCTTTCATAGGAAGGAAAGAAAAGAAGGAATTTCATGGGCATATAAGAGGAGGGAAAAAAAGATGAGTCAGGTGACCATTTTGTGAAGGAAGAGCATGTGAAAATCTCTGGTTCAAAAGATAACTGAAAAGCGAGTTTGTTTTGGGTACAGGAATTGGTTGGGCAACATCTTCAGTCCGAGATGATAAACGGGGTTGCAAGAAGATGAGTGACTGAGGAAGCACTCATTGCAGGCTCCCTTTTTTATTAGAGAGAGAAATGATCTACTAAATTCTTGTGGGAAGAGGAGAGGGATTATCTGTCCCTGGTTGTTGAACAAGAAGGAAGAGTCTCTCTCAGAACATCATGATCTAGCTAGGGGGTGTCCAACAGTAAATCCGTCCAAGAGTTGTTGTGCCTACGGTTGGGTGGAAAAGGGCACCTCTCTCAGCAGTTTCTTCACTATATGATTTCTTGATAAGTATTCTTTATCCGTGTACTAGAATTTAAATGAGTGGTTGGATGTTTATGACTAAAATTTGCATTGTTTGATTAATTTTAGAAATGCTTATTGTTTTTTTGTGAACCCCTGTATTTCAATGGTTTTTGTTTGAATCTAATCAACATCCAGAGAACTATTAGACATGGGCCTTCAGATGAATTTAGGAATAATTTTATGGTCTCCGTTCTAGTTGGAAAATCCTTAAGGGAATTTTTCCCAAGGATTGATTTGGTAATGTAAGAGTCGGGGAAGATTTCACTAGAATATTTTAGTCCTGTCAACCCCTTGAATTTACCTTCGTAGGTTACTAAATTAGAGATTTTTGGAGGGATGGTGCCTTCTTCAAACCATTCATTTGTGTGACTGAGGACTCATGTTCATGAACCTAACCAAATAACATCTAAGAGTTGAGTGTGCAACCTCGAGACTTGTTAGGGAGTCCACATGACCAGGACCTTGGAACCATTTGCCAGGTCTGATAGGAGCTAAGATATTTTGGCTTTGGAACTCTGGGAGTCTAGAGCTCTAGGATTTCATGACTTTACAACCTTCGAAACCAAACAAAGGCAACTTGATGGTACAATTATCGATGAGGTTGACCAAGTTCTGTCGATCTCCTTGACTGTGATTGTGGGACTTGTCGCACCATTAAACCCTGATCCACTTCCCAGATGTAAAGTAACATGAACCATAAATCTAAGGATCTTCATGATCTTCCCTGACCACTAGATCTACGTCGTGGTTAGCCCGACATTGACTACTCAAGGAGAAAGGAAGTGTTAAATGGATGGAACCCCTGAACGCTGAGCTCGTGAAGTGACAAGAATCGTAGATCCAAGGATGCTCCGGTATATTCCCTAACCGTTGGATCTACATCATGGTCAATCCAACATTGACCACTCGGGGAGAAACAGAGTGTTAAATGGGAGAAACCCCCAAATTCCTAAGTCATGAAGCAACGAGGATCATCGATCCGAGGATGCGTCAGGATCCCTCCTAACCATTGGATATAGGCCATGGTCAGTCCGGTGCTGACCACTCTAGGAGTAAAAAGGAAAATAGAAAACCAAGCTCTCGAATGTTGAAGTCACAAAACAACGAAGACCGTAGATCTATGGATATACGTGGACCTATCTCGACCAAGGCTTAAAAGAGGTATTGGGAGGTTGTTGGCTGGAGTTCTAGCTTCAGAGCTCCTAACAATTTCACAGGAAGGAGAAGCTAGAGACTCTCGGAGGCTGTCATTTTGGAGTGACGTGGCATGCTGACATCACCTAGGGTCACTTGGACCCATGTTCAACATGCCATGTGACACCTTGATTCGTGCCTTTTAAAGATCTTATATGCCAATTGGAACATGAAATGTGTCACCCATTGAAGGAGCCATGTGTCATCTCTGCCTTATGTCACATGTTAATACCCTAGAACATGCTCGCTTGGCCTAATATCTAGTGGAATACCCCAGGGCACTAGGAGTTCGTGACTTCAGGAAACTTGGGAAGTTGGGATGTTGGGGTTAGCCACTCGAAGGCCCAGACCTACATGTCCTTGCTTCTATGTTTAACGTGCCGCTACATGTAAGTGTGGACCCTTCGGGAAACTGGGTTTCAAAACTCTAGAGGTTTGGGTGTGGTAAATTGGATGAGTCGAAAGGGTTGAAGGCCGAAGCCATGTGGCAAGATCTTGGGGTTTTGGAACTTAGAAGAATATGTGAATTGAGAAAAGGGCGTTTAGAATCGAAGCACTGAACGTCAAAATCCCTTAAGCCTGTGTGTTAAACGATGGTGAATCTCAGTCATTGGATTTAATAGTGGATGGATTTACACCATAGATGTAAGAGTGCTAGGGAACTCCGGGACTTTGAGGAACAATTCCTGTAATCGCCCCTCTAATGGCTATGTCATCGCTAAAGGGTGAAAACCTTGGTCGAGTTCGTGCCCGATGGAATGGTATGAATGAGGAAAACCCACATGGATGTAAATGTGTTGAACCTGCACAGAATAGATCTATCTAAACAATGATACACACATTTGCAAAGAGAATTGGAAAAAGAAGAAGAAGGAGAGAAAGAATGGAAAGAATTCTCATTGACCGTTTTGAATAATGAATATTTTACACATGATATACTCTGTATAACTCAATGAGTTCAAATTGAGGTGAACCAAGTCACCATAGTGGTGGTATAGAGTGATATGGACACACACCAGCAGTTACGGGAGTGAAATTCCACCTATTCTAGTCTCTCAGGCAATTATGGGAGTGAATTGCCACCTAGATGAGTTAACTAGTCAACTAGTATTCAATTAACTGACTGAACATAAAGTAGTGAGGAGTTAACTCAAGGAATCAAGGATAATGCACCACTTTGGTTATGATACCAAGGCAAGGTTGAATTAGCATGGTGATGATCCCAATGTTGCATAGTGATGATCCCAATTCAACATCTAAATGCAACTCAACTAGTCAAACTGAAGTGTGAACTGAAAGAGAATATTCTCTAGGTGGAATATTCACTCCTAAAATATAGGATACTGGATAATGACTAATTATGACTAATAAACAAATAAAAACCTTAGGAAAAATAAATCCTAGTTGTGTGTGAATTAATTCCAACACCCCCCCTGAACATCACTATGGTGAAATTAAAGATTGGGTCCTGGCAACGAGGCCATGTTAGGTACCCAAGTACAAAAGATACACTAAAAATACAGTGAGGAAAGAGGGAAAACCTCATGGGAAAAACCCCCCCTCAAGGCACAATGTATGTAAAAAAAGAAGAACTACAGTTGCTAGAAAAATGTGTCCTTCACTCCAAGATGACCTCGCAGAGAATGGAATTTATGCTCAGTGAAGTTCTTGGTGAAAATATCTTCCATCTGTTCTACTAAAGGACAAAAATGTAAGTCGATGATCCCCTCGTGTACTAAGTCTCGGATGTAGTGCATGTGGATCTCGATGTGCTTCGTCCGCTGCCTCTGAACCGAATCTCTATAGAACTTCAGAGTACTCTCGCTGTCACACCAGATGACGATCAACCGATGAAACTGAATGCCCAACTCAATGAGAAAATGTTGTAGCCACATAGCCTAAATGGTTATGTTAATTACCCCTCTGTACTCTGCCTTGGTTGAAGATAGATCTATGGCAACTTGCTTCTTGATCGACCAATAGATAGGCCTGGAACCAAGATTGAGTGAGTAACCAAATGTGGACTTGTGATCAATGCTATCACCAACCCAGTCAGAATCAGTAAAACCAATGAGATATAATGTAGAGTTTGTTGCATAATGAATCCCAAAGGTGATGGTGCCCTATACGTATCAAAGGATACTCTTTGTATCTTTCCAATGTAGCTCATGCGGCTCTTGCATGAACCTGGAAACTGCGCCAACTTCATATGAGAGGTCTAGTCTAGAGTGTGTGAGATACAACAAGCTCCCCACTAGCTGTATGTATAGTGTGTTGTCAACCAATGGAATACCCCCGCCATCCTCAAGTTTGACTCCTGATAGGAAAGGAGTCGGAGCAAACTTGCAGTCTGTCATGTGAAATCTCTCAAGGAGATCTCGTGCATACTTGGCTTGAGACAGTTTGATGCCTAATGCATCCTGACTGATCTCAAGTCCAAGGAAGAAGTGTAGCAAACCCATGTCCATCATCAAAAACCTATCATGAAGTATCCTCTTGACTGCAACTATCGTTGAAGTCGAGCAACCAGTGATCAACAAATCATCAACATACAGAACTAAAAGTAGAAGTGAATCAGTTGTCCTGAGCATGTATACATTCGGGTCTAATTTACAATGTACAAAGTTCTGTGACAACAGGTAAGATTCCATCTTGGCATACCATTCCCTCGGAGCTTGCTTGAGGCCATAAAGTGACTTCTTTATTCGACAGACCAAAGATGAGTCCTGCATAAATCCCTGGGGATGCTCCATGTAGATCTCCTCAGAGAGATCACCATGAAGAAATGCATTCTTCACGTCCATCTGATGAACTTCCCATCCCTTGGTTTCCGCAATGGAAAGTTCCAATCGTATGGAATCCATCTTCACTGCTAGAGCGAAGGTCTCATCATAGTCAATACCATGAACCTCCTGAAATCCTTTGACGACAAGCCAAGCTTTGTATCTGCTAATCTGTCCATCCACTGTGCTCTTGGTCCTGTAGACCCATCTGCATCTGACAAGTTTCCTCCCAGAAGGAAGGGGAACTAGATCCCAAGTCTAGTTCTCGAGGAGGGAGTTGTACTCCTCCTGCATGGCGGATTCCCAAAAGGGATTTCCAGTAGCCTTGCCATAAGACTGTGGATTTGAAGACTGAACCAAGAAAAAATGCCTGGAAGGCAATGGTTCAGTTGCAGTGAGTGCAATAGGAGGCTCCTCGAAATCAGATCGAGTCCTCCTAGTATCAGTTGGATCACCAACGAGATCCCCAACATCCTGAAGAGTAGTGTGTGCCCACTTGGGCCTCTTCTCTGGCTCTATGACTGCATCTGAATGCTTTGACTCTGCATCTGACTATACTAACTCTGAATCTGAATCATTTGAGTCCTTTGAATCAGAACTCTCTTCTGAAGAAGATTCAACATGTGCATGCTCATCATCTCAGACAGGTGGAAGAGTGAAGGTGTCTGCATGCGACTGCTGAGGTACATGCGAGACACTTTCCTCGAATTGGACACTACGCTCAATGATTAGTCGGTCTAAGGAAATATCAATAAGCTAATATCCCTTCACACTATCGGGGTATCCAACAAAAATTCACTCAATGCTCTGTGGATCAAGTGCCTTCCTCTTTTAAGAGGGAATGCAAGCCCATGCACGAGAACCAAAAATGCAAAAGTGGGTCACTTTCGGTTTGAGGCT
Organism: Picea mariana; assembly: GCA_032191745.1. Classification (NCBI taxonomy): domain Eukaryota; kingdom Viridiplantae; phylum Streptophyta; class Pinopsida; order Pinales; family Pinaceae; genus Picea; species Picea mariana. The sequence continues at coordinate 364,175 of JASDQU010102260.1, forward strand.
GCTCCAAGCCTCATAGGGGGTCTTGTCCTTGACAGATCTATGGGGAGATCTGTTTTGGATGTATGTTTCACAGTTAATTGCTTCGGCCCATAGTCTCTGTGGTAGTGACTTTGCATGCAACATGCAGATGCCATCTCCTTTAGAGATCTGTTTTTCCACTCGACAACTCCATTTTGCTGCAGAGTGTAGGGAACTGTATGCTGCAACTGAATCCCTGCCTCATGGAAAAGATTATGAATCTCATGATTCACATACTCTCCCTTGTTATCATTTCGGAGGACTTTGATCTTCTTTCCAGACTGTGTCTCAACCAAAGCTTTGAAATCTTTGAGGTGTTGAAAGACCTCGGATTTTTTCTTGAGAAAGTAGATCCAAGTAAAACATGAGAAATCATCAACAAAGATGAGAACAAACCTCTCTTTTCTGATCGATGGATGTAGAAAAGGACCCATGATGTCACTGTGGATCAGATCTAAAGGTGCAAAAGCTCGCTGAGACTTTCCCTTGACGAATTTCTCTTGAGGGTGTTTTCCGAGAACACATCCCTCACATACTCCCTTGGAGAAATGGATGTCTGGTAGACCATAAACTAACCTGTGCTTGCTAAGGTGTTGCATGTATCTGAAATTCAAATGTCCAAACCTTTCGTGCCATATCCTACTACTTTCATCAGCATGAGTAAGCAATAAAGCAGAATTAGGTTCAATGAATTCAGAAAATGTATACAAACTAGACTAATGATTTACCTCACCGGTAGCAACCCTGGAGTTGGTTTGCATGTCGTATATGTCCATGGAATTTGGTGTGAATATGAATTTCTTTCTGATGCCGGAATTCATCATCTGATACATGGAGAGAAGGTTGACAGAAGCTTGGGAACATGCAGCACGTTCTCGAAGCTTCCGTTGGTGAGTTCAATCCTTCCTTTGCCGGTGACTTCAATAGAAGAGTTGTCCCCCATCAGAATAGGAGGACCTTTGCATGCATCCAAAGAAAAATAGACGGATTCTGAGGTAGCCATGTGATGTGATGCTCCTGAATCTATGATCCAAGCATCGGGAGAGGAGTTGATTGCAATCAAGGCATGGCTAGAATTGCCTTTCTTGGAATTTGGATCTTCTGGCTTCTTCCTCTTTGCACCCTCGGGGATGCGATCTCCAAGGTTGTTTTTCTGAAGTATCTGAGACATCATATCTATTTGTTTTTTCATGCATGCGGATTTTGAATGGAATCCTTTGTGAAAGTACGTGCATTTCTCTCATTTTCTTCCCTTTTCTTCTTTGGATCCGGAGGCATCGGTGAAGGGTTTTGTGTACCCTTCCTTCTTCGCATGTGCATGATCTTTCCACTTATATTTATCTTTATATTTATGATATTTTTTTCTTCCATCATGCACAGTGAGTGCATGCGCGGCCTTTGATTGTGCCCATGTTGATGAGCTTGGTTTTCTCTTGTGTCAGGGATTCGATAAAGTCCTCAAGAGAAGGCATCTTCCAGGTGGCTCCAAAGACGAATGTGACAGTATGGAATGTAGATACGAATACTAAGAATTTAGGACCAATCTTGGAGAGAATGGTGTGAACCATTTGTTTCTCCTCCTTTGATTTATCAACCCCGCAAGCTTTGAGTTGCAACAGTAAATCCTTGAATTTTGTAAAGAAATCTTGGTTATTCTCGAATATTTTTGGATCCAATGTGAGCAGCTCCACATACAACATGCGTCCCCTCATCTCATCCTATTTTCCAAATATCCCTTCCAATATGTTCCAAGCTTTATTGGGAGTCTTACAGGAATATATATGAAAAAGGAGATCAGGAGAAATAAGACTGCAAATTGTTCCGAGTGCCTCATCCATGCGATTTAAGTACTTGGATTTTTCTATGGCTGATGTCGGTTCTATATTTTTATTCATGGTTAACCTATAAAACCCTCTATATCGGATATGTATGGTTATTTTCTCCTTCCATGCAAAATAGTTGTAATGTGTAAGAATGAATTCTTTTTGGAATTCCATCTTTCCGTCGTCTTCAATCTTTTGTACCTGCAAAAAAAATTGGTGTAGATTTTGCTTAGCAGTCCATCAGCTCTGATACCATGTAAATGTGTTGAACGTGCACAAAATAGATCTAGCTAAACAATGATACACACATTTGTAGAGAGAATTGGAAAAAGAAGAAGAAGGAGAGAAAGAATGGAAAGAATTCTCATTAACCATTGTGAATAATGAATAATTTACACATGGTATACTCTGTATAACTCAATGAGTTTGACTTGAGGTAAACCAAGTCACCATAGTGGTGGTCTAGAGTGATATGGACACACACCAGTAGTTACGAGAGTGAACTGCCACCTATTCTAGTCTCTCAGGCAATTACGGGAGTGAACTGCCACCTAGTTGAGTTAACTAGTCAACTAATCTTCAGTTAACTGAATAAACAGACAGTAGTGAGGAGTTAACTCAAGGAATCAAGGCTAATGCGCCACTTTAGTGATGATACCAAGGCAAGGTCGAATTATCATGGTGATGATCCCAATGTTTCATGGTGATGATCCCAATGCAACATCTAAACTCAACTCAACTAGTCAAACTGAAGTGTGAACTGAAAGAGAATATTCCTATGACTAATAAACAAATAAAAACCTTAGGAAAAATAAATCCTAGGTATGTGTGAAGTAACTCCAACAATGGGCACCATGTGGTCCTTGACCAATGACACCTGAAGATCTTTGGGAGGGCATAAATTCCACTCCAGAGTTCAGATTCGAGCATGGTAACAATTGTTGGAAATATCTTGATGAGCATAAGATGATGGAGATCCCAAGAAGAGGATTCAAGATGATTAATAAATGCAAAATTTTGATGCCCCATCCCTTAAAATGGTACTTAGGGGTCGGGTGTGTTACATAGTGGCAGGACATGGTCGATGGGTTCTATATGAGCTTGTATGGGTTTTGAGGAATAGTTGCCACATTTTTGGGCTATTTGAGTTGTGGATAAATTTGGAGAGGAATATTACATGGTGCATGGAAGCAAAACGAAAGAAGGAGCCAAGAGGGAAGATGGAATTGAATATAGAATTGCAATCATGGAAGCTATAGAACTATTAGGGCTGAGCATGCATTGGGAAGTGTGAAAACCTAATTACTAAAGAAACCAAAAAGGAAAAGAAAACTTGTTATCTTTTTATGCTTTATATTGAATTTCTCCTTAGTTACATGGTTAACTTGTACTTTTTGAAAAGATGAGGTCAAGATTCAATCTCACTTTCTATTTTTAAGTGACTTTATTTTAAAGTGTATGTCACATCAGTTATAAAGTGGCTTTTAAGTTATAAAGTGATATAAGGTGCAAATTGTACATGGTTTAACTTATAAAGTGATATAAGGTGCAAATTGTACGTGGTTTAACTTATAAAGTGACTTTTGAGTTATAAAGTGCTTTAAGGTGCAAATTGTATGTCACTTAATTCATAGGTACTATGCTTTAAGGGGGTAGACATGTTGTGTACCTAATCACAATATATGTAATATATTTGTAATAAGGTCATATGTGTACAAAGACCTTTGTTATATAATAAAGGTTTAGACACATGACATAAAAATAAGGTTAGGGTTATGCATCATATTATTATAAATAGGGGTTCCCCGCTATATTATGGATCTCATTATCTTGTATCGATATAACTAATAGATTCAAGTTATTATTGATGGAGATGTTTTCCTCTATTTATTTGGATTCGTAGGTGCTATCCAACCCTTGGGTATATCGGTATAGCCCCAATGTTACTGTTAATGTACAATTATTTCTAGTTTAGCTGAGGGGGAGTGCATGAAGTTGATAGACAAAAAAGTGGCAATGGGGTGCAAAGGAATGCATGCATGCAAGAACGCGTGCACATTACTAGAAATGCTCACACTTTCTTAATCCTACAGACGCAGTACTAAATTAAATTCCACACACACTTTCCAACTTGGATTATCTTTTAACACACATCTGTTCCTCAGAATTACGTTTTCAAGAACATGCACACATTCCTATTAAAATTGAAATAAAATTAACACACACATGCTTTAGGAATGCACATGCGTTCCTAAATCACATGCATGTTATTAGGAACATGAAATCAAGTGCATTCCTTTTAAAATAACATATGTCTCTCTATCCCTCTCTCTCTCCCTCTCCCTCCCTCCCTCCCTCCCTCTCTCTCTCTCTCTCCCCCTCCCCCTGTATATTTCTCTTTCTCTCTCTCTAACA
>JASDQU010102260.1:374943-426475 GCA_032191745.1 Picea mariana
ATATCCCCCTCCATATCCCTTTCTCTCTCCCTCCCAACTTATCTCTCTCTCTCTCTCTGTCACTCATTCTCCCTCTCACCCTCTCTCACTCTACTCATCTCTCCCTCCCTCACTCTCTCTCTCTCTCTCTTGTTCACTTTCTCACTCACTTTTTGTCTCTCCCCACCTCTTCCCCCCATCTCTTTATTTACCTCTCTCTCTCTCTCCCTTCCTCCCTTCCTCTCTCTCCCCCTCCCCCCCCTCTCTCCCTCCCCTTTTCCTCTCTCTCTCTCTCTCTCTCTCTCTCTCTCTCTCTCTCCCATACACTTACCCCTTCTCTCTCTTGCCTACCCCTTCTCTCTCTTGCCTCTATCTTCCTCTCTCTCTCTCTGTCACTCATTCTCCCTCTCACCCTCTCTCACTCTANCCTCTCTCTCCCCCTCCCTCCCTCACTCCTCCACTACCACTCTCTCTCTCTCTCTCTCTCTCTCTCTCTCTCTCTCTTCTATTGGACATGCATCTTGGATGAGAATAACTAAGTTTTGGGAACTGTGCCATATAACATGAAAGAGAAAAAGGTAGGAACAAAGCATGCAACACATGTGTATTTTGTGGCAAAAAAGTAGGAAAAGAAGCAGTTCAACACAAAAGCAGGAAAAACAACAGTTCGACACATAAGTAGGAAAAAAGGTTTTGACCTTAAATGTAAAGGGTCGGGGTATATGAGGTTGTTGTTAGGTTGGCTGAAGGAAGATATTAAGTTATTCATGAGGGATGAAGAGATTTTTTAGGTTTTGGGGAAGTTGCAGAAATAGGATCGCACTGTAGAGCGGATAGGAAGGTTTGGAAATTAATATATGTGGCATATTTTGTAAGGGCAATGCGAAATCCTGAGGGGATTAATGCATGAAGACCAATATAGAAGTCAACTGTTGTGGACGTAGCCCAAGGATTGGGTGAACCATGTTAAAATCATGTGTCTAATGTGTGTGATGATGTGATTATTCATGGATTTTATGTTTATGCATGATTAGGATAGATCTGTTGAACATATGGTTGATACACAATAATAATGAAATATTCAATGGGTTTGTTATGTCGTGAGCCATGATATCTTATTATGCACCCTAGGGTTATGGAATTGAATGAATCTTGGATGGGTTAATGTTACAAATTGATATGGTAAAAGTAATGTACTGTTAGTTAAGGGAAGTTGCGCATAGGGTTTGCTAACTGAGAAAATGATGTTAAATAAGGATAATGCGCAGTGGGTGAATAAATAATACTAGTTATGATGACAGCCTCACATCCCCTCATCCCTACAGAAAATTGGTTCCTGTAGCACCGGTAGATGCCTCAGGTGAGAATTCACTTGCACGTAGGTGATGCCAAAAGGTATGGTATCTAAAGAGTTTTGTTGGTTGAATAACTTGAACCTAGGGTCTTATAACTACATGCCAACAAATGGTTCCATTTTCGAGGCCAAAATCATTGTTATTTGGAGTTTGAAATGAGTTGGAGAGAGCTGAGAGAAATGTTGCAGAGCACTGAGAGATGCCACAAAGCCAAAGGAGTTGTCACAGGTAACACTATTTCATAAATGGCACCACCAAAAGTAGAAACATCAGAAAATAAGAAAGGGCAAACTGGAGCAGCAACAAAACTACTAGAAGTTGAGGAGACCCTGAGAGAATCTTCATTGGAGCCAAGGTTTCCAAGGGAATACATTCCACCGAGGAAGGATGATGCCAAACCAATGAAGTTAAAGAAGGATTCCAGGTATGAATTAGTGACACTAGAAATCCAAACTGGGGTAATCATTGAGGAGGATATGCTAGGTAAGGTGCCATAGTTGAAATACATAGACCACGACATCACAGATGCATCAAAGTTCGTCGACCTTACGCCACACGACTACTTGGAGAGGAAAATTGATGCGAAGATGTACCTTCCTGTAGCTGAGCTACAGGTATGGGCTAGAGGGTTGGAGCTAGCTGACCTATTGAATTTATTGAACATCCCACACTTTGGCAGGAGATAGGATATTAATGCATGTATAAAGATGTTATTATCCTATGTGCATGGTGGGTACTTGTGGTTAGATAAGCCGATTTCCATCGACACATATCTAATTGCGTGAATCATGAGATTACCAACACAGGGTAAAGACCCTACATTGTTGTTCATAGACAAAAAGAATGAGAGGGCTCTTTCAGAGGCTATGAAGGATCAATTCCACACAGTTGGAGGTGTGCGTGGGTTGTATGTGACTATATGTGACCCAATAGTTCTATTTGCGACACTAGAATTGGCATGCAAATTGTTGAGGAAGTGTAAGAAAGATCAAGTGCCCCCAAACTTGATAGCTATGACAGAGAAATGTGTAGAAGGGGTAACGATGAGTTGGACACCATTTTTACTTAAACAATTTTTGATAGACTGTGCTGAATCACGGGACAAAGGAATGGAATTCCACTATTCTTGGTTGTTACTTTTGATCGCGTTAGCAACATGGAAAGAACGAGAGGATGCATAGTTTCTAGGTATGAGAGGCAAGTCATGTTTGGTCTCCAAGTATAAAAAATTGTGGTACATGATGCACAAGGGACGACAACTCGACAACGATATTGAGTTATATTTGTATAAGCAAATGATTAGACAATATATCGAGGATACACCACGAATTTCACCACAACTTGTAAAAAAGTACAAACCGATCGTGTTGTTCATGGTAGACCGTCATCATATGTACATACAAGCAAAGAAAGACTCAAGAGAGGAATGGGTAAAGACAAAGTGTCGAATAATAGAGGAGGACATAGAACTAATTATGCAGGACTAGGACGTAGACTAGAAGGTCCCCTCAGATGAACAAGAAACAAAAACACATGACCTTGAGATTGAGGAAGCACCAGGCCCAGGGAATGATGCAAGAAATAAAATGTAAGACACCGACGAAGATAAGGGAAAGTCAATGCCTCATCAGAAGAAGCATAAAATAGACAAAAAAGTGATTCCACTAGCACTAACTAAAAATGCCTTCGAGATATTTGGGGAGCAAGTTAAGAAGATCAATGGCGATGTGTTTTGACACACAGTAGAGAAACAATAAGGAATGAACAAAAGGATACAATAAGAAATGATTGCACTACGCCAATTGATGGAAGTGACTAGGATAGAAACTGTGAAAAAAAAACCAAAGGACCAATGACAAGCACAACAAGGCAAGAAGAAGAAATACCAATAGTCCCTCATGCATTAGAGGCAATAGGGGAGGGAAAAACAATGAAGTTGGAACCAGGGGTGATTGAGTTCCCATTAGCAGAAATGCAGGAGCAAGCACACACACTAAGTCACTATGACTTAGTCTTATCACAGATACTGAGGGATATGTTGCAGGGGTTACAGGCGAGCATAGCATAAGAATTGAACCTGCACGCAACGAAAACATATGATGAGTTGGATAAGGCCACAAAAATGATTGCAAGCATGCACATGGAATACAACATGGTTGAACAAGAAAGGAATGCAGCTGCACAGAAGGAAGAATAGGTTAAGAGAGCATTTAACAAAGTTTGCAAAGAGATTCTAGAGGTACCAATGGAGGTGGATACTCCATTGGAATATCAAGTAGTGAATATTAGTGAAACCATTCAGGGCTTCCAAATGAAAATTGTTGAGTTGGAAACATGAATGACACCAAGCACACCTCCAGAAGAAATATACCAAAGTGAGAAGAGAGTAAACACCGTGGTGGAAGGCATCGGGACTTTGGAAGTAAAATCTTCTAAGTGGTATGAAGACAACACAAAAGTCTGGAATCAATTGTCAGATGATGCCAAACTAAAAATTATTAAACAAAAGATTGAAACTACATAGAGGAAGTGTAATGTACCCATCCACCCACAGGTCGGGCTACACTACTGTAATGACAACATACCCAACCACCCATAGGCTGGGCACACTACTAGAAAACTCACTTTGAAACTTATCTCGAATTCAGATAAATTCATAATTAATGAAGAGGCATGAAATATTCACATGCAGAGTTAAATATTCATGCTACAACATAAATAAATGAGACACATGTCATGCACAACAATAACCAACAAGCATGCATATTATAGATACAGATTTCATAGATAAATAAATACACAATGGAATAAATACACAGGTAAATAAAACCATGACAGAGAGAACTTATATTTCATGAAACAAATCACCAATTGGATGAAGACCAAGGACCTTCCACCCAACCGTAGACATTGATGTTCCAAGTATCAACAACAATGCCACCCCTGAGCCAGGGCTATGAATCCACAAGGACAGTTCCAGAGTGTCACTTGGTTTCCCAAGCCAATCAACACTCAAGCTCTCACATGATTTTTAGCACCCACATCAATCCAAAGTACACCAACTCTCTTCTACCCAGCCTGCACAACCCAAGAGAATGGACCCCCTTATCTACCATGCAGTCCCTCAGGATGACCATCTCCTTCCAGGGCTCCAATGCATCTGGTCAAGAATATTCATGCTGGGACTCTCAAGATTCACAGTTGTGAGAAAAACTAAACATAGGCCAAAGAATATCATACATGCATACATTAATTCATGGCTAGAATACACTAGCATCCTTTACAACCAACAAGACTATGGCTCCTCTCCAACAATTCATTTTCCTTTCCCAAGACAAAATACAAATGACGAAAGATGAGTGGGTGAAAGAATGAGTGGAGATACAACATAATGAAAGGTGTGAACAATGAACAATGAGTGAGTGAGTGAAGAAGACCCCCCCCCAAAAAAAAAAATACCAAAGATGGGTTTATGTATTTCTTGGAATTAAGGAACCACATGGCCTTCCCCCCAAGAAGTTCATGTACCTATTATTCTCCATTAAAACAAAATTGGGTAAAGAAAATATAAAATAAATACTTAGCCCCTCAAGCCCCCTCTCTTGTGGAATCATAGCCCACTATAAATCGTGTCCTTGTCCGTCTAACAGCCATTGATGTATTTATTATTAATAATGATCAAAACATTACATTTCCTAGGCACACTGCCCTCTTTTATTTGTTTGGGCTCTCTGGTCTTTCATTAACAAAATAAATTATTTAACACAAGTATCAAAACCAGGGTATTACATTTCCCTCCCCCTTATTTTGGCACTATCCTCAGTGCATATACAAAACATAAATCAAAATTTCAAAATCTATTCAAAAAGTTGCGAGTACTTTGCCCACATGGAATCTTCATACTCCCAAGTATCATGTTTAGGGTCGTAGTAGGCCCACTGGACTTTTACCAGCTCTATGATTAGATTCCAGAGCATTTTGACTTTTTTGTCCAATATTTGCATTGGTTGGACTTGAAAGCCTTCCTCTCTCTCTACCTAAATCAGATTCCAATCAATAACATGGTTAGGATCATGTACATATTTTTTTAGCAAAGAGACATGAAATACATTATGCACATTCATGGAAGCATACAATGCAAGCATGTAAGCAACTAACCCTATTCTATCCAATATATCAAATGGACCACAGAATATGGCTGCTATCTTTGTACAACTACCCAAATTCAAAGAGATTTTCTTGGGCTTCACTTTTAAAATCACATGCTCCCCCAATTTAAATTCTCTAGATTTCATGTTCTTATCTGCATAAATTTTTTGTCTATCTTGAGCTGCCTTTAAATTCTGCTTAATTCTAACCATCTGGTTTTCCATATCCTTGAGAAATTCTGACCCAAGTACCACTCTATCTACTGGTTTTTTTCCAACTCACGGGATTATTTCATTTCCTACCATAAAAAGATTCAAATGGGCTCATTTTCAATGAAGATTGATAGACAAACTCAACCAAGTGCAAGTAATCTTCCCACTTAAATGGCTTATCCATCACATACATTTTCAAAATGTCTTCAATTACTTGGTTGACTCTCTCTGTCTGCCCATCTGATTGTCGATGGTATGTTGTGATAAAGTTCATATTTGTACCAAATACTTTAAACAACCCCCTCCAGAAATTTGAAGTAAACTTTGTGTCTCTATCTGAGGTACCCCATGCAACCTAGAAATCTCCCTCATGTAAATTTCTTAAATATTAGCTATTGTATGAGTCATTTTTACAAGCACAAAATGATCAGCCTTTGTCAATTTATCAACCACTATCATGATTGAATCATGTTGTCTTAGAAAATTTTGTTATAAAATCAATGGTTACAACTTCCCATTTATTCTCTAGAATTGGTAATGGTTGTAGGAAACCCGCTGGGTGCCTATGCTCAACCTTCACTCTCTGACATTCCATACATCTAGCAATGTAATCAACAACATATCTTTTCATTCTTGGCCAAAATAATTGGATTCTTACTGCTGCAATTGTTTTCTGGTAACCGGGATGTCCAACATATGGAACATTATGCATTTCTTTTAATACCAAATTCCTAAGTTCTCCAGAACTAGGAACATAAATTCTATTTTTATGCATAAGTAATCCATCTTCCTCCATCTCATATTCTTTTATTTTATGTTGTGTGTTTTCCTGCTATAATATTTCTTTTACCTGTAGGTAATGTTGATCCATAACAACAACATCTAAAATTATTCTCTTTAAATTTGACTGTTGCATACTAACAACTGTATCATGCATGAGATGTACTCTTCTACTAAGTGCATCGGCAATTTATTTTCTTTTCCTTTGATATTCTTGATGTCAAAATCATATTCACGTAAAAATTCCAACCATCTCATCTGCCTGGAATTTAAAGTTGGTTGTTCAAAAAGATATTTCAAACCACTATGGTATGTTCTTAATTCAAACCTCTTCCCCATGAGATAATTCCTCCACATATTTAAAGCGTGATAATGGAATCAAGTTCCAAGTCATGTGTGGCATAGTTCCTCTCATGTTCTTTAATATTTCTGGACTCATAACCAATGACATGTCCATTTTGAGTGAGGACTCCACCAGTTCCTTCCTTGCATGCATCTGTACATACCACAAAAATTTCAATTGGGTCAACAATCTTTAAAACAAGTGCACTAGTAAGTAATTATTTCAACAAATTAAAGTTCTCTTCAGACTCATATGTCCATTCAAATTGAATTCCCTTCTTTCACAAAGAAGTGATGGGATGAACAATCTTAGAGAACCCTGCTATAAATATTCTATAGTAACCAAGTAATCCCATAAAATATATACTTATGAAACATTCCTGGGTGTTGGCCATCCTCTAATGGCTTCAATCTTCTTTGGATCTACTTCTATACCTTGTTTTGAAATAATGTGTCCCAAGTAACGGATCTGTTCTTGGTAAAAATAACACTTACTAATATTGGCATACAACAGATGTTCTCTCAGCACTTGCAATCCTGAGATTAGGTGATGTTCATGCTCTTCCTATGACTTAGAATAGACAAGTATGTCGTCCAGGAATACTATGACAAACTTATCCTAGTAATTTTTGAATATGCCATTCATTAAGCACATAAAGACAACTAGTGCATTGGATAGTCCAAATGGCACCACTACAAATTCATAATGCCCATAACTGGTTCTAAAGGTTATCTTATTGATGTCTTCTTCCTTAATTCTTACCTGATGGTATCCTGATCTCAAGTCTATCTTTGAAAATATATTTTCCACTCTTAGTTGATCAAAGAGGTCATCAATTCTGGGTAGAGGGTACTTATTCTTTACAGTGGATTTATTTAGTTATCAAAAGTCAATACACAGCCTCAAAGTTCCATCCTTATTTTTTACAAAGAGTACTGGTGCTCCCCAAGGTGAAACACTTGGATGTATGTACCCTTTCTTCAACAAATTCTTCCAACTGCATTTGTAATTATTTTAATTCTGGTGTACTCATTCTGTAATGTGTTTTTGATACCAGGGCATCTCCTGGCACTAAATCAATAGTGAAATATATCTCCCTCTTTGGTGGAAACCCTGGTATTTCTTGGAATACATCTTCAAATTCTTGTAGTACCGAAAATTATTCAAGGTTTGGCCCCTTTGTATTTTCTAGTTCCTCCACATGGGATGCATAAAATTGACATCCTTTTCTGAAACATCTCTTTAGTTGTAAGACCGAAATCTCCCTTATAGAGATGGGTCTTGGAACTCCTTTCATAGTGCTTTGTTTTCCTTCTTCATCAAGACATGTAAATGTTTTTTTATGACAATCTGGGACATCATGATGCTTGTCCAACCAATCCATTCCAATTAGAATATCATAATATCCCAATGGCATAACATTTATATCAACATTAGTATTCACACCATTAAGACTTATGGAACAACCTCTTACCATATCATGGATTCTCCTTTTGGTTCTAATGGCTAGCTGAACCAAACTTGATTTTTCAAGCTTAATTTTCTCCAAACATAATCTATCCACTATTTTAGTATCAATGTAGCAATGACTTGCTCCTGAATCAATTAAAATAGAAAGAGGTTGATTAATGATCTTACCTTCCACCTCAATCATATTGGATTGGTACTCTTCTTGTCGATCATATAAGGATGCATAAATTCTTCCCATGTCTTCTACTGTTGTAGCCTCTTGGATGTTGTGTATGGTCTTCACTTTGTCCTTTCTATGAGGGAAATCCTTGTATAGGTGATCTTCTTTGCATCCCCAACATTGGATTGGTGGTATTTCCCCTTTTCCCAAGGATTATTCTCTCTTGGATTCATCCTTAGCATACTGGCCTTGATGATTTTTATTTGGGCTATTTCTATTGAAAGGAGGTTTAAATCCCTTCCTCCACTGATCAAATTTCTCCTTCTTCTTATCCTTTCAATATTTCTGCATGGATTCTCTACCCTTTTCTTTCTCATACATTTACTTAGCCTTCCTGATGGTCTCAATCAAAGTCATGGGTTCATCATATTGAATCTTTTCTTTATGAAAGGATGGAAATCCACTTAAAAACCTGTGTATTTTCACCTTCTCATCTTTTATAAACCCCACATACTTTAGCATCCCCAAGAAATTATTTTTCTACCCTGCCATGGTCTTGCTTCCCAGCCTAAGTTCAAATAACTCCAGCATTTTCTTGTCATAGAAGTGTTCTAAAAATTACTTCTTCTAAAAATATTTCTTGAACTGCTTCCAAGTGATCCTACTCTCATTAATGTGCTCAACTTGCTTTAGCTAATCCCACCACATAAAAACTTTCCCATGTAAATGGTATGTGGAAATTTTGGATTCTAGGTTTGATGAGTAGTTATGCAATTGAAAATACCTCTAGAGTCCAAGCAACCATGCTTCAACATCATCTTCCCTTTCTCTTTCACCATCAAAGAATGGTGGCTTAAGCTTTCTCAGCTCTCCTTGCAAACTGTCCAATTCATGTCTTCTTCTTTAGTGCCTAACATGAGACACCTATGGACTACTTATGGAATCCTCAGATGCATAAAATTTCCTTGCTAAGTAGGTATGTGAGTGATGTCTATGAGTTCTGCTAACACTTCTTGAATAACCAGTTTTTCTGCGGTCATCTCTTCTTTCATGACATCTTCCCTCTTCCTCCTGTTTTGATTTTGATCCATTATTTGTTTGCCTCTGCAACTGATTTAATATTTTCACCACTTGAGACCTTATCTGATTTTGTTCTCTTATCAGTCTCTCAATGTCGTGTTTGTAACTCTAGACATATATTTTCAGGTTTCTCACAGTCTCTATCAATGTTTCTTGCTCCCCTCTTCCCTTGTGTCTGTTGGATTCTGTCTCTGCATTACCAACACTGATATTTTTACCTTTGGCCTCTTTACCATGGCTAGAATCTCCCTCTCCTTCTTCCATTTCTTGAATATGCATTCTTATACTGAACTGATATGTTTACACCCCCTAATTCTGCAAAATGTGTAAGCAACCATTTTGTTATAATTATGCATATTATATAATAAAAAAAATCTCCAAACAATTCGATAGGTCATTTTTATTATCAATTCATGAATAATATATTATCATTATCCATATTAAAAAAATTACATGTTATCCTCCTCTAAATCATCTTTCTAATGGCTGTAATTTTTCCCCAATTCGATATTTGAGGTGAAAGTTATGTCTTCCCAAAATAAAAAATCACTTTCAACCCCTTTTATTTTGTTTTGCAATAGGATCTTGTCAAAAATTCAAAATATCCTTTAGCTTATACATAATTCAAATTATGCACAAGCTCTTCCTTAAAACCACTTTCCATCTAACTATGGCTCGAAACCACAGGCTTATTCACTCTTTAGCGCTTTCCTTCGTATTCTTCTACACATGAGCTTGCTCGAACACAATGTTCGAGGGCTTGGTTACTTCCATATCCTTTTTTGCCTCTAATTGACCCCCTTTACCTTATCATGAGACACCGGTGCTAGGACCAAGTCCTCTGGACTTTGGCTTACAACTATTCTCCCTTTTCAATCTTCTGATTTCTCCCAGAGTTAAACTTTTCCAAAACCCTTCCAATAACTCTACTAGAAGATCAGATGGTCGATATTTAATCTCCCATTGAATGGAAGGTCCCACCCCATCTGGAGGCTTCAACGAGATCAACGTTCACAACTTAATCAGGTGCTAGGATGGATGACCCTTGACTAGATCGGGACTTCAACGCTCTGGGACATTTCAACTCCCGTGTCGTTCAACTCCTCTGGAGTGATACCCACCAAAGTACTTACCCTATCCTTCCATTGTTTAATTTGACAGTTAAGACTTAATCAAGCGTTGGGACAAAAGGTCCTTAATCAATTCAGGACATCGACGCTATGGGACTCTGGGACATTTCCACTCCTGAGTCGTTCAACTCCCTCAGAGTGTTACCTGCCCAAGTGCTTATGCCATCCTTCCATTGCTCGATCTAATGGTTGAGAAAGGTCCCGAAGGGATCTTAGATCGACGGTCTGTGTGAATTCTTTACTCCAGGACTTCGACACTTTCGTTGGTCGAGACATTGGACATCCCCGGAGGCCATACTCCTAGAGATGACATGGCATTATGATGTCACCTATGGTGACATGTACCCATGGCATGCATGCCATGTTTCACTAAAAATGAACAACTTGGGGCCCAAAAGGTATTGAAATCGGGTGACACATGTCCCCACATGGCACCCCTGCCATTTGGCCTACGATGCATCATCCATCAAATGGACGATCCACATTCTCTACTTCAGATCTGACGACCTGCATGATTTCACGATGACGACTTTACACTTCACGGCTTCGACACTTCAAGGATTTTTCCATTCTCCAGTAATCGTCGGAGTGGCGAAGTTCTGAAGTTTTGAAACTTCGCTATCCTTCCACCATTGCTATATCCGATGATCAACATTACTTTTGAAGTCCTTCCCTCAATCTAATGGTTGATGAGACTTCGAGACTTTGGCGCTCCAGAACTTCGGGTTATAGAAGTTCCAAAAGTGTTTGATTCTCCTGGAGTTAAACTTCATGGTCAATGTCGGATGACCTTGACTAACGACTGAGATTTCACCCGAGCCTCCTATCAGATCGGACGACTGGAGGGACTTCACGACTTCGACCTTTTCATGCTTCTTCCTATGTCCCATAATCACTAAAGCGATGAAGTTCCAAATTTTTTCATCTATAGATCAGCTTCTATCAATGGCTAAGGATCGACAAGTTTGATCTGACAGCTCTGACTTAATATCTCCCAGCCTATGGTTTCACCTTTATCTAAAGATCCTCGCTCACATGCCTTCCGATCTAATGATCCAGAAATCATTAATTTCATGGTGGTGATCGGTCTCGAATTCAAAAAGGAATGATCATGATTCTATGATCCTTTACAAAGGATATCTATTTGCACAATGCTCTGTATTTTGCGTAATCTTTGCAATGCTATCTCTCTTGAGCTTTAAGATTTCGAGGAAATATTCATTCTTAACCATAATACCCTGTCCAACAGTTCTGGCCCATACCATTCCAATGTTTCAACCTGAATCTCTGATACCAATATGTAATGTAACCAGCCACCCATAGGCCAGGCTATGTTACTGTAACGACAACATACCCAACCACCCACAGCCTTGGCATGCTACCAAAAAACTCACTTCGGAACTTATCTCGAATTTAGATAAATTTCTAATTAATGAAGATGCATGAAATATTCACATGCAGAGTTAAAGATTCATGCTACAACATAAATAAATGAGACACATGTCATGCACAACAATAACCAACAAGCATGCATATTATAGATACAATTTCATAGATAAATAAATATACAATGGAATAAATAAACAGGTAAATAAAACCATGATAGAGAGCACTTATCTTTCATGAAACAAATCACCAATTGGATGCAGACCAAGGATGCTCCACCCAATCATAGACACTATTATTCCAAATCTCAACAACAATGTCACCCCCAATCTAGGGCTATGAATCCACAAGTGTAACATCCCGCTCTGGCGCACTGAGAACACTTATTATTTGAGGACACTTGCTCGCAAGTGATCTGGACCCTTTTTGATGTTAGACCTTTTATATATGATTATAATGTGATTGACAGATGACATGATGTGTTATTATTTCATGTAGACAGGTGCTATTGACTCAGTTTTATTGAGTGTGCAGGGTTTTTGACCTTGAGGATGCAGAGGCATCGGTAGAACCCCCTTGGACTCTAGACTGAGTCAGGGAGTGTGCTTTTGGGTTGATATGTTTATTATGATGTTTCATTTGATTGATGATTTGATGTGACATTTCTGACATGATTATTGGTGATGCAGGCTGACGATAGCTTGCCGACTTGACTCACATATGGAGTAAAGGGGCCACACACGATTGCAGAGAGGTTGAGGGAGAGGGGTGGACAGCAGCCCTGCCACCGCCTGCTAGCACTCCCTCCGTGGCTCGAACTGTAGGTTAATGATTACCTAGATCGAGAGGACCCACGATGCCATGAGGGCCGACTGCGACAGTCACTCACGATGATTCTAAGGGGCGCGCAATAAGGCAGGGGCCTTATTCCTTAGAGCCCTTAGTCTCCTACTAGTTCACCTGGTGGAGTATTGACTCCAGGGGTTATAGAGGTCTACCAATCAGTTCAGTCAACGAGTGGCACCCTTGGAGCACGTGGTGCATCCTGAAGGGCACGTCGCACAGAAGAAACTTAGTCGGCGAGTGGCACCCTTGGAGCACGTGGTGCATCCTGAAGGGAACGTCGCCAAAAGAAATCCCAGAGGCGAGTGGCACCCTTGGCGCACGTGGTGCGACCTAAAGGGCACGTCGCGATAAAGGTGGTTGATGAAGTCAGCCTAATTAGCCCTAAGTCTTCAGCACCTGAATAAAACCATAAGCATTACCCTTAACCAATCGCTGCCTAGCTCAGAATCTAAACCCTAAGCCTAAGACCTTCTAGAAACCAGGGGGGGGGGGGATTTTAGTGTGGCCTTAACAAATGTAAATTCAAAAAAAAGAGAAAACAAAAAAAAAACTCAGACCATCACTCTCTCTTAATCTTTGTCTACTTAATAAAACTATCCTCCGTCGCCTAGATCTTCCAGTATCCCTCTCCCTTATTCTTGTCTAGTTCACATTACTATATCACCAACCCTCCTCGTAAATCCTCTTTATTCATTTTGTAAAACATTTACTTTTTCCCTATGCTGGTTCACCATCGCCTTAATCTCTCTTTAATCCTAAATATACAGATATATTAATGGTAAATTAAATGATGAATGCATGCTTACCAATAGAAAAATGAAAACATATATATATGTATATTTATATTATGAACAAATTATAAAGAAAATGAATAAAGCATGTGAAGATAAAAGGAAATAATAATAAAAAAATGAGCGCTCATACCCTTGAATTTTTGAAAAAAAAAATTCGTAGTTGAGACTGTTTTATGTTCGTTGGGTTTCCTCTTCTTGGCTAGGCGTTTTCCATGACTGTCATACAAAAATTTCTACGGTGGGATATTCTACATTGGCGTACTATATCTGCCGTGGGTGTGGTTGTGGGTATCCTTCTTTATATCCTGGGCCTGTTATACATACTGTGGGCCAGATGCCAGAGGGCTTTCTGCTTCACCGGGGTGCTGTTTCCATTTCCTCTCGCTCAACTGAGGATGCTTAAACTCTTACCTGGTCTGTTACCTGTGTTTCCATCGCCTTGCCTTGTTGCGAGTGCTTCCTTCTCTATCACTGATGTTGATTGTACTTAAGAACACTAGTTAAGGGTGATGGATTCAATCCTGGTGCGCTCTCATTCTAGTTGAACACAATGTAGGATGCACGATAGGATTTTTGGGGCGAAGTTTTTGGGCCCTGTCCGTTGGCCAAATCATTTTTTTTAAACAGTCGGGTATCAATTTATTCCCTTGAACTACGTTGCAGCGGCAACCACAACCAGGGTGATTTCCTGATGCGTTTATTTATTTGAATAGTGATAGCTTCTGGTGAATTGTAAAATTCGTTTGCCAGGGTTTATGGGATTCCAAATCGTAGGGCTAATTTTGTATTTCCGATCACTACTGTGTATTTTTAATTCATGCAGAACTTCCAAAAGAACTTCTTCCCGTAACTGAAAACAAGGTTAGCCTTACGTTTACATTTCCGTCAACCTAATTTCATTTACAGCATCCTCGCCAGATTTAACATTGCCGTCTTGTTAATTCAATTAAAGGGTAATTCCAGATCTGTTTAGGTTGTAATTCTGGCGTAATCCTCTTGCCAAATTATAATTCCTCCTATTAAAAAAAAAAAAACTCTTTTAGTGTTCGCATTCCAACCCTAATTAATTCTCACATTTCACTTCAACTTTAACTCTCTCCTTAATTTCGAATTTCGACCCTATCCTTGATGAATGCGAATCAGACATTTGGAGCAAATGGATGACCCACTCAGGCTTTCAGAAATCGACTGGATCACCCAGCCATCGAAGTTCTCGGATCAATTAAACAGATCGAGCGTGCACTGATGCACGACGTTGAATTATTAAAATAAGGTAGCCATAGTCGCTGAAATATCAATTATTGTGTAGATTGAATGGGAAAATGTTTTAATGAAATATGGATGTTGATTGGAAGCGTATGGGCGTAAGGAATTCCTTATAAATGTAATTCATATTTTTCTTATTTAATGGAATGTATATAATTTGATATCAGAGACGCGTATAGCAACCAGAACATAACGGTGGGTGATAAGTGACCTCCCACCCACTTTTTAGTTAGCTTTTAGGAGGCTGTGCCCTATTAAAGATGCCATCGAGATGCTAACCAGGGGCAGCGCCGCTGTAACCTAACCTCTGCCATCTCGCCCTCGTTTTGATCAACGTTCACCGACACCGAGGCTGTGCTCTTATCCCTTAAACGCTGAGGTTGTCCACAAGTTGATTTTGTGAATGGATATTAATGTTGTTCTAGCTGCCTGCCAGAGCACGCTACCGACCTTTAGATTCCAGAGATAATCCATCATGAAACATTCACCGCAGGAGAAAAGTTAAAGCGCCCATAACTGGCTGGTAAATTGTCGAGAGCTTAATAAATTGGTTATCAATTAAATTGATTTTAAATGTTTATTTCAATGTTTAACTGTTTATTGGAGTGCTACTTCAAATGATTTAAATATTCTATAAATTTAAACGTCAATTCAATGGTTAAAAGTTTATATTCGAATGTTTAAAGTTCATTGATTTAAATGTTTACTTCAAGGTTTAAATGTTTATTCGAATGCTACTTTAATGATTTAATTATTCAATAAATCTAAATGTTATTTCAATTGTTAAAATGTTTATATTCGAATGTTCAAAGTTCATTGATTTAAAAGTTTACTTCAATGTTTAAATGTTTATTCGAAAGCTGCTTTAAATGATTTAATTATTCAATAAATCTAAATGTTATTTCAATTGTTAAAATGTTTATATTCGAATGTTCAAAGTTCATTGATTTAAAAGATTACTTCAATGTTTAAATGTTTATTCGAAAGCTGCTTTAAATGAATTAATTATTCAATATATTTAAATGTAATCTCAATTGTTAAAGGTTTATATTCGAATGTTAAAAGTTCATTGATTTTAATGTTCATTTCAATGTTTAAATGTTCATTCGAATGCTACTTGAAATGATTTAAATATTCAATAAATTTAAATGCTTATCTCAATGGTTAAAAGTTTGTTTCGAATGGTAACTTCAAAAATTTTAAAATGTTAAATGATTAATTGTTTATTGCAAAAGTTGATTTAGAACATTAGTGTAAGGGTTTTAAAGGTTCATTGATTTAAAATGTTTATTTCAATGTTTAAAGGTTTATTCGAATGTTGCTTTAATGATTTAAATATTCAATATTGACTCTACCACAGTTAGGCCTGGGGATAATTAGGGTTTTGCTTACCTTGGGCATTTGTTATTTGCAGTGTTAATATATGGTCCTACCATAGTTGTAATGGTTTAATTGAAATAATTATGTTATTTAAATGAAATATTAGCACTGGAGGAATTGCAATGTTAAGTATGTGTTCAGTTGCCACATCATTATTATTAGTTGAAATGTCTATATTATTAATTAAATGTTATGCGAGAGGAATTGTAATGATAAGTCATTGTTTAATTGCAATTGGAATATTTGTTTAATTGTTTATAATGATGTTGAATTGCGATGTCATTATGGTTTAAATGGAAGTACTAATGAGGATGTTCAAATTGCACTGCTTTTATTTAGTAAGGTTATTACAATTATGGAAATAATTGGCAGGAAGGGCAAGTTATTATTGAGGTTGTAAATGCTCAAGGGTTACCCTTAGGGTATGATATCATTGCACAATATGGAAATTACAAAAAAATGCAATGTGCTTGTGCTTCCTGATTTTCCCTAAAATAGTGCCTACTGACCTTATAACAAATATTGGGGGGTTGAAATTAATGGTAGTACCTTAGAATAAAGTCTCGCATATTGATAATGATTAATGGAGCATTGATCCTGATTGATGTCTACGGGTCTCAATAGGAGTGGGTCGTTATTAGAGTCCTCCTGACTTGCGTCTCCCGTAGAGGTCATGGTTGTCCCTGATTGCAGCACTCGGTGGAATTGTATTGCGTAGTCAGTTCGTGTCGGGCGGGATATAGACACCTATTGTAGCTTAGTATTGGTGTCTGTGAGTAAGTCCGGTGGAAGGAATCCAGTGCCATATCAAGAGTCTCGGGCTGTTTAAAGGAACAGTTCCACTCTTGCGACACCCTCGGAGCCGTATCAGTAGTCCCGGGCTGTTTAAAGGCACAGTTCCACTACTGCGACTCTACTGTTGGATTCTTTCATTCTGTGACAGCACTAAATCTAACCCCTGGTGTCTTTTCTGCTTACAGCTGCTAGTTGCACGCCTTGTGTCAAGGGGTGTTTATATTCTTGTTGTCACTGTGACATGTCGGGTCGTCTTGATTGTGTTCTCCTCACTTGCGTCTTTTTGGTTCGAGTGGTGACGTAAGGTTGAGGGGGTTGTTTCTTCTACACACGCGCACACACTTTAACAAAAAAAAATTCACCGGTTGACTGAGTAGATGTCCTTAGCTAGGAGGGTTGCTACAACAAGGATGGTTCCAGAGTGTCACTCAGACCCAAACCAATCAACGCTCAAGCTCTCACAAGATTTTTAGCACCTACAACAATCCAAAGTACACCATCTCTCTTCTACCCAGCCTGCACAACCCAAGAGAATGGACCCCCTTCTTTTCCACGTAGTCCCTTAGGTTGTCCATCCCCTTCCAGGGCTCCAGTGTATCTGGTCAAGAATCACCATGTTGGGACTCTGAGGATTCTCAATTGTGAGCAAAACTAAATACAATCCAAAGCATCTTAGACATGCATGTATAAATTCATGGTTGGACTACACCAACAATATTTACAACCAACAAAACCATGGCTCCTCTCCAACAATTCGTTTTCCTTTCCTAAGCCAAAACATGAATGAGGAAAGACGATTGGGTGAAAGAATGAGTGGATAGATAACATAATGAAAGGTGTGAAAAATTAACAATGAGTGAGTGAGTGAAGAAGAACCCCCACCCCCCAAAATAGACCAAATATCGGTTTATGTATTTCTTGAAATTAAGGAACCACATGGCCTTCCTTTCAAGAAGCTCATGTAGCTTTTATTCTCCATTAAAACAAAATTGGGTAAATAAAATATAAAATAAATACTTATCCCCTCAAGCCCTCTCTCTTGTGGAATCATAGCCCCTATAACTCTTGTCCTTGTTCGTCTAGCAGCCAATGATGTATTTATTATTAATAATGATCAAAACATTACATTTCCTAGGCACACTAGCCTCTTTTAATTGTTTGGGCACTCTAGCCTTTCATTAAAAAAATACATTATTTAATACGGGGCTCAAAACTGGGGTATTGTAGGAAGGCTCAGAAGATTAAGGAAACCATAAACAATTTTCACAAGATGAGAAGATGATGGAAATGAAGGAGATTAAGAAGCTATATGTAGAGATGAACTAACTAAGGGATGGGAAACAAGCTCGCATGCAAAAGATAGAGATGTTGCAGGAAGAAGAATTAAAATTTGCAGAGGTAATATCAAAAGCGCAACACAGTATCAAATAAGCAGTGGAACAAGTTAAACAGAAACGACAGACTCATATCACTGCAAAATTAGTAGAATTTTTTTTGTTAAATGAAATATTGGTCAAGGAGAAGACCAACACAATAAAGGAGGTCTTTGAAAAATTCAAGGAGAAGCTGAAGAAGGCTTAAGTGGCTTGGGACGAGCCACGGGTGAGTGTTGGGGGCCTGTTGGACAAGAATTTTGGATGAGAATAAGGAAGTTTTGGGAATTGATCCATATCAGATGAAAGAGAAAAAGGCAAGACCAGAGCATGTGAAAAGGGTGCATTTTGCGGCACAAAATAAGGAAAAGCAATAGTCCAGCGCAAAAGCAGGAAAAACAATAGTTCAACACAAAAGGAGGAAAAACAACAGATCGATGCATAAGTAGGAAAAAAGGTTATGACCTGTTAGGGTTTTGGGGATAAGTTGTAATTAGGGTTTTTAGCACTACTTCTATGTATAAATATGTAAAGGGTCATGGTATATGAGGTTGATGTTAGGTTGGATGAAGGAAGAGAATAAGTTGTTCATGAGGGATGAAGAGATTTTTAGGGTTCTGGAGAAGTTGCAGTAATAGGCTCTCACTACAGAGTGGCTATGCAGGTTTGGGAATTAATATATGTGGCATCTTTTGTAAGCACAATGCACAAGCCTGAGCGGATTATTGCATGAAGAATAATAAATAATCCATTCGTTGTGGACATAGCCCAAGGATTGGGTGAACCATGTTAAAATCATGTGTCTAATGTGTGTGATGATGTGATTATTCATGGATGTTATGTTTATGCATGATTAGGATATATCTATTTAACCTATGGTTGATATGAAATAATAATGAATGATTCAGTGGGTTTGTTATGTCGTGATGTTAGGATCCGATCCTAACCCCTCTCCATGGGTCATTAGTTAGTAGGATATGTTTTCTATTTAATAAAGGCTGACATTAGTTAATAAGGCCTAATAAATAAAGAAGAATAAGTCAATGTAAGAAGACCTAATAGAAGCTTTCGCTTCTAGAAAGATCTTTCTCTAGAAGTTTCCTTAGAAGGTAGAATTAGTATAAATAAGAGTAGGATGCATTGGATATTTTTTCTTGGAGATTATTGTAATAGATCTCTACTCTGCTGGAGCATGCCCCCTCGAAAAGGAAAGTGAACATTTCTATTATAATAAAGTTTCTCTTCCTGGTGATTATTCTGGTGTTATTCTAGTGTTCTTCTAATATTTTTCTGGATATATCATTATTATTCTGCCATTGCTTGCTAGATATTTTATGTTCTGCATAATATATTGTATCAGGAATATTGCAAGTGGTATCAGATCTCTTTCCAAGGCAAGACTTGTGGGATAATTTTTTTTCAGGGTAGAGATGTTTTCCGACGTCTTTACACAACTACATTTGTACCCAAAATTCGATGGTTAATTTGTCTAAAATTTGACAGTTACACATCTAAAATTCGACGGAATTCATATTTTTTAAGAGTCAGTGGGACATGGTCAGTTATTCGACACATAATAGTTGTCGTTGGTTATCCGACTTCCATAGTCGTCGGATCATTCTACCCCATACGGGTCGAATATTCGATTCCATAGGTGTGTCAAACCTATGGCATTTTCGTCAGATGCAAACTTCATGGAGTTGCACCATCCCATCCCTTGAACGTCGGATATCTGACACCCTAGGGCGTAAGACCTATGGAATTTCCATCAGATGAAAAATTCATGGGGTCGTAATATATCCGAAAACACTATATTGTTTTTAAAAAAAAATTAAAAAAAAATTTGGACTCCCCACAGATTTCTATCAGGTCTCCTATCATCATTTGCACCATTCACTCTGTAATTACCCCAGTATGTAACTGCATGAGTAAGACTTGGATGATGTCAATATGAGGACAATATATGAAAATGAAGGACACACAAATGATAAAAAGAGATGGAAGGAAAATAGTTCCTATCAATCATGAGCTAATGGAGTCATAAAGCATTGGATAAATGAAAGAGTGTGTCACAAACAACTACTTTGAAGCAGGTCATATGATAGAAGATACCTTTTTACCATCTTCTACAAATTAGTAAATAAAGTAACTATTTGATACATTCATATTTAAGATATGCACTTAAGGTAGAAAGGTCATAATTTGATACCTTTGAACCTGAAGTATTTGCTGGAAATATGTTGTAGAAAACTAGTTTTGGGAGCTAAGATTTCCACTCATAAATAAAATTATAAAGGTGTTGTTTTATGGTTGTAATGTGCTTCCAAATATGCAACTTAGTTGATAGAAAAAAGGAGGAAACATACATAAATAAAACAACAAATATAGAAAAAGGGAGAGCCTCCTCAGATTGCTTTACTCCTAGATGAATAAATTCATTACTAAGCTTTTATAAAATAATGACAACAACATGAACAACAAATTGAAAGGCATAAATAAATCGTGCATCAAAGTGTATGACTCTTTAGGGGAAAGGGGCCTTAAATGTTGTGATGGACCAAGTCTAAAGGTCAGGTACATAGAAAGTGGAGGGATAGTGCCTAACTAAAAGAATTGAGTTGGTGGGTGGATGATGCATTATGATTTGTATTTTGAGGATGGCTAGGGGGGGTCGCTTGTGACTCATTGAGTAGTAGGAGAATTTATAACACCAATGGAGAGATTCATGGATGGACATCTTTTTGTAAATGTCGACGTGCATAAAGTTGCATAATTTGCATAGTTGCACATAGTTGCATAAAGTTGCATAGTTGCATAAAGTTGCATAATGTTGCATAGGTTGCATAGTTGCACATAGTTGCATAAAGTTGCATAGTTTCACATAGATGCATAAAGTTGCATAAATTTGCATAAGTTGCATAAAGTTGCATAAGTTTCATAAGTTTCATAGTTGCAAGATGGCTCTTTAGGGCAAGGGGCCTTAAATATTATGATGGACGAGGTCTAAAGGATAGGGACATAGAAGGTGGAGGGATAGTGCCTCACTAAGAGGATTGCGTTGGTGGGTAGATGATGAATTATGATTTGTATTTTGAGGATGTCCAGGGGGGTCGCTTGTGACTCATTGAGTAGTAGGAGAATTTCTAACACTACTCGAGAGATTCATGGATGGGCATCTTTTTGCAAATGTCGAGTTGCATAAAGTTGAATAAATTTTCATAAGTTTCATAAGTTGCATAAAGTTGCATAAAGTTGCATAAGTTGCATAGTTGCACATAGTTGCATAAAGTTGCATAAAGTTGCGTAGTTGCATAAAATTGCATAAAGTTGCATAAGTTGCATAGTTGCATAAAATTTCATAAAGTTGCATAGTTGCATAAAATTGCATAAAGTTGTATAGTTGCATGTTGCATGCATGACCTGCATTGCATGCATGTATGTCATGTGCATGTTGAGTTAGTTTGCATGCATTGTCAAGTCAAGGGAAAGTTGTAA
Organism: Picea mariana; assembly: GCA_032191745.1. Lineage (NCBI taxonomy): Eukaryota > Viridiplantae > Streptophyta > Pinopsida > Pinales > Pinaceae > Picea > Picea mariana. The sequence goes on from JASDQU010102260.1 coordinate 396,937, forward strand.
TTGAAGTCTCAAGCAAAAGTTAGGTTGAACGTAAAATTCCTATGAGCTAGAAACAAACAATCTTTCTGATATTGCAAATGATGTAAATTTATTGATCTAGTGTGTTGGCACGTGTAACACTTTCCACCATGAAGAAATTTGAATTTCCATGTAGAAGAGTCAAGTTGACTGAGTTGTTAAACTCAAGTTGTAAAATGTCAAGTTGTAAAAGTTGAGTTGCATAAAGTTGTATAAGTTGCATAGTTGCACATAGTTGCATAAAGTTGCATAAAATTGCATTATTTGCATAGTTGCACATAGTTGCATAAGTTGCATATTTGCATAAAGTTGCATAAGTTGCATAGTTGCAAGATGAATCTTTAGGGGAAAGGGGCCTTAAATATTGTGATGTACCAAGTCTAAATGCCAAGGACATAGAAGGTGGAAGGATAGTGCCTGACTAAGAGGATTGATTTGGTGGGTGGATGATGCATTATGCTTTGCATTTTGAGGATGGCTAGTGGGGGTCGCGTGTGACTCATTGAGTAGTAGGAGAATCTCTAACACTAATGGAGAGATTCATGGATGGGCATATTTTTGCAAATGTCGAGCTGTAAAAGTTGAGTTGCATAAAGTTTCATAAGTTGCATAAAGTTTCATAAAGTTGCATAAGTTGCATAGTTGCACATAGTTGCATAAAGTTGCATAAAGTTGCATAAGTTGCATAGTTGCATAAAATTACATAAAGTTGCATAGGTTCATGTTGAATGCACGACATGCATTGCATTCATGCATGTCATGTGCATGTTGAGTTAGTTCACATACATTGTCAAGTCAAGGGTGAGTTGTAACTGAAGTCTCAAGTCAACTCTCAAGCAAAAGTTAGATTGAACATAAAATTCCTATGAGCTAGAAACAAACAATTTTCTTGATATTGCAAATGATGTAAACGTATTGATCTAGTGCGCTGGCATGTGTAACACTATCCACCAGGAACAAATTCAAATTGTCATGTAGAAGATTCAAGTTGAATGAGTTGTTAAACTCAAGTTGTAAAATTCGAGTTGCATAAAGTTGCATAAGTTGCATAGTTGCACATAGTTGCATAAGTTGCATAGTTGCACATAGTTGCACATAGTTCCACATAGTTGCACATAGTTGCACATAGTTGCATAAGTTGCATACTTGCAAGATGAATCTTAAGGGGCAAGGGGCCTTAAATATTGTGATGGACCAAGTCTAAAGGCCAGGGACATAGAAGGTGGAGGGATAGTGCTCGAATAAGCGGATTGAGTTGGTGAGAGGATGATGCATTATGCTTTGTATTTTGAGGATGGCAAGGGGGGGTCACTTGTGACTCATTGAGTAGTAGGAGAATTTCTAACACTAATGGATAGATTCATGGATGAGCATATTTTTGCAAATGTCGAGTTGAATAAAGTTGCATAAAGTTGCATAAGTTGCATAGTTGCACATAGTTGCATAAAGTTGTATAGTTGCATGTTTCATGCATGACATGCATTGCATGCATTGCATGCATGCATGTCATGTGCATGATGATTTAGTTCGAATGCACTGTCAATTCAAGGGCGAGTTGTAACTGAAGTCTCAAGTCAAGTCTCAAGCAAAAGTTAGGTTGAGCGTAAAATTCCTATGAGCTAGAAACAAACAATCTTCCTGATATTGCAAATGATGTAAATGTATTGATCTAGTTCATTGGAAAGTGTAGCACTATCCACCATGAAGAAATTTGAATTTCCATGTATAAGAGTCAAGTTGATTAATGAGTTGTTAAAATCAAGTTGTAAAAGTCAAGTTGCATAAAGTTGCATAAGTTGTATAAAGTTGCATAAAGTTCCATAAGTTGCACAGTTTCACATAGTTGCATAAAGTTGCATAAGTTGCAATATAGCTGCACATAGTTGCATAAAGTTGCATAAGTTGCATAGTTGCATAAAGTTCCATAAATTGCATAAAGTTGCACAAAGTTGCATAGTTGCAAGTTGCATGCATGCATGTCATGTGCATGCTGAGTTAGTTCGCATGCATAGTCAAGGGCGAGTTGCAACTAAAGTCTCAAGTCAAGTCTCAAGAAAAAGTTAGTTTGAATGTAAACTTCCTATAATGAGATAGAAACAAACAATCTTCATGATATTGCAAATGATGTAAATGTATTTATCTAGTGCGTTGGCATGTGTAACACTATCCACCATGAAGAAATTTGAATTTCCATGTATAAGAGTCAAGTTGAATGAGTTGTTAAATTCAAGTTGTAAAAGGTCAAGTTGTAAAATTCGAGTTGCATAAAGTTGCATAAGTTGCATAGGTTGCATAGTTGCACAAAGTTGCATAAGTTGCATAGTTGCATAAGGTTTCATAGTTGCACATAGTTGCATAAAGTTGCATAGTTGCATAAAGTTGCATAGTTTCATATAGTTGCACATAGCTGCATAAGTTGCATAGTTTCATAAAGTTGCATAAATTTGCATAAGTTGCATAGTTGCACATGGTTGCATAAAGTTTCATAAGTTGTATAGTTGCATAATGTTGCATAAAGTTGCATAATTTACATAGCTGCACATAGTTTTATAAAGTTGCATAAACATGCATACTTTCATAGTTGCATAAGTTGCATAGTTTCACATAGTTGTACATAGCTGCACAAAGTTGCATAAGTTGCATAGTTGCATAAAGTTGCATAAAGTTGCATAAGTTGCATAGTTGCAAGATGATTCTTTAGGGGAAAGGGGCCTTAAATATTGTGATGGACCAAGTCTAAAGGTCAAGGACATAGAAGGTGGAGGGATAGTGTCTAACTAAGAGGATTGAGATGGTGGGTGGATGATGCATTATGCTTTGTATTTTGAGGATGGCTGGGGGGGTTGCTTGTGACTCATTGAGTAGTAGGAGAATTTATAACACTAATGAAGAGATTCATGGATGGGAATATTTTTTACTATTCCTTGACAATTTTACAACACTGGGTGCACTCTCACTCAAGACAGTGCTAGTAACAAGGACATATCGTTCACCCAAATCAAAATTGGGAAAAGTAGTGCCCAAGTCAGGATTATTATGATCCACAACCCAATTCGAAGGCCGTAAATGATATTGATCTTCTTACCTTATGGAGATAAAGTGGATATTCCAATGTATGTACATGAGATCTTTAGTTTTCTTTGAACCCAACCTATCAAGTTTTATTGATAATATAATGCCATAGCGACTTGTGCCATGAGATATTTAGTTTTCTTTGTATCCAACTTATCGAGTTTTATTGAGCAGATAATGCCATAGACCCTTGTGAAGTAGTACAAAATATTAGGGCCAACAACTCTTTTGGCCTTGCTCTATGAATGGTTCACCACTTCAAGGTGCCAAATTCCTTTTATAATTAAAGGATGTAAAGTAAAAATGGTTCCCTAATCTGTAAGCAAAGTGTTATTTCTTTGAATCACTTACATTAGAGGAATTTTGAGGTTAAAAATGGGTTTGAAAACAAAAAATCTGCCAACAATATTGGTTCCATGTAAGCTTCCATATTGGCATGAAATGGCACACACAATCAATGGTGCCCATGGGGTACAATATACTACACAATTAATTTAGGTTTAGTTAGACTAAGTAAGGGTAGGCTAGGTTAGGTTGAGTTGGTAGGGTAAGAAAAATTAGGGTATGTAAGATGATCATGGTAGGTTACGCCAAGTTAGGGTTGGAAGCTGAGATAAAGGTAAGGTAGGGGCTGGTAGGGTAAAGTGAGAATTAGGTTTTTTAAGGTAAATATGCATACAATACTCATGAATGAATGAAATAAACTACGTATAATAAATGAAGTAAAGCACTACAATGCACATGAAAGGTAAATAACTAAAACATCATATAAAAAGACAGATTCATGTGCATTAATTATGTACATTTTTGTACAATTGATGCAGCCTCTCTACATAGGCTAGTGATCAGTTGCAATTCCTAGTGCGAAGTCCTATAGAAATCAACCAACCATGAAATGTTAAATTTATGATAAATAATTTAAGAAATAGACATGCATTTCAAAATTTACACGAATATATAATACATAAGAATAAAGATCATTACCTTATTGAACTTATATTTGTTTCGAGAATAGTTTAATATTCTCTAATAAACAATGCCAACCACGTGACGGTGGAAGCTCATATGGCCCCTTCCCTCCCTCACATCACTCTCAATTCTCCATCTCCAATGCATGTACTTGAAAATGAATGAATTTGTGTGCAAATATGTGTTTTTTCATCATAAAGAAACATTCAACATTCATTCATTCATTCATAGAAAAAAAATATTTCATGACATTAGTTTATATTATCAAAAATAATATGTCATAATGTTATTACAATCATGTCTTTTTTGGCTTTTTTCTTTTCACAAATTGAGAAATCAACTTATCATATTCTACAACATCTTTATCAATTCTTATAGTCCCCTCTACAACTTGTCTTATTGTTTTTTAGGTCATTTACTCATGACGTGGATGTTGCTATAAGGTGCCAGTATCTACTGCAATAATGAAGAAAGGTTAAGTTCATATGTTTTGTTTATATCATTACAAGTATTTCATTAATAAAAACAACATTAGAGTGGTGCTCTTTACCTGACGAGGCCACATCATGTACTTAATCTCCTTGTCTATCTGCCTCAACTTGTACAGGATGACCCTCTGCATGATCTGGAGTTGGAACATCAAAGATTAAAGTTAATACACTATTTGCAATTAAATATTTTCAACTGTAATTCATACTAAGTTTTTTGTAGCACATGAATACATCCATTACCAGGATGCACATCATGACCTTCATTAGCCAATCATTCTCCATCTTGGGAATTATGTGTATTGTGGCTTTCCTACTTAAAAAAAAGAGGCTCAATATTTTATGGCCAAAATTAATAATGAATAGACTGCACAAGTAATCAATCTTACATAAACTTTGTTGATTTGATTTACCTTCATGCAGGGTGGATCACTGGAAGACTGTGCTAGCCCAATGCCCAAGATTTTTCGACATTCAACAACAGTTGCAAAGTCGTGTTGGAAACCAAGCCTCAAGTCGTCCTCCATTGGCACTTCGTTGAACCAATCAGCCTGCAATTTTGCATAAGATCATCAATTTATCTTTTATGGTGAAATAAAAACAAATTTATATGCAATTTATTATTTGGATACAATATTTGAGTTATTGATACTTACAATTCGTGCCATCAAATTTGAATAACCACTAGGCCCAAGCTTGTGATGGCCATGCTTTTCTAGTCTCGTCTTTGTTTCCTTTCATGTGTCTGGCAACCTATGAAAAGTTTCAAATATGTTAGATGTTGCAAATTGCATGTAAAAATAAAGAGTAATAAACATATAAGTACATTGTTCAAAGTATTTCATACTTTGTTGTGCCCGGTGGTATCTTTCTTTGTTTTCTTAAATCCCTCTCCCTTCCATCATCCAACAGGGATTTCCACTCCCTTACTGGAATCATTGGAGGGTGCTCATACCTAAGGTTTGTTTCTATATGAACACTATATTGGTCCCTCACAATATTCATATGTTGGACAACTTTTTTGAGGACCTCCGCTCGGTTGAAGGTCTTAGCACCGAACAACCCAATCAAGAGATTAATTATCTCATCTTTTATATATTTTCTTTGTTTATCCCACCCTATGCAGATGGTGGGACCAAATATGTCCAATGACCAATCATTTATATGTTTAAAGAAAACATCATTTCCTGCAAAATGATCATGTCATCATTAGTTTAAAAAGAATGATCTATGAGTAAGTTGCATAGTTGCATAGTTGCACATAGTTGCACAAAGTTGCATAAAGTTGCATAAAGTTGCATAGTTTCATGTTGTATGCATGACATGCATTGCATGCATGCATGTCATGTTCATGTTGAGTTAGTTTGCATGCATTTCCAAGTCAAGGGCGAGTTGTAACTGAAGTCTCAATTCAAGTTCTAATTTCGAACTAAGTGAAGTCTCATGTCCAAGATGTATTTTTGAAGTGTAAAGTCGAGTTATGGAAAGCATGCATTCAAGCTTCTAATTCGATCCCTCTTCCTTCACCTCTCCACACCTTTATAAATAGAGGTCAACCCTCATTATTCATATTGTGTGTTGCAGTGTGAGGGTGAAAGAGTATAGGGAAGCAAGTGTGTTTATAGTGTGTTGGTATATATCAATATATATAGGCAGCAAGTAACAACATATATAGGAAACGTGACTTGGTATTTCTATACAATAGTAGGTACCTCAATCAACACAATAAGTTGCAAATGGATTGGATAGGACATTTCTTATTCATAATCATATGGAATTCGAGAGCAATAAAGTTGGCTAATCTTGATAGAATAATTAAGAAGGGATGGATGAATGGTGCTCACCCGAAACCTTTTACTCCTGCTCAAAAATAAGTTGGGAATCTCTTGAAAAGGAGCTACACATTCTAGGTATGTGTTCTAGGGAATCCTTTCTTAGCACTTGGATTGATCCTTGGTTGTGTGCCTTGGTGGTTAAGCCCCTAGATATATTCTAGGGCCCCCGGATGTGTGGGGTATCATGGTTTGGGACCAGGAAAATTCTTGGTCTAAGTAAGGCCTTTGTTTTCCTCCCTTGATTATGGTCAAGGCTATAAGATCCATCCTTACTATGCAAAAAATCCTAATCACACCCATATCCCACTTGTATGCAAAAGGTCCACTTTAAATGGTCTATGTTGTGGTTTAAGGCCTTGATTGTGGCACATTAGATCAATAATATTAAATTAGGGAATAATTCCCTAGATTTCTCTCCCGAACCATGGTATGAGACCCACCTGTCATGCAAAAACACTTCTAATGGCACCCATTTCCCACTCTAAGGATATTGACCTCCTATAGAGGGTATGTTTTGTGGTTAATTTGTAGCCTTGTGCATGGCCATTGGTCCATAGAATATTCATTTAGGTCGTGTTGAAAATTCAACAAGAAATGTGTGTCTAATTTATTTTTCCCTTAAATAAATTGGACAATAAATATTAATCTATTATCTCATTTATAACTGAGTGATTTGGATTTGTAACAGAATTATAAGTGTAGTTATGTGAGTTGTAAAGTAGTTTAACTCAGTTAAGTGAGTTAAGCTCAATTGTACTAGTTGTAACTAAACTTTCACTAGTGAGAGTTGAGTGAATTAATTATTAATTAATTCACAATCAGTGATCTCACATGCAACTGAAGATTTACCACTGTTAACTACATGCATGTCAGATCCAGTGGAGACCCAGTTGAGATAACAAGTGAAAGGGATAGTTTAGCTATCAATTGTGATTTGAGTGAAGTGCACTCATGCAATCACACACAAAGTGGATATGCCCATGAGCATGTGCAGTCTAGTGTAGAGGATTCAATCATCCATTGCAGGGATTGAGCAGAGGAGGCAGGTTGTCTGGGCACAGAGAATTGGCACATGTATTTGTTGATTTTTGTATGACAGTGTGAGACGATTGTATTGTACTGAGAGCTCTTGGATTAGAGTTTTGTATGATATTGTTTCATGATCCATGATATACATAATATATGATAGTGGGGTTTTTAGCTTTATGCTTTCCCAATAAAACATTTGTGTTACGTTTGATTGATTCTTTTTCTTGATATTGCATTGTCGATCGTGGTTTAAATTCTGCAAGAACATTAGTAAAAGAAATTATGTATTTAACAAGCAACAAATAATTGTTAGATCAACAGAATCTGAGAAATACTTAATTGGTTTTGAAATTTCTACATGGTATCAGAGTTGCATTAGTGAGGTGCGTAAATTTCAAGATTTTCGCAGGTCCCTCCTCTAGCAGGGTGCGGCGGTGTAATATTGATTGGTACGCGCATAAACGTTACTGTACATTTCTGCAGGCTATTGTGCATTACAGTGCGGAAATCCATGGACATTTCTGCACCCTAGACACTCATAGGGTGCATACTTTCTGTAGGCCACTGTGCATCATAGTGCGGAAATCACTAGATCTTTCTGCAAGCCACTGTGCATTACAGTGCGGAAATCCCGCAGTCAAATAAATCGGGAGGTGCGAAAACACTTGTAAGGTCTGTAGGATGGGTTAGAAGCGGTCGCAGGGGTTCAGCGTGAGACTGGAATGAGCAAGAGGGATTGCAGAAGCTAAGTTTGTGATTGGATAAAATTTGAATTTGCAGAAAGACTTTTCTTGGTGCTACAGTTGATTCAAGATTGAAATGGATTTCAATGGCTTGAGGTTGGAGTATGCACTCGAGGGAATCTTGAACTACATTGCTTGGAAGGAAAATATGGAGGTAGTACTCGAAGACAATGGCTTGAAGGATTTCATTGACAGAGATGTTCCTAAGCTAGTTGCTACAGACACTGCAAATCTTGATGCATGGAAAAAGAAAGTGGCAAAGGAGAGGAGGATTCTGTTGGAGGGAGTACGAGACCACATTGTCTCAAGTCTCCATGGGAAAGCCACACCACATGCAATGTGGAAGGTTTTGACAGATCTGTTCCAAAACAATAAGGACCATAGAAAATTGGTGCTCAACTATAAACTTAGGAAGATCAAGATGGAAAAGGGTGACTCCATTCCAAAATATCTCATAAAGTTTGTCCAATGTCGGGATGAGCTAGGGAGTGTGGGAATAATAGTCGCTAATGATGATTTGGTGAGATTTGCGCTCCTAGGACTTCCCAAGAGTTGGCACAGTTATCAAGACTCTATCAATGGAAGGGAAAAATTGTCAGATTGGGAATGAGTATGGTCGGATCTAGTGCAAGAAGAGTTCAGGCGGAACACCAGAGATGGATCTTCATCAAAGCACGATAATGAAGAGGATTGTGCTTTGGATGCTAAGGCAAGGAGAGGAAAGGGGAAGAAATTCCATTCAAAATCTTAGCCTAAAGTCAAGAAGTTAGATTTGTCCAAAGTGAAGTGTTTTCACTATCACGAACATGGGCATCTCGCTACTAACTGTCCGCAGAAGAGGAATAACAAAAAGGTTGTTGGAGATGCAACTAGTGAGGCCCTTACCTCACAATTTGAACTTGACTTCTCTTTTATCGCATGCATGGCATCAAGTGCATCAGGATCGATGTGGGATTTGGATAGTGGTGCTTCCTTCCACATGATGAGAGATAGAGAGTCTTTCAGTGACTTGGAGGAGAAAGATCTTAAAATGCATATTGAGATGGGAGACGATGGACAATACAGTGTGACTAGAATTGGTACCATTACCTTTTAGAGGGAGTCAAGTAAACCATTTCAATTGAAAAATTTTATGCATGTTCCAGGTCTGAAGAAAAACCTAGTCTCAATCGCAATGTTGGAGGACAGAGGCTATGATGTTGTTTTCAGTGATGGAAAATATGTCCTGCTACATAAAGAAATGGGTCAAGTCAATAATATAGGGATTCGAGTTAAGAATCTCTACATGCTGGAAGTAGATGGCTGTGTTGCCATCATGAGCAAGGCAAAAAAAGTGGTGAGCTGGGATGAGGGAGAATTATGGCACAGGCGATTGGGCCATCTTCATCATGGAGCCTTAAAGATCATGCACCAAATATCTACTAGACTTCCAATGGGAACACTTGCTCAGTTAGATCAGTGCAAGGGTTGCACCATGGGGAATTAGGTAAAGTCCACTTTTCATGAAAATGAGAACCGTGCTTCGGTGATCCTGGAGAGAATTCACACAAATGTGTGTGGACCATTCCCGGTTGATTCAACAGCAAAACATAGGTATTATGTTATTTTTGTTGATGACTTTTCTCGTAAATGTTGGATCTTCTTCATGCAGAAGAAGGATCAAACATTCTCAAAGTTCTGTGAGTTTAAAGCATTGGTGGAGAAAGAGTCGGGGAAGCAAGTGAAGGCTCTAAGGAGCAATAATGGTGGAGAATACATCTCTAACAAATTCAAATACTTCTGTAGCAAATAAGGAATTCGAAGAGAACTCATAGCGCCTCATAACCCACATCAAAATGGGGTCACAAAGAGGAAGAATAGAACGATCGTGGGTGTAGCACGAGCGATGTTGCATGATCAGGGCCTACCAATGCATTTGTGGGCGGAAGCATGCAATACTATGGTTTATGTGCAAAACCGTTGTCCTCATAGAGTACTTGGCATGAGTACATGTGAAGAAGCTTTCACTGGTAAGAAACATGATGTTTCTCATTTTAATATTTTGGCTCATCTGTTTATGTGCATGTGACCAAGGATGCCAGAAAGAAGCTAGAATTGACTGCTGAAGTTGGGATATTTGTGGGGTACACAGAAACACCCCATAATTATCATGTGTTTTTTCCTAACAGTGAGATGATTGTTATGCGATGAGATATAAAATTCGATGAGGGGAAAGCCATGTGGTTGTCGCTTGAGAGGGAGCTAGACTTGCATGAAGAAGAGGAACTGTTGGTTCCCAAAGATGAGTCTCAAGATGTGGATCAACCACATAAGGAGATTCATGGAGTGGAGGAAGCCACTCAAGCAGAGCCATGTAGGCAGAAATCCAACCACAGAAGCTGATAGATTGAGACTAGATGTTGCACAGAATGTAGGAGTCCCTACTTCACAACACAGATAGAGACAGTCTCCTGATCGATTTACTGGATAAATGGATCTCATGAGAAAATGTATTATGACTGGACCATCTTCCTTTCAGGAAGCAGTGCAGGCTCCCACTTGGGTTGATGCTATGGTAGAGGAGTATGAATCCATTGTCAAAAACAGTGCATGGGAAATTGTCCCAAGACCGGTTGACAAATCAGTGGTAGGTTCGAGATGGATCTACAAGGTAAAGCAAGCTACTGATGGGAGTGTTGAGAAATACAAGGCTAGGTTTATGGCTTGGGGCTTCTCACAGATCGAGGGGGTAGATTATGATGAGACCTTTGCACCTGTCGCAAGGTACTCTTCCATAAGATCCATCTTTGCACTCTCAGCGCAGATGGGCTGGTGCATTCATCAGATGGATGTAAAAATTGTGTTTCTCAATGGGATCATCGAGGAAGAAGTGTACATTGAGCAGACATAAGGTTTTGAGACCTTTGATAGGAAGTCACATGTGTGTAGACTCAAGAGAGCACTATATGGGCTGAAGCAAGCACCCTATGCTTGGTACACTCGAATAAACAACTATTTCACCAAACTAGGCTTCACCAAAAGTGAAGCGGATGCAAACCTATACCAAATTTTGGTGGAGGGTATTCTTTAATCATTGTTCTTTATGTTGATGATTTAATACTGATTAGTGATGAGCAGCTGATACACTCATGCAAGGAGGAACTTGCAAAGGAGTTTGAGATGAAGGATTTGGGCCTTCTTCATTATTTCCTTGGATTGGAAATATGGCAGCGAGATGGTGAAATTTTTGTGTCTCAAGGAAAGTATGCAAGGGAGATACTGGGTAAGTTTCACATGGAGGGATGCAAACCCATGGATACTCCTCTTCCAGGAAACTGGAGGAAAGAGGATGCTACTTCTGGAGAGGTAGTGGATGCTACTATCTATCTAAAGTTAGTGGGTTTGCTAATGTATCTAGTGAACATGAGACTAGACATTTTCTATGCGGTTAACCAGCGGAGTCAAGCAATGGTTAAGCCTACCAAGATTTTTTGGAAGGCGGGTAAGCATGTCCTGAGATACCTGAGGGGCACATTTGAGTATGGATTATGGTACAGATAGACAGATGAGGTGAAGTTGCATGGCTTCACGGATGCAGATTGGGTGGGCATCCCAACAGACAGAAAGATCACATCAAGGGGGATCTTTAGTATCGGATATACAATTGTTTCTTAGTACAGCAGGAAACAGAGATCCATGGAACTCAGATCATCGGAAGCGGAATACATGGCAGCGAGTCAAAATGCATGTGAGACTATATGGATGAGAAAGATCTTGGTTGGTTTGTTTGGTTCTCATTTAGATCCAGCAGTGATTTATTGTGATAATCAGAGTTGCATTAAACTCTCAATTAATCCCGTGTTTCATGATAGATATAAGAATATAGATATCTAATATCATCATCTCAGAGATTGTGTGCATTGGAAGATCATGTTGCTTCAATACATTCCTACGAAAGATCAAGATGCAAACATTTTGACAAAGGCGCTCACCAGGAGAAAATTTGAATACCATAGAGACAGGATTGGGGTGAAGGATAATCCCTTTCTTGTTGAGAGGGAGTGTTGAAAAGTCAACATGAAATGTGTGTCTAATTTATTTTTCCCTTATATAAATTGGAAAATAAATATTAATCTATTATCTCATTTATAACTGAGTGATTTGGAGTTGTAACAGAATTATAAGTGTAGTTATGTGAGTTGTAAAGTAGTTTAATTCAGTTAAGTGAGTTAAGATCAGTTGTACTAGTTGTAACTAAACTTGTAGTAGTGAGAGTTCAGTGAATTAATTATTAATTAATGCACAATTAGTGATCTCACATGCAACTAAAGATTTACCACTGTTAACTACATGCATGTCAGATCTAGTGGAGACCCAATTGAGATAACAGGTGAAAGGGACAGTTTGGCTATCAGTTGTGATTTGAGTGAAGTGCACTCATGTAATCACACACACAGTGGATATGCCCATGATCATGTGCAGTCTAGTGTAGAGGATTCAATCATCCATTGCAGGGATTGAGCAGAGGAGGCAGGTTGTCTGGACACAAAGAATTGGCACATGTATTTTCTGATTTTTGTATGACAGTGTGAGACAATTGTATTGTACTGAGAGCTCTTGGATTAGAGTTTTGTATGAGATTGTTTCATGATCCATGATATACATAATATATGATAGTGGGGTTTTTATCTTTATGCTTTCCCAATAAAACATCTGTGTTATGTTTGATTGATTCTTTTTCTGGATATTTCATTGTCGATCGTGGTTTAAATTATGCAAGAACATTAGTAGAAGTGATTATGTATTTAACAAGAGACAAATAATTGTTAGATCAAGAGAATCCGAGAAATACTTAATTGGTATTGAAATTTCTACAGGTCGTATGGACCTCCCTGACCATTATCAAGGAATTTAGATCCATCCCTATTTTCTAAGGAATTATAATAGAAACCATATTCCACTTGAAGGATAAATATCCCCTTTAGAGGGGCCATGTGGTGGTTTGAAGCCTTGTTCTAGAAGCTTCATTTGGAGCTCAATTTCCTTGTTTTCCTTCCCTTACAATGGTCAACTCCCTAAAAACCATCCCTCATGTGAAAAACCTCATGAGAGCGCCCATATTACGATTGGATGCCAACTATCACCATTAGAGGGACTATGTGGTGTTTTGAGATATCGACCATGGATTAGATCAGATTCATTTTCTCTTATTCTAAAAATAACAAATCACTGTAATGAAGCTTGTTTTGTAATAAAAAGCAGGGTTTCAACAATTTTGTAGCACAAACATGCAATTTTTCACTAAGCGTGCTACAAAATTGTTTTAGGTTCTATTTTAACCAAATTTAGTCAAATATCATCGAATCAGGCATTGAGTTGGAATCAATATTCACTAGATCGAATGTCATCCTCAATATATGCCTTCAACTGATCAAGACATGTTGGAGATATTTCAGATAGAAAAATATTTGAAAGTCAAAGTTGAAACCCTAGAAAATAGGATCTTGTAATTGTTTACAATTTTTGAAGAGCTCGAGCCTCTTAAGGCATTTTTAATGTTTTTCTATATATGATGTAATTTGTAATGAGAAGAGGGTTCGATTGGAGAGATATCATAGTGGTTTTTATTGATTGTATCCTAAGAATTTGTACTATCAGATTTAATACTCTTGAGTATTTCAATATTAGTCCTCTCTTTCTTATTGCCATCTTCATATCTCTGTCTGTTGCTTTGATAATTTTCGATTGATGAATGATTTATCTATGGTGCTTGTTTTCATGAAAATTAAGTGAGTGATTTACTATAGTACTAGTGAAGAAAGTGCTATCAAAGTGTATTATCTTTATTGATTAAGAGGCTACTAATTGACGATTTTTTTGTTGTATGTGTATCAAAGGTACTTGATGTGAATCTGATTCATATATTCCACATCTTTTTATGTATTCTTCCATGTGTTCATTGAATTTTTAAATGTTGATATAAGGTTATTCAAGCCTTATCTACTGGTGGATGGTTCTTGGAGGTTTAGAGTGTTGATATTGATATGGTGCATTTCCTAAAGTTTCATAATATGATATTATGCTACTACTTTAGTAAAAATATCAACAAACTAGTCATAATTCCTCTAATAGAAAAGAGGAAATTGTTTTCCTCTACCAACTATCTCAAATAAATAGCACAAGTCCCTAAATTATTCATCTTACTATGCGCACCAACTCATAATAATAAATATATATCCTGATGTGTATGATTCTCATTTTCTATAGATTTTCTTTTCTAAAAGTACTTTGGTTCTTTCTTAGGTTCCATATTGAATTTTTTAAATTCTAACTATCTAGGTACTACAATTACTAATCCACAATGTCAATGACTAAGAATCAATGACACTTTTCTACCAAAGAGATTGGCAATTTTTTCATATAGGAGAATGATCTATGCTAATAAATGTTATATCTAATTTATGTCGTATCATTATGGAAACTGTATTATCGTCTAAGTAGATTTTGATCCTTTAAACTTCTCTAAACAAACCAATCTCATCCTTAAAACTGTACCATATTGATATTAATTTATATACACCAATGGGTAAATGTCCTAAGTTAACTAGAACAAGTACTAAAATCTTTGTCATAATTTTTAGAGATTTAATTTGACATAAACCTTTCTGCTATAAAACAATGAAATGATGATCATGTTCCAGTTTGTTTTTTGGATAAAAACTCACTTGGGTGTGTGATATTATAATTTCCCGAATTGATGAAAAGATGGTTCAGGTAACTAGTTTTAATAGTTAAAGTGAGAATAAGATGAATTTTTGTATTGAGTTAAGAACTAGAAGCTCCAGGGTTGGCTAGGTAGCTCAAGCTTCATTTAGGGTAGTTTAATGGTGAAGGTGACATAACTTCAATAGAGAATATTTAGATTCATGAAAATATACTTCACTTACTAAACGTTATTGAAGTAATAACAATATTGGAATTTTCCCTTCACCTTTGAGGGAAAATTCCAATATTGTTATTACTTACCATCCAGTAAATTCACTATTGGAATCATTTCAACGAATTTTTTGAGGATGCTTATGACAATTATCAAATAGAGAAGGTGTATCAAGAGCTTAGCAGTATGCATAAAAAATATAGTGAACCTATTTGGGACTTCAATATGAGACTTCATTGTAAGTATTATCAACTACATGAAAATCATAGGCCTTCACTAGAGGTAACATGTAAGTGGTGTTTAAATGCTCTCGTCACTAAAATAATCCACTTCATTAAGAATAAAAAATATTTAGTGCTAGCGTACGAAGAAGCTCAACAAATAGAAAAGGACTTGCAAATATCTCAAGAGTGCATTCCCTCTCACTTACAAAATGAAATCTCTTAAGAGAGCTTACACAACTTGGATTGGAATTGAATTAATGATTTAGTGATCCTTTTGTTTGTTGGACAATTTCTACATCCACATGCACATTATACAGAATATAGACATTGTTAGATGTCTTTATGGTGATTGGATGGAGGCTCCTATGCTACATTTGAGCGTGAAAATAAAAGTTAAGGGGTTTCTCAAAGTCCAATTTCACTAGAATTACCACAACTTTTATATCGTACCATGTTTATCATATTGGTATATGATGTTTTCAAAGTGTTTTCAACTTACCATTAACTTGTCTATCTTTCTCAATATATGCATTCGACTATGTTCATCCTATATAGTTGATTTTAAATGCATGAGAAATGAATTATATTCTAGATTGTGGTCTTGGTACAAATTTATTTGTTGTCTTCAATTGGAATTTTTCATAGTGCTTCCCCATTTTGTTTCAATAAAATTGATATCTAAACCTCACGTGCCCGCACTGAATTACAACTTAGATTTTATTTTTCTAAAACTGTCAAAATGATTAGCACTGTGATATTTGATAAATTAATGAGCTATACTTGTTACAATAGGTCTTCATGGTCTGTGACAGATTGGCAAAGACGCTAAGAAAAGCATTAAGAAAAACTCAAGCTTACGGCAATTGTATGGAACAATGGAAGAAACATAACAACAAATGCAACCTCCATTGATTTACTAGCTACCTCTGGCCTAGTTATTCATATTTTTATAATTTTTTTCCCTCTTAGTTTACAATTTTTCAACCATTTTTAGCAGCAAGAGGAGAGACATTACTGATTTTGACGACATCTCCATGGGTTTGGTTGGATAGGGCTCCTCTGCCTTTATCGATGTCCAGATAGGGATCCTCTGCCTCTGCCTCTATCGATGGTCGGATAGGGATCCTTTTCTCCTCTACCTTTGTCAATGGTCAGATATGGCTCCTTTGTGCCTCTACCTATGCCTTTGTCAATGGCCAGATAGGGATCCTCTTCTCTTTTGCCTCTGTCGATGGCCGGATAGGGCTCCTAATTTTCTCCTCTGCCTCTGTCGGATATGGTTTCTCTCTTTGAACCTACCGAATTAGGGTGATCTCATTGAAGGCTAGGGGTTTTTATCCTCTGCCTCTGTCTGGTGATGGGGTTATTGTCAGTTACTAGATCAGGCATGTGAGATCGTCACCCAAATTTTATTTTTAATGAATCGTCGCAGGCGGGTTTGTCATTTGTATTGTTTTTTTTTAATGTTTTATTAT
This sequence comes from Picea mariana, assembly GCA_032191745.1. Taxonomy (NCBI): domain Eukaryota; kingdom Viridiplantae; phylum Streptophyta; class Pinopsida; order Pinales; family Pinaceae; genus Picea; species Picea mariana. The sequence continues at coordinate 413,706 of JASDQU010102260.1, forward strand.
TTTTTGTTTTTAATTTAATATATATATATATATATATATATATATATATATATATATAAACATTTTCAAAACTGGTATGGACAAGGGAAATCCGATTGTTTAATTAAAACAAAGCATTGTGATGGTCCCTACGAATGCTAACACAATGTGATTTATGCCCAGTGCTTTGCATGTCAAAGTGAAGAAATTCAACCAAGTGAAGGTAAACTATGGGAGTAACTATGGATGCCTCTGCATCATCTAATTAGTGATGCACATGAATGGATTAATGAGATTCTCACTGTCCCAAGCTGCTATCTAGAGAAACCACAACCAAGGGAACGATCTAGGTAGAATTAGAGGGGAAATAAGACCCTGTTGAGCTTGAATCTATTCCAACTTTGTGAAATGACTTGAGAGGTGTAGAATAAGTGGGAGTTGTTTTTAGCGCAAGTGAAATACCACTACTTTTAACGTTATTTTACTTATTTCATGGGGCAGAGACAAGGTGTTGTACATATGTTAACAAATAATGCACATTTCCTCTGTATTCCTTTGTATTTCCAAGACATAACCTTCATCATTTACTGGATTGCAATTTGGTACAATTTCCAAAGGCATTTTCCATAGTTGGTTGAGAGGAAAAATTGTGTCCCTAGCTGTTATTACCTCTCTCTTTTCATTATTAGTTTTGTGGTCACTTTTTTGTTGTGATTTTTCCATTTCTCCCTTATCATCCTCTTGATGATGAACATTGATCCTTATTATTTGTCACCATACCACTAAATGAGGGTTATATGATACAATGGGTAGGATATGATGAGAAACAAATAGTTAATAATGGGGGAGCAAGCTGAGAGATAAATTCCTCAAAAACTAAAGGTGAAGCCAAGGAGCAAGGGAGAGGGGATAGGATCTAGGGGTGGGAAGGGAAGGATCCAAAGAGGAGTATGGAGGGAATGGAAAAGAGGATGTTAAGTCCCATAAGTCCCTATGTTAAGGCACCTAAGTCCCTATGTTAAGTCCCCTAAGTCCCTATGTTAAGGTCCTAACACTCATTTAATATTAGTTTATTAGTTATGGTTAGGTTGGCTTAGGTTAGGTTACATCATGATGATCACTTTATATAATATTTATAATAAAGGAGATTCATCTGTATAGGAATATTTTCATGTATAGGATGAAGGGTTGTCCTCCTTTGGGATTAAATATAAGAAGGAGAATTTTATTCCTCCCCCCGAGTTTATTCCCTAAGAAATAAAGAGAAAAGGAAAATCCTCTTAAGCATGAATATTTCCAAGGTAGAAACGATGGCAAGGGACAATAAGGCATGCATCTATCATATTAAACATCAATGCTACCTTGAATATGATGTTAGGAATGCAACAAAAATTCCATTAGAACCTCAATATCCAAGCTTGGAATTTAATGACAACATTAATAATAGTGGCAATGGAGAGAAGAGAAGGGTTGATCTTACATCTGAGCATCCAATGAAAAGTACATATTTGACATTAAAAGATAAATCTAATTTTTTTTCTACACATATTGTTGAGTCCAAAGGCCATGAAGAATTTGTTCTTCATGAAGATCCAATTATAGCATGGATGAAGAAAGTTTACCAAAAATAATAACAAAGAACATATAGGAAATGTGTAATTTGTTACCTTCCAAACTCTAATGACATCTAGCATCCCATCATCCCTCTTCATGCATGGTTCATATAGCCTTATCAAATTGCATACATGATTCCATTGGAGGTGCCATGTCACCTATTGGACCCACTTTCCAGTTAGGTTAGGTGGGTAGGTTGTCCATTTTCCTTAGTCAATTCCCTACATTTTCATTTCAATCTTTCTAGCATTTATTTCATTTTTAGGATTATTTCCAACAATATTATATTATGTTGTCATAAAACGCAAAATATAAGAAGAAGCAAAGTTTTGACTCCAAAGTACAATTTTTAAGGCATTGGTTTACTCAACCTAGAGTCTAGTTCTTGGAACCTCACAAGCAAGAGCCATTCCACAAAAGGAGCTATTGTTGTCACCTAAAAAGGATCACTGCATGTGTATAGTCTAACCATGTCAAATTTTAGTCCATACAATAACAAATTGAAAAAAATTAAACATTGGCCCCATTCACATGTCATGATTTATATGCGTGGGTTTCAAGTACATGAGTAGGTGATGCCGCCAAAAAAATTGGCCTTGTCGCCCTTCACATTAATTATTCTATAGGCTTGTTGTTTGATTGTTAAATTGTTTGTGTGAGTCTCTTATGAGGAAAATCTCTCTATGGCTAGGGGTAAACCACAACAGGCCGAAATGACTGCAGAAATCAACTCTAATATCAGATATGCTATATAAAAAAATATGCTAACAAGACAAGATAAAAGACCTACCTCGTATAGGCATTCGATGAAGTCCATCATTGAGCACTTGACTCAAAGTAATACACCTACAAATTGTCCTCGACAACAAAGAAATGCAAGCATATGGTGATAATATATAATGCTAGCACATTCAATAGCATAATCCATCAACATTCATAATAAATACGCCCATGGAATAACAATTCAAATATTTGTGAGATATTAATTGGACGAGAAAAGAGTATTTATATTAAAATGTAATCAACATAAGTGAATGAATTCCAAACTTCGACGTTGGCACGGTTCGGAACCGAGAAACTAAGTCCCTTCCAACTGGGACTCTACCACTTCAATCCTCCATCAAAGACAAGCTCATATAAGAGAGACAATGAGGTTCTCAATCAAGTAGGGAAGAGCTTAGAGGTTGAACAATGTGTTCAGACTTAAAAGGAAAAAGGGATGCAGACTCAATATGAAGTGAATAATTTCTCCAGAGTAACTTTTCTCTCAAAGTTCAATTCTTCTCCTCTTTTCCATAGCTCGAATTTGTCCCATTTATAGCCTTCAAGTGGAAATCAAGGGTTGAGTTGGAACGTTTCCAGTATATGGAAGGTCAAGGATCATGGATCTCGTGATGTGACATGGAAACCCGACACCATTTTTTAATTTTGAGCACAAAACCATATGTACACGGGATGCAGTGGTGCAACCTACGTATACACATGTTGTACAATAGGTAGGGTGCGTGTATGTGGAAAAATACTATTTTTAGCTTTGGGATTTTCAAAAAGGGACTTCAAGTCTGCATAGGGAAATGGAACAAGGTCTTATGAGCAAATTTTCATAGGGTGGGGCAAATCTTTCTATAATAGAGTCATGTTTGAGTATGGAAACCCTCCTATATTGTCATTGCATGTGCCTAGTCCAACCATGTCAAATTTTAGTCCATACAAGCACAAATTGAAAACATTTCAACAATTGCCCCATTCACATGTCACATATAATCAGGGTCACGTACATGATCAGGTGCGCCTGGTTTGATTGTTGAATTATTTGTGTGATTCATGTTTGAGTCTGAAAACCCTCTCATACTGTCAATTCATGTGTCTATTCTGACCATTTCAAATTTTAGTCCATACAAGCACAAATTGAAAAAATTTCAACATTGGCCCCATTCACATGTCGTGATTTATATGTGTTGGTTTCAAGTACATGAGCAAGAGATGCCACCCAAAATATTTTCCTTGTGTCCCTTCACATTAATTATTCTATAGGCTTGTTGTTTGATTGTGAAATTATTTGTGTGAGTCATGTTTGAGTCTAGAAACCCACCCATACCTTTATTGCATGAGTCTAGTCTAACCATGTCAAATTTCAATCCATATAAGCACAAATTGAAAATATTTCAACATTGGCCCCATTCACATGTCATGATTTATATGCGTCGGTTTCAAGTACATGAGCAGGATATGTCACCCAAAAAAATGGCCTTGTCGCCCTTCACATTAATTATTCAATAGGATTGTTGTTTGATTGTGAAAATGTTTGTGTGACGCAGACCCCCTACCTCTGCCTCGGCAGGGTCCGCTGACCTCCCGGTATAAGGATCATTCTTCTTCTGATGAGCAGAAATGTCTCTTTTATTCCCTGCTGGAATATTCACTTCATTTCACCACAGGTCCTTCTGAACTCTACCCCGTGCAAACAAGCACCAGGCATGAGCTTCACCTCCACGCAACCTCTACCCCGTGACCACAAGCTTAATGGGGTCTAGATCCTCTGAGCACTTTGGCTTTCACGATTCGGGGAATCATGATGCAACCCCAATATCTCACTTCTCCAATCCCCGACTTCCAAATCTCGATTAGGGATCTAGCTAAGAACTAGCCCTCTTTCTTTTACTCACAATGTGACCTCCAGCTAGGGCTCAAGTCCCAATGATGATTCCTTCGGCTTTCATGACTCGAGAAACTGCAAAGCAATGTTCCTCCTTCACTTTCAAATTCCCAACTCCGAATTTTGATGACCTGGATCTAAGGTCCAGATCCTCCAATCGATCAGATTTAATCTTGGACTTCTATCTTTTAGGATTTTGGTGGGGTCTTCACCTCCAAATCCCTGATAACCAAATCTTCAGTAGCTTCCAGATCTTTTCCATGCGTCGTTCCAGATCCGACGGCTGGAACCTTCGCCTTATCCACCTCGCAACTTATCATGATCTGATGGCTCTCATGATTTCGGCACTCTCTCTTGGAAGTGCTCCACCATTTATTCACAGCTCTTGTGCATCTAGTTTCGAAAACCTGATGGCTTCTATATCTCTTCCATGTGCCCTCCACAAATGGACAATCTTGNAAATTGGAGGAGTCTTCACTCTCGAACTCCCAGTGAACAAATCCCCGAAATGTGGATCTCTTGACACGTGTCCTTTGAGATGGACGGTCCCGATGTTTTCGGGACTTTGATGAGTCCTCTCTCCTCTACTTCCAAGAGAGTTTAAACCCCTTTCACCTTCTCCTGAATCCGATGGCTATCGAACCTCGGCGCTAGATCTAACGGTCTAGATCTATTCTCCTGTGATTTGAGACCTTAGGTGGTCTCATTGTTATCCCCCGTGCAAATTCATTTGATCCAACGGCCTGCGGCTATTTGCACCCAAATATGATGATTCAGATCCATAACCTGTGTGTTGAGACCTTAAATGATCTCATTGTTATCCTCTGGGTGACTCAGTGTGATCTGATGATATGCAGCTATTCGACACTTCCTCCTGAAGGCTCTCCACCGTCCGTTCCAATCTCTTCTCTTTCACAATATGTCTGAGTGTCTAGATGTATATTTGGATGGTCCATATTCTCCACTTCTGCCAATCTGATGGCAACTGTTACTCCTCATCCTGAGCTTTCACTTCTTCCCTTCCCTTGGAATATTTTCGACACTTGAAGGTCTTGACCTTCGATGCTTTTCTTGTGAGCCTGGTTCCTTTGGGTCTCATCTACGTTATGGAAACACTTCCCCTCTTGATCTTTGTCAACTCAGAAACCTCGAAGGTTTCTTGACCTTCTTCTCCTTTATGCTATTGCTCTATGTGTAAAGGCATCGTTCCTCCTGAGCTTTACTCACTATGAAACCTTGAACAGGTTTCTCTACCTCTGCACTCCTTGCAGGATTCTTGCACACAACTGTGCTATCCATCCTAAGCTTTGCCTGCTCGAATCTCTAAGGAACCTGGCCCTTGTATTTCCCTTCAAAGGGGAATTCGATGCCCTCCTGGAAATCTCATGCTCAAGCACTCCTTGCTGAGCTACAGAGTGTTCGACAACTCTGTGAGTATCTTCCTTTGATACTCCTCTCCTTGAACTCGATAGAGAGTTCTCTTGGGTGCACTCATGCACTTGCTCGACGCCCTCCTGGTAGAGCTCTACAGAATTCTCAAAAATTCTATAAGTGTCTTCTCCTCCGACACTATCCTTTTCACAGAACTCAAAATAGAGTTCTCCTCTTGCACTCCTTGCACTCTCCCGATTCCCTCCTGTCAGAGCTTCAAAGAATTCACAGCGATTATGTCTTCTCTCTATGCCCTCCTCTACACAGTCTTACCTCCAAGGTATTCAACAACCTTGAGGCTTCTCCCTTGATTTAATTATTCAACTGGTGTTCCCTCTTGGCATTTCTTTGTCTGAATTTCGCAGAATCTAGATGTGCACTCTGGCACAGCCTTACAGAGTCCTCAACACTCTGTCATGCAACCTCTTGCATGAAGCCACAAAGAATCCAGACTAAAATCAAAGAAACTCAACGGATAGTAAACTCTTTCTATCCCTGCAAATGTAAATAACACACATCTACAGCATATAATGAATACATACATAGCATTCATGAAAGACATGTAAATACACAAAAACATTGTAGGAAAAACTCCTCTCTTTTTTATTATCATAAAATGTCTTATTACAATGTGTTCGAGCTCGGACTGAAATAGAGTCTCGGCTCTCTCTTCTCCCTATTCTCTCTGTTCTTCTCTGCCTAACTGAAAAACAAAAGAAGATCTTTTTACAAAAGGGGGCTCCTCGAGCGCTTCCCTCCATCCTCACCAACTCTCATTAATTTCAATCAATGGTTGTCTAGTTGGAAATCGGATCTAGATCTCAGCCTTACAAAACATTAAAAGGCCATCTAACTATAGCCTACGTACAAGCATGGCTTTGGCTCTACCAGCCTTACAATCATTAAATACATTTTCAAATTTTAAAATTGAGATTGTTGGTGCCTCTCTTCTTCATGAGTGCGCTTTGATGTGCTGCTAGCTGGTTGGCGCTCGATGACGTGGAGTGATGCTTCTGCATCATACTCCTCAGCTGGAAAAATCATGAGATCTTTCTCATGAGCTTCCAAGATCTATTGAAATCCACCCGGATCCCAAGATTTTATTTGGAGTTGTCCTGCTCCATTTCCTTGCTACTGTTGTTGTTTCCCTGCTGCTCTTGCAGGATCTTTTCTGTCCAGCTTCTCCTCGCTGAAAACTTCCAGTGCTGACTTCAACATCAGCTCCCTGATTTCTTCAATTACTTCATCTAGTTGTTCCAGTGGTTGGCTCTCCTCATGCAATATTCTCTATTGCACTCCCTTTCTATCAACGGTTCGATCAACATGATCTCCCTTGCTGTCTTTCTCTCCCCTTGTGGCACTAAGTGGCCACCCTGCTACATAATTCATCTCTGCAGTCTCTTCACTGAGTCTCTTCTCAGCTTCCTCTATAGACAGCTTGGTTGTCAGTTCTCTTGCTAGCATATATCCAGCTTCCTCCAGCTGCTCCCCAGACTGTAATTATGCTTCATCTTCTGCTGCCTACTTCGGCACTGTAGTCATCATCTGTTCATCTCCCTGGCTAAAATTCCTGAGAAACTCCTCTGAATGCTTCTCTGCTAACATATGCATGATTGTATTCTCATGGGATTCATTTACTGGTTCTGGATGGTTCAACCAATCCTCTAGCATCTCTAAATCCTTCTCCCATGGAGTGAGCATCTTAATTGTGTTTTCCTCTTCTTCTCCTTGGGCAGATTCTGACATCTGCTCCTTCATCATGATAGTCACCGCTGGATGTCTTTCTGCTATTGCTACATTGGCAACACACACTTTGGCCTCAATTGGGATATATGGCAGGAATATCTTTATCCCTCCAATCATCAGAATGCTCTTCTGATCTTCCTTCTCTATCAGCTATCCTTCCTGATATGAACACACCTCTGAGCTCATCTTCTCTGTCATCTCCTTTCGCTGATCCAAACTCATCCCTGAGTTCATGAGACTTTCAGGTAGTCTCGTCTGCTCTCCATTTCCCACCTAGAAATATGGGATTTCTGCCCTGCCCACCTGGTAGTCTATGATATCCTACAACGATCCCATCTCATTTCCCATCTGGCAATCTGAACTTTCTTCACTGCCTTCCTGGCAATTCAAGAGATCTTTCAGTAATCTCTTCTCCTCATCATCACTGATATTTCTCCCAGCTTCTGGTTCACACACATGAACCACTTCCTCTATGTCTCTGAGGCTTTTAGTGTACCTCAACCATCCTTTCAACAGTCTTCGTTGTCTTATGGCCAACAATTCTTTGACTGGCCATTTCACCTTTGTTTTCATGAGCCATTCATACACCCATCATGTTCTTGAACTCTGTTGCATTTGAAATGCAAGCTCCTCCATACTTGCTCTTATCTTAGTGAGTTCCTTATCCATCTCATCTTTTCCCTTATGTTGGCGGTCTTTACCTTGACCACATTCATGGCCTTCAATAGCCATCTTCTGCCTTCTACCTTCCCTCTTGGCAAGTCTTATGTTGTCACTCTGCAACTGAGAGCACTTCCAGCATCTCCTACAGTCCACCTGATTGTACCATTTGACTGTTGCACCCCGCAACAAGCTTCACCTTTTACCTATCTCCTACAGGCTCTTCTTCATCTCGCTTCCTCTTTTACTTGAAATATACAGGAATAATCCTGCTCTGATACCACAATTGATGGTATCAGATTATCTCCTTCGTCTCCTTCTTCTCTTCTTGAGAGAAATCAATATCTGATGCCACTTTGACGTAGACCCCCTACCTCTGCCTCGGTAGGGTCCGCTAACCTCCCAGTCTAAGGATCATTCTTCTTCTGATGAGCCGAAATGGCTCTTTGACTCCCTGCTGGAATCTTCACTTCATTTGACCATAAGTCACTCTAAACTTTGCCCCACACAAACAAGCACCAGGCATGAGCTTCACCTCCACATAAACTCTGCCCCATGATCACAAGCTGAACGGGGTCTAGATCCTCCGAGCACTTCGGCTTTCACGATTCAGGGAATCACGGTGCAACCCGAATCTCTCACTTCTCCAATCCTCGATTTCCGAATCCCAATTAGGGCTCTAGCTAAGCTCTAGCCCTCTTCCTTTTACTCACAATGTGACCTCTGTCTAGTGTTGATTCCTTTTCCTTTCATGACTTTGGAAACTGCAAAGCAATGTTCCTCCTTCCCTTTCGAATTCCTGACTCCGAATTCCAATGACCTCGATCTATAGTCCAGATCCTCTAATCAATCGACAACCAAGATTTAATCTCAGACTTCTGTCTTTTGGGATTTTGGTGGGCTCTTCACCTCCAAATCCTCGATAACCAAATCTTCGGTGGCTTCCAGATCTCTACCATGCATCGTTTCAGATCCAACGGCTAGAACCTTCACCTTATCCTCCTCTCAACTTATCATGATCTGATGGCTCTCATGATTTCGACACTCTCTCTTGGAAGTGCTCCACCATTTATTCGTACCTCTTGTGTGCATAGTTTTGAAACCCTTATGACTTATGTATCTCTACCACATGCCCTCCACAAATGGACAGTCCTGCTTCTTTGAGGACTTCCCTTCTCAGGAAACTGGAGGAGTCTTCACTCTCGAACTCCCAGTGAAAAAATCCCCAAAATGTGGATCTCTTGACATGCGTCCTCTGAGATGGAAGGTCCCAATGTTTTTGGGACTTTGATGAGTCCTCTCTCCTCTTCTTCCATGAAATTTTAAACCCCTTGCACCTTCTCCCAGATCCAATGGCTATTGGTACTCAATGCTAGATCTGTTGGTCCAGATCTATTCTCCTGTGATTTGAGACCTTGAGTGGTCCCGCTGTTATCTCTCATGCACCTCCGTTTGATCCAAAGGCCTGCCGCTATTTGCACCTAGATCTGATGGTTCAAATTTGTTCCCTGTCCATTGAGACCTTGAATGATCTCGTTGTTATCCTCCGGGTGACTCAGTGTGATCCGAAGGTCTGCGGCTACTTGGAACTTCCTCTTGAAGGCTCTCCACCATCCGTTCCAATCTCTTCTCCTTCACAATATGTCTGAGTGTCTGGACATAGATTTGGACGGTCCAAATTCTCCACTTCTACCAATCTAACGAAAATTGTTACTCCTCCTCCTGAGCTTGTGCTTCTTCCCTTCTCTTGGAATATTTTCGACACTTCAAGTTCTCGACCTTCGATGCTTCTCTTGTGAGACCGGTTCCTTTGGGTCTCATCTGCATTATGGAAACACTTCCCTTCCTTAGCTTTGTCAACTCAGAAACCTTGAAGGTTTTTTGACCTTATTCTCCTTTATGATATTGCTCTGTGCGTAAAGGCACCATTCCTCCTCAGCTTCACTCACTCTGAAACCTCGAAAAGGTTTCTCTACCTCTGCACTTCTTGAAGGATTCCTTCACACAACTGTGCTATCCGTTCTGAGCTTTGCCTACTCGAATCTCTAAGGAACTTGGCCGTTGTATTTCCCTTCAAAGGGGAATTTGATGCCCTCCTGGAAATCTCATGCTCAAGCACTCCTTACTAAGCTACAGAGCATTCAACAGCTCTATGATTATCTTCCTTTGATACTCCTCTCCTCGAACTCAACAGAGAGTTCTCTTGGGTGCACTCGTGCACTCGCTCGACGCCCTCCTAGCAGATCTCTATAGAATTCTCAGAAATTCTATAAGTGTCTTCTCCTCTGACACTATCCTTTTCATAGAACTCAAAATAGAGTTCTCCTCATGCACTCCTTGCACTCGCTCGTTGCCCTCCTGGCAGAGCTTCAAAGAATTCACAATGATTTTGTCTTCTCTCTGTGCCCTCCTCTGCACAGTCTTACCTCCAAGGTATTCAACAACCTTGAGGCTACTCCCTTGAGTTAATGATTCAACTGGTGTTCCCTCTTGGCATTTCTTTGTCTGAATTCCACAGAATCCAAATGTTCACTCTGGCATAGCCTAATAGATTCCTCAGCACTCTGTCATGCAACCTCTTACATGAAGCCACAAAGAATCCAGACTAAAATCAAAGAAACTCAACAGACAATAAACTCTGTCTATCCCTGCAAATGTAAACTAACATACATCTACATCATAGAATGAATACATACATAGAATTCATGAAAGACATGTAAATACACAAAATCATTGCAGGAAAAACTGTTATGTTTTTTATTATCATAAAATGTCTTATTACAATGTGTTCAAGCTCGGACTGCAACAGAGTCTCGGCTCTCTCTTCTCCCTATTCTCTCTGTTCTTCTCTACCTAAATGAAAAACAAAAGAAGATATTTTTACAAAAGGGGGTGTTATAGGAAAATCTGCCTGCGGACAAGTAGATCGACCTCTAAGGCTTGACCTTAACCCTAGACAGAAAAATGCTTATCATGGACACTGACTTCCTTTCAAATCTATCCTAACTAATGCATGAGAAGGGAGGATGATAGAAGTACCTTTTTATCGACGTTTGTCCCTGCACGCTCCGAGTTGTGCTCCAATCCTTTGCTCCTCGCTGAAAGCTGTGGAAAAAACAAGATACGACCACTTCCTACTCTATTGACATTAGCTTGAAAACAGATCTATCACTAAATGATAAGTTCATGTGACACTAGACACAAACTAGAAAGAAACAGGCCGAGCGTGTCATATTAATGAGAATAATGACAGTAGTACTTACAATCGTAGATGCGAATGCGGCAGCTTTGTCAAGTCCTCTTTGTCTAACCCTTGCCTGAAAGGTCCACAACCTGGATAACAGCAGCTTCACTGATAAATCTCCTTTGGCTGACTGTAAGTTTCCTCCAAGATCATAAGTTTCACATATTCATTCTTCCCCCCTTTCCACCATCATAGAGCCTGTTTATATAGATTAGGAAGGGCCTAATCTCTTGAGATATGTTTAGAACTAGTTGGGAACCTTCTCCATAGATCAGGGATCTGTTGATGAGAACAAGAATTCGAGAACAACTGCCTCCTAATCTCGAATGTTCCTCCCCTTATTCTTCTCAATGGGCTAACAATTGACCCAGATTAGGGAGTGCTCTTTCAAAAGGGGTATCAGAGCATTGTAGCACTCCTGTTGTGCCTTGGGAAAGCGCCAGCGCTCTTAAGCTGAGCAGCTCTCCTCCAGAAGGGCCTAAGGAGCGTTATAACACTCCTTGAATCATAGCAGAGGAGCGCCAGCGCTTCTGCAGCTATAGCAGGGGAGCGCTCCCCCTCCAAATTAGTGTTTCAGGGCCTCTTTCAGGTGTCAAGAGCTAATTGATTCCAGTGGATCAGTTCTTGATCTTCAAATCAGTCATATGAGGTGTCATAAGTGCCTCCTTAGTGTCGTTGTCACAGCATCATGTCTAAACATTGTTTGCGACACTAATGATCAACTTGTGACACTTTGCGAAAGTTGTAGGGAAGATGTGACACTTACGACGATTGATAGGGACAATGCGACACTTATCCATCTGAGAAATTTCGACGTGTAACATAATGCCCCCCAAAGTATGAAGCCAGAAGATGCGAACTGATGACTGAAATACTTTGTAGACGCTCAAGCAAGGGTATAGACTTGGAGAACCGGACGAAAGCTGCACACAACCATCCAACAAATATTATGACATGTTCCAAAACCCAAGGCAGGCATACCTATGCTTGGATGTTTCAAGACTCAGTAGGATATGGCCGCCATAAAATACACTGCGGATCCATAATTGTATTGATAAAAAAGGGTATAGCCAATGAAAATACACTGTGGATCTATACTCGCATGACATGAACTGATCGTAGCCACGAAGAATACACAGTGGATCTACGAGATGACAAGACATAGCCACGACCAATACAAAGTGGATCTATGTTACAATGTATGTGTGTTCTTAGTGCAGAATTCCTTCGCAGCCTGAGCAAAGCATGTACCAGAGTAGTGGCTCAACCCAGGGTCTTCATACCAATCTCAATATGATACGAATCTGACCATGTGAATAGATGTTTTGGTGTCGAACATGGCAGAAACCACTTGATTACCAGTCGATGAGGTAAACCGTTAACAAGTGCGAGGGAGATCACCATTAATGTCAATGATTCCCAAGGTACCCAAGTACATTC
>JASDQU010102261.1:1825-20373 GCA_032191745.1 Picea mariana
GCTTTACCTCTTTCTTTTGTCTTGATCTAATGGTTTTGATCTGTCTTTGGGTGATCTAACGATCAAGTAATTTTCCCGGATCTACAGTGTAGATCCACTTCGAGACTTCAGAACTTTGGGCTTCGACCCCTTTTTTCCTCTCACACATAAAATTCGACAAAGTCGTGAATTCTGAAGTGCTTAGGGGTTAATCCTCATGCACGTTTATCCATATTGGATAGTTGTGAAGGATCCTCCTTCTCCCGAATATACCCTATGGCCCAAATTCAAACCTTATGGTTCCAAACCCAGGGTCACTGCAGTCTCCTTTCTCTGTTGTCTTTCTTGATCCTCTATACTTCTTGAGCTTTCAAAACATGGCCAAGGTGTTCTCTTGGCACTCTGGAACACTCTAAAATTCAATTTTTTTCCCTCTTGAAAAGAATTTTCTCTGAGCTTTTGAATCCATAACCACTTATACGACCCAATTCAGGATCAGTGTCAAAAACTAGGCTTTGAACTTCAATTTTGTCCATTTCGACAACAATTCCTTTATGAAATCTTTTCTTCAACTTCTACTTGCATGGCCCATATAGGCTCAGTGTTGAAACCATGGCTCTGATACCATTTTCTAACCTCCCCGACCACCAACCCCTGTTGGGTAACGCTACCTAAACAACTGTATCTTTGTTTTTCTACTCTGATACCATGTTGTAACACCCTCGGCCACCCAGTATGAGCCATGTTATCTCGTAGAAATAAAAATTATCACATTCCTATAAATATAAACATAAATAGACAATATATTCTTCTAATACACATACTAATGCAGAAATAACAGTAAAAGCATACATGCAGTAATCACATGCAAAACCCATAAATATAACAACATATACAGACAATACTCATCAATATAGCATGTACAAATACATAGCATGTAAATGAGAAAAGAAATGGGTACTTATATTTTAATTGAAGTACACTAACCATGTGCAGACCTTCCACAAACCTCCCAGCCATAGACCACGCTACTCTTCACTCTCAGTAGTGGGTCACCCCCGAGATGGGAATAAACTCCATCGGGTAAGAGATTCCTAGGCTTTTCAAGGATAACAGGAAAGTCGCACAGATCAAAAGGAAGGATTTTCTTCTAGGATCCACTTATACCCACATCCCACAGACCCTCATTCCCCACATGCATGTCCCACCCTAGGAGTGTACACCTTCACTATCACAAGTCCATCGATTTTCCACCTCCCTTCCAAGGCTTCAGCAACAGGCTGGACCGAGTTTCTCAATGTATTGTAGTTTTTATGGGAATTCCTCCAGGAGAATGCACTTCCTCATCACACTCTCTCACCTGGAGAGAATTTCTCACAAGCCTAACAACCTGCTTCTTAAATCTAGCTCCTTAGCAAATAAAACAACAACATTCGGCTAACGCACAGGTGATGGCAACAACCGAAAACGGTTAAGGAAATAGAATGTCGCATCAATCCATGCTCAGCCAAGGAATTGCATTGGTAGAAACAACCAATTGTTAAGACATGGCATGGGCTCAGGCAAATACAGGTGTGTTAGGCTTCACAGGAGATACACAGGATAGCTCAAGTATGAATGCAGGTTCCCAAGGTGCATGCTTGTTCATAGGTTGAAAATGGAGGTCATGCTCAGTGTGTGAGTGAATGCACACATCAGTGGAGAGTATGGTGAACTTCTAGAGTGTCGAAATGGTGAGAGATCCCCCAACGAGATGACTTTTCCACCTAAAAACTGCATGCGCCTAGATTAACACATGTCTTCCTAAAGTTGCATGAGCTCCACTTAACAGTCGTTCCCTTTCCCCAGGAACTTAGGACAACATAGGTTATGTCAAACATTAGCCTCTAGGAAATAATAATATAATATTATTCCTTTAGAGTAAGCCCTCTAGCTTATCCCCTATTCCTAGACACTTAGCCCCCCTCCCTTACCCAGCCTAGTGGAAGTTCATTCCCCCATAATTCTTTATTCATCGCCGGTCTACACGCAGTGATATTGTTTATTAATACTCTACATAATTACATATACAATATCAGGTCCATTGGCCTTAGCCTCTAGGCTCTCCAGCCTAATACACACATAAGCCTACCAACTTATAATAACTGAGGTTACCATCCTATCAAACATGTTTACAATTCATAATTACAATTGGGGTTCTACCTGGGGATATTACACATATGATGGGTGTTCTTTCTAGGAATGTGTATTTTTGGAATTTTCTCAATCCTTTTAACAAATATTGTGGGTTGACCTTTACAATTTTTATTTGTAGTGGCATTGAACATTGTTGAGTTGATGTTAGGAAGGTGTTCCACCCCAAAAAAATAGAATCCAACAATCAGTTTGTCACGGCTAGGGTTTGTAGGTGAGGAAACAAAAAATATTACCTTCTAATTTAGGCACACAACAAATCATCTTTCTTATGATAAAGTAAGGAGAATATAATAGGTGTAATAGCTTAGGGTTTTTTTAATGCACTTCTATCATAAGCAATTTGTCTATAACAAGTTACTTGGCAAGGGAGATTGACCACTATTTAAATATTCTAACTTTGATTCAATCTAAGGTAATTTCCAAGAACTAAATTTACATGCAAAAGGAGAAAAGAAAAGAAATCTCACCAACATATTGATTCAAATGCAAAATTGAAAATATGCAAGCTATTATGAAAAAGTTGCACTTAATATCTTTATCTAAGGAGCAGAACAACATTCACAAAATAATAAATGAAATCAATAAAAAAAGAAAACTAAAACTAGAAATCAAACTAGATAATAAAACTAACAATTCAATGTAGATAATTCTTATCAAGAATCCATTCCCTGAGTGTAATGTGTTCCAAGTCAAGAGATACTTCCACATAGGTTATAGTCTTTCAATCTCATCTATTTCTAAAATATTTCCTTCTCCCGTAGGGACCTAGTTATGGAAACTTGGGGCTTTGATATCAATATGTAACAACCCTACCAACAATAAATGGTTGGGAGGGTGTTACCTGCAAGATTTTTTTTTCCTAAACAAATTAAGAAACTCAACCATATCTAAGCAATCAACTAAGTCAACAATGAAATAATACTATAAATAGTGGAACATTAAATACTTATAATTCCTCACCTTGTTAATTATCAATCCCCAATATAAACTAATGATCCAAAATAAAAAGTCAATTATGGGGGAATTACATCCAAGGGACGCCTTTCCACCCAACCATTATATTCACCTGAACCTAGGTGTTTCCTATTGAGCATAAACTCAAGCTCAGTGAGGGTATATGATAAAAACATAAATACCCAACTAAATCACTTATTATGACCAATACATCATATTCAAGGACCATACATCCAGTTGATCAACCATTGTGTGGTGGAGATATCATGGACTCAGAACAGTCCCATACCCCTCAAGGTTATGGTGTGCAAGAACATCCACTCTATCTATTGATGAATACCCTCGATTAATCAAGTACCAGCTCCTCTACAAGGAATACACTATTCCACTCTAGCTCTTGATGAATACCCCCGATTGGTTAGGTACCACCTCCAACAATGGAGTCCCAACGGCCTAAAAACTCATTATCAACATTAATGAGTATTATTGCCCCCTATTGTTTAGGTACACTCCCAACCTCATCTACTCACACAAACAAGGCTACAAAATATCTGAGTGCTCCCTTTGATCGATAATCAAAACTAATTTGAAGGTAGGAATTCTCAATAATCCATAAACAACCAACCGATCACACAAGGAAAGCATCTATTTTCTAGTCTTTCAATATATAACATTCTCCTCCAAAGAATGTCTCTTTCCATTCCCATTTCCCACTACCTAATTACACTTGGATCAAATTAGTCTTAGAACCATAATCACAAGTGTCACAAAAAGGGTAAGAGGTGGAACAACCCTCATCCCTCATATGATTTTTACCCAATATCACTTAGGAAGTAAAATTCAACTCAATTTTCCCTTTCCTAGGCTTTCAAGACCCTATAGCTAGGTAGACCATACTCATTGAGCTAGAGTCTCATACCTTGGGCACAGTTTCATGATCTCTATAACTTAATCAATTCCATAGCCTGCAAAAGGGTAATCTTCTCCTAATATTATCATATCAAACACACACACACACACACAAGACATAATGAATCATTAAGGAAATATATATAATCATCAAGTAAATAGTCGTCAATAATCATCAAGGAAATATTCATCAAACATATAATGAGTCCAAAACATCATCTCCCAATCAAGCATTGTAAGATGCATTATAAAAAATAAATATCAACTTAAATGTCATTGATGAAGTATCAATAAAGAAACATAATGCATTATGGGTGTTGCAATTGCAATTATGGAAAATTTAATCTTCCACTGATTAATAAGTCTTAGATATATATCTCTATCACTCATGTTAGTTGGTATTGATAGGGATGGTCATGGTTCTATTTCAAATCCAAGATTACTCCTTAGATCTTATGTTATGAGTTTGGCGTGAACTGAAGTCAAATAGAGATCTAACATTGTCATATTGACTTGGATATTGATATGGAAGAGTTTAGTTGTCTCCTTATATTTCGTGGGATGGAGGATGATCACATTCATCTACCTCTCCACTATATCTCAAAAAATCTTCTCATCTAGATCCTAGCTACTCTATACTTTGTCACTTGAATCCATTTTGTAATGTACCCAGCCTCCAAGATGAGTCACATCACTTCAAAAATCACTTAGCCTACTAACTACGAAATGAATTATGCCCCATACATATAAAAGAAAACCAAGGGGAAGCAAGCCCACAAAAATTACAGCAAAACAATATGCTAATTTACTCATGCATATAACATCATTTATAAAAATGTGAATGCATCTAGAAAACACACATCAAACACACACAACATTCATATATCCATTTATGTAGCGAAATAATCATAATAAAACTACAAAACATGTATCTATTTATAAAACTTAACCAACTGGTTGTGTATGAAGGATGAACCTCCCAACCATAGGAATTGTTGTTCATTTTATCTCAATAATAGGCCACCTCAAATCTGAGGCTATGAATCCACAAGGTTATCCGACCCTCTTGGTTGTCGACTCCCCACACACAACATCCAAAAGCTTAGGTTCCAAACTCCAACAACAATTACAATCCACTAGCTCTCTTCCCCACAACCTACACAACCCAAGGAATGTACCCCCTTCACTATTATTAGTCCATTTTGTTGTACCATTCATTTATCATGGCCTCCAGTGCACTCGATTGGAAATGGATATCTCAAATGGGCACTCTAGGAACTCTTAGCTACTCTAGGAGTGTTCACAACAGCCTTAACAAGGATCTTGAAGCATTTCCTCAATAGGAAAATGAACTATAGGATTACAGTCCATTTTATAGGCACACATGCCACATTTCCAGCACAAAACACAGTCCATAATGGATTCCTTCAAGCATACCATGTCTGGTGCTCTTCCCAACACTCAACTCTCTCTTGTTGCCCAAACACTACATGTAAAAATTGTCTCCCTTTTCCATAGGAATTCCCCTCCTTCTCCCTTGCTTGCTTGACTCTCACTCTTCCCAAATATGATTGTACTTCAACCCCATTCTCCCAATGATTATAGGATGTGACTCCTCACATCCGCCCTCTTACATGAGTTTAATGATTGGATTTCGGAGCACTCAACAAAACAAATAAGCCTATACACAATGTTAATAATAACTTGAGGAAATGTGGGTTATATTAATACCCATGAATATTCCCCCCTTGGACCCCTATCTCTTGTGGAATCATATCCCCCCATCATTTTCATCCCTCTCATATTACAACTAGTGATTACTACTTTATTAATCATTTCAATGTACATACTAAACAATTTATCCCTCGGTCATATTAATCAATACAGTCTCTTCACCCCAACATATTGGCTCACCATCTTAATTCACAAATATACAATTTCATTATAATTGTGGGGATTAAAACTAGGGATGTTACATTCCCATCCCCCTTATTTTTGCACGGCCCTCAGTGCACACCACCACCAAGTGTACATTAACTTTACAATTTTGGATCACTAGACATTAATCAACATATAGTCTCCCTGGCCTAATATCACACGTTCATTCTATCCTAAATATAAATACATAGGTGTTCCGACCCAAAACATAAATACATATGTCATTGGGATTCTCCTACAACTATCCTAATTTCCACTATCTCTCTTCCACACAACCTACCCAACCCAAGGAATGTACCCCTTCACTGCTCTTAGTCCATTGAGTTGTGTCATTCCTAATGTGCCCCCTTCACTACTTTCATTCCATCATGCTGCACCATTTTAATAGGGTCTCTGGAACAGGTGAACATCAATCTCACTACTGGGAAATCAAGGGAACTCAATGCCAGGAAAATTACAAGGAAGATAACCAACAACATGCTTGTTGTTGTAGTGCGACTCAAAAAAGAATTCACTCTTCAATAATGACAACCTTGTTCTTCGATAGTGCAACTCACATCAGAGTTCACTCTTCATGCCTAACAACCTGGTTCTTCAATCTTCAATAGTTTCAAAAAGTTTCTCACATGTCCATTGGACTTTAATCTTTTCTACTCTTCTCTTCTCTCATGAAGTTTTTCTTCCTTTATTTACTCACTACTTAGGCTCAGGCATCCATTTCACTATTATACAGTTCCTGAGGTGATCCATCATTTTCCAAGGTGTTCTTTCATAGGAGAATTCCATCTTACCAATAGACTTCCACTATAAACTTATAACAAGTGAAAATTGTCTTATCTTCATCATATGCATATACCCAATATGAGGCATCATCATACAATTTTCAATTATAAATTTTCAAATATGTTTTATACAGGAAAATTTTTTTCCCAAGCATGAGTTTTTCTACTCATTATGTTTGGCTCTTGCAATTGTAGATATCATTCTTCCTTATGTTTTTACATCCCTTCCATATCCAATACCATTATCCTTGCAATTTTATCAATTTTCACTCATCCAAACATATTGTTAGCTTTCATGCACAATTATAACAGCTCATGAAGTGATCTTAGAATTGTATCTTACCAGCAATTCAATCACTTCTAGCCATTATTCACATTAAAAATGGAATTTAACCATTAATCATATTATCTAGAATGAACTATCATTCATTGTACATGCATTATCAACACACCAATCTTTTCTTAAATTCAATCAAATTTTTTTACCAATAAATAAAACCAATGCACCCATACCCATGGTCACATCCACAAATTAATTCTTGCATTTAATCTAGAATACCACATATCTATGTCATGTATTCCAACATGTGAGTTGGAAGGTATGGCCAATGCCTCAACGCATTATCCAAACTCTTCCCCATTTACCTATCCGATCAGTTTGGATATCTTCCTCTTTGTAACACCCTATTTTCCCCCATGATTGTAATTATGTAGTGATTAATGAAAAACACCAGACAACTGACTAAGAGGGAAAATCCTTGAAATTACTAGCCATGATATCATGAGTGGGAATTGATAAAGTGGGAAAATGAGGTAGCATGGTGAGATGGGTTGATGAGGAAAAATAGAGATATTTCTATGAAGAAATTAGGAAGCTCATCCAACATTCTAGATTACATCTGAAAAACATTAAATGCATCGTCGACCAACATGGTTAAAATTTCTAGAAGCCACCTGCACTATTATGAAGGAAAAATATTGGTGGTTGAGGTAGTTAATATTTTTGACATTCCTAACCTCTTGAGAAGAAGAGGGGTCAACTGAATAACATGAAGAAAACGACACCACTTAGAATTTCCCCTTCAAGAATTCAAACCTCAAACAGAAGGTAGCATATGTAAGAAGCCATAGGAAACCAAAGGGATTGGTATAGCAAGAGGTAAAAGGTGTAAAAACATCACCAGATGAGAAATAAGTATAGAGGAGAGGTAGAGTTTTAAGGGAATAAAAGGAGACCCATGGGAGACAAAGAGAACACAAGGAATATTAACTCGCAGTAGCGGGAAGAAGGAGAAAGTGAGTAGCAGACTCAAGAAAAGATGGTGTGATGAAAATAGGTGTTCATCTACACAGATATGAAGGATAAAATAAATTGGAAAGTCGTCCTTGAGGAAAATAGGAAGCTTTTATAAAGGATTAATGATCACCCTAGAATAGAGAAGACCAGGATCCAAACTAGAGCTATAGGGGACTGCAGTTTGGTACCCACTAGAAAGAAACTGACATCAGTAATGGAGGTTGACTAGAGACTATATAGCAGAGAAGGATCTCCTTGTGGAGATGAAATCTAGTTGGGAGGGTACTTGATAAACCTATGGAATTCCTGAGCTAAGTGGGAAGAGGGAAACTTATACTATTTCCAGTGGAGGAAGGACAGTAACCTTCCTAGATCACTCTAAGATTTAGAAAAATCTAAATCATTGCCCTTGTGATATCATGGCTTGGCATGAGGGTGGCATGTTGTAGGAAGGAAATCTATAATATGTCCTAAGGATGGGAGGAAAGGCATATTCTCTCAATCAATTTGTTGTTGATAACTCCATGAATAGATAAGTGTTTAACTTGACCTATTTGATGCACTGTGTTGATGATGTAAACATGTGGTTTTATGGTTTAAAAGGGAAATATGAATGCATGTAAATAATGAATTAAATTCCCAAGTAAAATGGGATATGCTTGTTTGTTTTCACTACACAATTTGTTAAATCATGAAATTAAGCAAGGTATGGGTAGTTTGTATCCTTGAGGATCTTGCAGCTTGGGAGGAAATTTTACAATATATGGACAAAATATTCATTGGAGGGTGACTTGAGTGCCCTGTGCTGGAATACTAAGAGTGGGGGAGGAAGGGGGTGAATCAATATGAGAACTTTTTACCACTTTCAATCACAATACATAAACTTCAACTTTATCAAAAATATATCATTTATGATTGCATTCAATATATCATGATCATATAACCATAAGCAATATCATCACATCAAATAACCACATTCACAGTAGACCGGAATTTATGTGGAAACCCAAATGGGAGAAAAACACAGAATGATTTATTATATATATATAAATAATACATTCATAGGAAGCACCAACTTCCAAATTCTCCAGCACCAACTGGAAGGAGGCACCAACCTAAAGGAATTTACAACTCTCTGAGTTCTCCAACACCAACTAGAAGGAGGCTATGGCCCCCTGATTTACAGACACCAACCTAAAGGAAGCACCAACTCCTTGAGTTCTCTGGCACCAACCGGAAGGAGGTTACAACCCTCTTATTGGCAAGCACCAACCTAAAGGAAGATCCAACTCCCTCAGTTCTCTGGCACCAATCAGAAGGAGGCTACAACCCCCTTTATTTTCCCCATCATGTCGCCCTGAAACATAAGTGTAGACTCACTGTCACTATCATTGATCAACCTATAACTTCCATTATCACTGATACATAAACCAACCTGTCATTGACGCATCAACCAACCTGTCATTGTCACCGTCATTGTCACATCCACCAACCTATCACTGTCACTGTCACATCAACCTATGACTACCACCGTCACATCAACCTATCATTGATGATCAACCAACTATAGCTAGATCCACTCAAATGGATACCAAAACCATCACCAAATCATGTACACCATGTACACTAACCATCAACCATGTACCCGAACGTGTACCATACCATGTACATCAACCCTGTACCATATCATGCATCAACCATGTACCAAACCTATAACATACCATGTAAATCAACCATGTACTGAAACCTATACCATACCATGTACATAAACCATTTACCATATCACATACATCATAATATATCATCAATGAAGTGCCTCAAGCATAACCAAGATAGCCACAATACCAAGATACCAATATATCCAAGATGTTCTTCTAACAATGTATCATATCATCACAAAGGTGTACCATCATCATGAAGACATGCCTCAATATTGTACCATAAACATAACCCTCAATAACACATGCAAAGCATACCTCTAATCCTATAGTAAACTTGATACACAAAATTACAGACTTGTAGCTCTTCCTCAACTTCAACAACAAGAGAATAGCATCTTCATCAAACTTTTCCTCAGTCTTGCAAGACTAGTTTTGGATTAGTCAAAAACCCTAACTTTCAACAAGAATAACTATGTACCTATAATGAATAAAGGTATGAAATTTTAACCATAGATACTTTGATATCTTTCTTCCATCTCCTTAAAATTTGAGGTCTAAAACTTCTCAGAGTAGAAGTTAGAGAGAAAATGGAAAACCTTCCTAAATTTTATCCCATTATGGAGAGAAACGTTGTACAACATACCACATGCTCTATATTTGATATATGATTCTGAAACTATCATACAAGATACTAAATAATATTATCTTTCCACTAAAATTGGTCTCACAAAATTTGGATCCTCCGCGAAGAAGTTATGGTTGTTTTACCTAGAACACCTATTTAAGACTAGTTTCAGGACTAGTAAAAAACCCTATCTTACACAGAGTGTATCTCCAAAAACAAAATGATCCAGAAGCATAAATGTTTACCATGGATACCTTGACATGTCTTCTCAACCTCCTCAAATTTTCACTATCTAAATCATTCTATAAAAAAATGTTATAGCAAAAATGGTAATATGACCTTTAAATAACATACCTTAGAACACATCATTACAAGACATCATCCTCCCTTGGAATTTCTCCTTTTTGACATCATCTTCCCTCTACAATTCGCCTCATATATCCTTGGTTATCTCAGATAAGAATCACTTACTCAAATAGAATATTTTCAATAGAATGTGTGTGTGAATGTACTTATGAGTGACTTCTTGAGGTGTATATATACTTTTTCTAAGTAACCTTAAATTTAGGGATCCTTGAACTTTCTTGTTACAACTACTTTACCCTTTCATTAATTCCTTGCAACCAATTAGGGGCTTCTTAAACCATATTGCAACCAAATAGGGACTTCTTAACCCATCTTTGGGGATTCCAACTTCATGAGCTCATAACTCCTCAACTGTGAGGAACTACGTGATGTTCCAACTACCATTGGAAACGAAATGATGAGGACTAGCCATATATGAGTGTGTTACCTACAATTACATTATCCTTCATGTCCTTATTCCTCAAACAAATTTAGGATTCATGACCATACCTATGGGTTTCTTGTAGACTTATCCAAAGCATATTCCCATGAGGGCCATGCTTAGAGATACGCCATAATGGGACCACTTTAGAGACTTGTCCAAATACACCCATCACATTTGTTGACATCAATGACAACCACTACTTGTTGACATCAATTACAACCAATTGTCCAACAACATCAATGACAACCAACTGTCCAACAATCTCCCCCTTTGGAATTGATGGAAACACTTATAATCCAACACTCATACTCCACCTATGACCAATGCTCCTTTGATGTTTCTCTCCTCATGTTTCTCTCCCCCTTTGACATCAATGGAAAAGGTTATCTCCCCTTGGGATTTCTCCCACTATCTTGATGCTTCTAATATTTCTCTTCTTATGTTTCTCTTTATTCCCCTTTGACATCATGGGTAAAAGGGTAACTCCCCCTATCAATATACCTTCTCTGAACAATCTTTCTCTAACTTCATGCGCTCCTCCTATCTTCATGCTTCTGATATCTTTCTCTGACAAATTCTCTTGCTTGAATTTTCTATAAGATGCCATGTAGATCAATGTGGGATTTCCTGTATATGATTTATTTCCTCTCTTTAGTGTTATTTATCCATTGGTGCTTCCTCTTGTAATTCATTGGCATATATAAAAAACATTCAAAGTTACTTAACTTCAAGTCTTCATGAATTTTCAAGTTCACATCAATGACCACACCTTATTCTAACAATATAGCTTTTGTTGTGCCTTTTACTACTTTCCTTCTTAATTCCACTTGTCCATTGATTCCACTTATTCCACTGATTCCAATTGTTACTATGCTTTCATCCACTATCATGTATCTATTCAGACCTATCAAATCTCTCATGAATCTGTCTCTATCCATATGTCCTAAACTAGTCATGAATTTGCTACTCAACTACATAAAATGTTAACCCATATGTTGATTATAACATATTATTGCTTCTCAAGTTGTCTTCTCAATTTTTCAATTCAGACTCTACATGTTTGCAGCAATCTATATTGAATATGTCCATGTCTAAATGCATTCCTAGAATCCTCTATACAATGAATCTCTTCCACTCTAAAACTACTTGTCCAAAAAATGCAAATACTTCAAACTGCTCGAAATATATTTCTTTGATCTGCAAATTTGTTGCTTAGACTCCCCCTCTTCAATATTCATATTTATTGGGAGCCTACAAGTCCGATGGCTTAGAAAAATCCTCGCTCTGATGTGGAGTAATCTTCCTCTTCATCTACAGATTCATCATCATCCTCTTTCTTAATTATGAACTCTTCCTCTTTTCTTATGGATTCATCATGATCTCGCACTACTGTAAATATTGTGAGTATGATCTTTGGGACCTGGTCTTCATTCACCCGTTCTTCTTGTTTTCCATTTCTTCTCCAAACCTTCATGTATCTAACATATTTCTTTCTTCTTGTAGATTTGTCTGGATCTCATACTATTTGCAATCCTGAGAGTATAACTTATGGGTTTCCTTCATTCATTTGTTCTTCCTTTAGATGTTCTTGTTTTGTTTTCCAAACCTTCTTATATCTAATATCAATGTTCTCTTTCATAGAAGTATCCATCATGATTCTACAATTACAATCTATGTGTCCATAGTTGTGACATTTGTAACATTCAATATTGTGTGGAGCCACATAAGAATTTATTTCTTGAATATTTCTTCCATAAGCTCTACAATCTACAGCTTTATGTCCAAAGTTAGTACAAGTAAAACAATGACCATAAAAGAAACTTTCATACCTAGAAATTAATGATCTTGGTTGTGATGTATTCCTTCTTAAATCATGCCTTGGATGATCAAGATATTCTCTATTGTTTCTTCCTTCATAATGATTGAATATTCTTTGATTCTTGAAAGTGGAACGTATTCTTTGATATATGCCTCTTATGTAATCTTCTTCTTAATTTTTCTTCATTTATGGAATGTTCTCCTTTCAGGGATTGCAGTCTTCCTTCTTGATAGAGTCTTTGATTTCTTATGCATAACTCTTAACTTTCTCTTCATTCTTCCTTTCTAATAACCTGTAATGTTTCCCTTCAACTTTATTTTTTGATGATGTGGAGATTTCTCTCTCTTCGGTGTTCTTGCTGGGCTTGACAATTTTAACTCTTAATGTGACAACTTCTTCTTCAAGCTTCTCACAATATTCTTCTTTCTTCATCATCTGGATCTTCATGACTTCTTAGTTTCTCTTTGCTTCTTCAAGTTGGGTCTTTAAAGAGATAATTTCTTCTTCAAGTCTTCTTTCTTGTTGAACAAATTATGCTTCAAGCTTGTTTAAGTCCTCAGATATTTCCTTAAGACAAATTGTCAAGATTTATTATCTCTTCTCTACTTCCTTTCTTTGTGATACTATTTATGTTGATATTATGGTAGTTGTGGGAGGTATTAACCTCCACTTGTAACTTTTGACAAGACTAGAATATTTTGGGAAGTAAGAGAAACCCTAAAGCTTTGGATAATAACCCTAGAAGACAAGTCGTCTTAATAGAATAATTAATATTGAGTTATTATCCCCCGAGAAGAGAAGTCGGTCTAGTAATTTAATATGGAGTAGTATAAATAGAAGGCGCTAGAGCTCATTTTTCACTCACTCACTCACAACTGCATAAGACCAGTGGTGCGCAAGTTTGGAGAGGAGTTGCAGTTGCATCTACTGCAACTAGCATTTTGGTTTTTGCCTTGGACTTTCTGCTTGGTCTTTGGTTATATTTTCTTGGTGCGCTAGCCTTTGTTGGCTATTGATATGCTACCATAATTATTCTCTCTGTCAAGGTTAAGGTGATCGAGGGTGGCCTTTGTGCCTATGGTTGGGTGACAATATTTCTATATTGTCTATAGTTAAACGAGCACACCCAATTTTCTAACAATTTCAGCTTCCAATCATTGTTTCTCTCTCAACTCATCCTTGAGATTTTCTTCAATCATGTTTTCTTGTTCTAGTTGAGCTTTTATATTCATGGAAACCTGCCCAATTTCTCCAGTACCTTCCTTTATTGTGCTCAATTCTTCCTTGAGGAACTTTTCTTCCCTCCTTTCTTTTATTATCTCACCCAAAGATGATTAGTTCAACCTCAAAATCTACTACACCCTTTTTGAAATCTTCTTCTTCTTAATATGTCTAACATGATGAGCATCCTTCTACTTGTTCTACTTCAACATCTTCTTTATTCTTATTGGCATGCTCTAGCTCTACAATAGAATGGGATTCCTTAAAGTATAGATTATGTAAGTTATCCAAAATTTATTTGGTTGATGAACATTTTCCCACTTTGTCTTTTACCTGATAAGATATTCCTTCCAAGATGAAATCCATTGTTATTTTTTTGTTTCTCTTCAATTCCGTCTTGGCTACAGTGTTCAGAGGTTTCTTTGTAGCGATGTACCCTGTCACAACTAATTTACTAACAGCATGTCCTTATACCTATAAAAATACTTTCATCCTATAGTTCCACATTTCATATCATCTACCATTCTGACCATCAAACTGTGGTATTCCATTCATATACAAAATGTTTCTCTCCATGTTCTACCTTCTAGTGGTTAGACTATTTCTTGAAGCACCGACTCTGATACCAATTGTTGGAATACTGAGAGAGGGGTGTGAATCAATATGAGAATTTTTTACCACTTTCAATCACAATATCTAAACTTCAACTTTATCAACAATTTATCATTTATGATTGAATTCAATATATCATGAGCATATAACCATAAGAAATATCATCACAGAAAATAATCACATGCACAGTACACCAGAATTTGTGTGGAAACCAAAATGGGAGAAAACCACAAAATGTTTTCTTATATATATGATGAACACATTCATAGGAAGAACCAACTTCCAAATTCCCCAGCACCAACTAGAAGGAGGCACCAACCCTTTGATTTACAAACACCAACCTGAAGAAAGATTCAACTCCCTGAGTTCTCCAGCACCAACTGAAAGGAGGCTACCACCCCCTAATTTATAGGCACCAACCTGAAGGAATTACCAACTCCTTGATTTCTCTGGCACCAACAGAAAGGAGGCTACAACCCCCTGATTTATAGGCACCAACCCGAAGGAAGATCCAACTCCCTGATTTCTCCAGCACCAAACAGAAGGAGGCTNTGGATCTTCCTTCGGGTTGGTGCCTATAAATCAGGGGGTTGTAGCCTCCTTTCTGTTGGTGCCAGCCCGAAGGAAGATCCAACTCCCTGATTTCTCCAGCACCAAACAGAAGGAGGCTACAACCCCCTTTCCTTGCCTCGTCCCGCCTCGCTAAAATATAAGTGTAGACTCATTGTCACTACCATTGATCAACCGGTAATTCCCACTATCACTGATACATCAACCAACCTGTCATTGTCACATCAACCAACATATCACTGTCACTGTCATAGTCACATCAAAAAACTTGTCACTGTCACTATCGCATCAACCAACTTGTCACTGTCATGGTCACATCAATCAACCTGTCAGTGTCATGGACACATCAACCTATGACTACCACTGTCACATAAACCTATCACCGATGATCAACCAAATAAAACTAGATCCAATCACATGGATACCAAAACCATCACCAAACCATTTACATCAACCATCAACCATGTACATGAACCACGTACATCAACCATGTGCTAGAACCTGTACCATACCATTTACATCAACCATGTGCCAAATATGTACAATACCATGTACATCAACCATGTACCGAAAATTGTATCATACCATGTACATCAACCATGTACAATATCACATACATCATAAGATATCATCAATGAAGTGCCTCAAGAATAACCAATATATCCAAAATACCAAGATACCAATATAGAGAAGATGTACTTCTAACAATGTATCATATCATCACAAAGGTGTACCATCATCATCAAGACATGCCTCAAGAATGTACCATAAACATAACCCTCAATAACATGTGTAAATCATATATTTTATCTTGTACCAGACCTAATACACAAAATTACAGACTTATAGCTCTTCCTCAAGTTTAGCACCAAGAGAATAGCATCTTCATCAAAGTTTACCTTAGTATCACGGGACTAGTTTTGGATTAGTCACAAACCCTAACTTTCAACAAGCATAGCTCTGTACATGTAATGAATAAAGGTATGCTATTTTAACCACAAATACTATGAGATATTTCTTCCATCTCCTCAAAATTTTAGGGTCTGAAACTTCTCAAAACATGATTTATAGCGAAAATGGAAAACCTTCCTGAATTTTATCCTATTCTAGAGAGTGAACTTGTACATCATACCACATGCTCAATATTTGATATATAATTTCGAAACTCACACACAATATACTAAAAACCGTTATATTTTCATTGAAATTGGTCTCATATAATTTTGATCCTCTATGAAGCAGTTATGATTGTTTTACCCAAAACACTTGTTTAAAAATAGTTTCAGAACTAGTCAAAAACTCTATCTTCCATAGAGTGTATCCACATAAATACAATGACCCAGAAGATGAACTTTTTACCACGTGTAACTTGACATGTATTCTCAACCTCTTCCAATTTTTTCTATATGAATCATTCTAGAAAGAACGTTATAGTGAAAATGGTAAGCTGACCTTTAAATAACATACCTTAGAACACATCATCACAAGACTTCATCCTCCCTTGGAATTTCTCCCTTATTTACTTCATCTTCCCTCTAAAATTTTCCTTAGATATCATTGGTTATCTCATACAAGAATCACTTACTCACATAGAATATATTCAATAGAATGTGTGTGTGAATGTACTTATGAGTGCCTTATTGAGGTGTATATAGATTTTTTCTAAGTAACCTCTTTCCTTAACTTTAGGGCTTCTTGAAATTTCTTGTTACAACCACTTTACACTTTCATTAATGGCTTACAACCAATTAGGGGTTTCTTAATCCATCTTTGGGGCTTCCAACTTCATGACCTCATAACTCTTCAATCGTTAGTAACTACGTGACGTTCCACCTATCGTTAGAAACGATATGATGAGGACTATCCATATATGTGTGTTTTACCAGAATTTACACTTTCCTTCATGTCCTTATTCTTCAAAAAAAATTAGGATTCATGACCACACCTATGGGTTTCTTGTATACTTCTTCGAACTTTCTTCCTGTGAGGTCCATTCTTAGAGATATGCCATAAGCATACCACTTTGGAGACTTCTCCAAATACACCCATCACATATGTTGACATCAATAACAACCACTACTTTTTTACATCAATGGAAACCAACTGTCCAACAACATCAATGACAACCAATTGTCCAACAACATCAATGAAAACCAACTTTCCAACACCCCGGTATCTGGAGGTCCTTGTAGGGGTTAAATAACATTGTTCCCTGAGGGAACCTCTTATTTCTGAGTGGAAATTTTAAATGATATGAAAAAAATATCCACCTTAGGCTCACAGAGGAAATACTCTAGTGCATGGGAAAGATCTATGTGTAGTTAGGAGAGTCTCAACCCTGTTAAACCTTGCACATGTCTTAAATGGAAAGCTTGAAAGATATGCAAACTTCATCCCCAAGGAGGAAAGAAATCCTCAATTGGTATCGGAGTGGGATTCAAGTTCTAGAAAACCTAGTGAACCTTAGAAGATCAGTCTGTTAGAGCCTCTGAATAAATTAAGTCCCAAATTAAACAGTTATCCTGAGAAATACCCATGTTTTGAGTTAGAATGACTCCTATTCATTTGATTGACATGGAAATCCAATCATGTCCCTTTTTCAAAAGGTATCATCGTTAGGAGTGATCGATTGGCGGGACTTGCGTGAAGTTCGATGATGACAAAGACCCAGATTCGTTGATAGCCATAAATTCATTGGGGGTCCCTCTAATTCACTTGGTGAGTGACAAAATGGAGCGATGACATCATGATGATGTGGTGTGCCAATGTGGCAGAATGATGCATGTCATCTTATGGTTGTGTAGGGTGAGAAGAAATCCAGTTGAGTGAGAGGAACCTTAGGTCATTGCCTTAGAAATATCAACCATAAATTTGGTGTGGAGGGTGGATCCCAGTCGTTCGTTGAAGAATGGAGCTCATGGGATGTTTGAATGATGAGTTATAAATAATACTCGATGAAGACAAAGACCTTAAGAAAGGGTAAGGATCGTCGATCTGTCAGAAGTGACCTTGGTGGGGTGTGGATGGTTGATGCCAAACACATCATCATCGGAGCATAGATGGTTGGTGATTCGAGTGTTGATATCGAGATAGGTGTCAACGATGAAAATGTTCATGAATTTTTGACCTATCGGGAGATGTCCCATGGGATCCTATTTGTATATCAAGAAGTAGGTGGGGAGAAACAACAATAGT
>JASDQU010102261.1:33719-44892 GCA_032191745.1 Picea mariana
GTTTGAGAAGTACTTCAGAAAGGAATACCTATTGAAGAAGTACTATGATGAAAAAATAAAGGAATCTCATGAGCATAAATTGGGATAACTCAACATGGATGGTTATTCCAAGATATTTATGGAATTGTTGAGGTATGTTCCCTGCCTCAAGGATGAGTAAGAAAGAGTGAAACATTTTCTCAGTGTATTTCCACAGTCCTACCAAGATATAATTGAATTTGACAAGTCGAAGATATTGGGGGACACTATAAGGAAAGCCAAGTGTTGTTATGATCAGTCCAGGAATAAGCCAAAGCCTCTTAAGGACTAGAAAAGAAGGTATAATATTGGGTCCCATAAAAAGGGATTCATATCATTTCCATACAAGAATCCAAAGAAGGGTGCACAGTTTGGTCAACCAAGTAGAAGTTTGCATCAAAAAAAGTTTCCATCTCAGAGTGGAAATTGACCAGTAGCACAAGCAAGAGAAAAGGTAGAGGAACCAAAGAAAGAGCCTCTACAGTGTTGCAGTTGTGGAGAATCACACCTATTGAGGGATTTCCCTCACAAACAACATGATAGAAAGAAATTGTATCATGTGGAGGAAGCAACCATAGTCAATGATGTGGACATAAGTGTGTCAAGGATATATGCAGTTGTGGAAAATTGAAAAGCAGAACACCAAGATTTTGTAGTGGAGTTGTAAGGTATAATTGCCAAGAAACCCATTTATATTTTAATTGACCCTGATTATAACATTAGTTATGTCTCACCTCAAGTTGTTGAAGATTTTTTTTACGGAGGAAGAAGCATTCAAAGTCATGGTTAGTTAAATTAGCCACAAGAACTAAGAGAAAAGTGGTTGAGGTCATAGAAGCATGTCGATTCCAGATAAGTGGACTGTGTATGCGAGCAGCCTTGAATATTCTACCTTTAGGATTGTATGAAGTTTTTCTAGGCATGGATTGGCTAGTAGACCATGTTATCCCCTAGCCTAGGGATAACTAAGGAGATCATGTCTCTAGGCCCACATGTCCTATAAATGGAGTAACGAGAGCCAAATGACTTAATCATGGCCTCAAAGGACCCCTATTTTCTTCAATGCAGTCCACATATCACCAACAACAATATCCATCATACCAGCATGGTCTTGAAGTAGTAGTGAGTCTTGCTCCATGAGGTAATGAGTCTGGGTATCATGGTATGTATCACTCTGATATTTAAAGCACTTGAACATGTTGTATTTGAATCCTTCTTCATTTCATGATGTTTTCTTGGAAATTATGATCTTTACCTTTTTAAAACCTGGAAGGGTGACACAGTGCCCTAGTAAGTTGATTTCTCTTTAGGACGGGTTTCTATTGGGTGGATCTTTAAAGAGTCATCATCCATTCCCTCCATACTTGCCACTTTCCATATTTATTTATTCCATATCCCCTTTCCTTTTTGGGCATTGGGATTGGCTACACTATGAAGGGTTGTACCTTACCTCATGGGATGAAGGGGATAAAGGCCCAAAGCAAAAAAGTAGCTAGAAAGAGTTAAAATCCAATTTTCAAACCTTCGATAACCAGCATGGTCTTGAAGTAGTAGTGAGTCTTGCTCCATGAGGTAATGAGTCTGGGTATCATGGTATGTATCACTCTGATATTTAAAGCACTTGAACATGTTGTATTTGAATCCTTCTTCATTTCATGATGTTTTCTTGGAAATTATGATCTTTACCTTTTTAAAACCTGGAAGGGTGACACAGTGCCCTAGTAAGTTGATTTCTCTTTAGGACGGGTTTCTATTGGGTGGATCTTTAAAGAGTCATCATCCATTCCCTCCATACTTGCCACTTTCCATATTTATTTATTCCATATCCCCTTTCCTTTTTGGGCATTGGGATTGGCTACACTATGAAGGGTTGTACCTTACCTCATGGGATGAAGGGGATAAAGGCCCAAAGCAAAAAAGTAGCTAGAAAGAGTTAAAATCCAATTTTCAAACCTTCGATATGCTTCTCCAATGGATCCCTGAGAAAGAAGTGAAAATATTCTTAGTAAGAAAAGGGGACCCACAAGATAACATAAACACTCAAGGTACTAGTTGATGGATTGGAGGTCTCATCACGAGCAGACCTATTATGACCATGGGCATGTAGAAGTATGCAATTTCCACCCATCTGGTCACCAAACCAGGGTAGTGGCTCTTGGTGGCATAGCTAAGAGAAAGGGGGTCTCATTATGATCCAACCTTCTTATTTCCGTGAAATGTTTGTGGATAACGTTGTCACCTCTAGTCATCAAGTTAGGACAATGGCCCTCAACTATTCTCTTGAATCACAACAGCAAAAGATCAAATTAAATAAAGCTAAGAATAAAAG
This sequence comes from Picea mariana, assembly GCA_032191745.1. Classification (NCBI taxonomy): domain Eukaryota; kingdom Viridiplantae; phylum Streptophyta; class Pinopsida; order Pinales; family Pinaceae; genus Picea; species Picea mariana. The sequence continues at coordinate 36,067 of JASDQU010102261.1, forward strand.
GAAATGAATGGAATAGGAAAAAATTGCATCAATGACAAGGTGAAAATCACCCTTCACAAAGGAACCCACAAGTAACACTCTACATTTCCTTGTTATCACATGCACCCCATGCCCAAATATTTACCCCATGCCACCTCATACAATTACATGACTTGGACTAGATTCCATATGGGAAACACCCCAAAATTAAGAGAGGTTAGCCCAATAGTACACCTTGAGACCCTCTCCAAAACTAACTTGTCAAATTGCATAATGTATTTGAGAATTTGTTTTCAATTAAGGGGGGTTTGATGCACATGTTTGGGTAATTTAATTATTGGATGTGATTTACATGTTATGATCCTTGTGACCTATGAAACCATGGAGGGCGTACTTGTTGTTTCTACAAGACCTTTCCTGGTGGACAGGTACACATGAGGGAATTATTAGCTTAGAACTTCATGGGAGCTCAAATCCCACGGGTGGATGTTGAAAACCCAGCCAGGGGTAAGAAGAGATTGAAGGATTGCACCAGATGAAGGAAGGATGTTGTCTTTGGAGGCACTATGGAAGACCTAGAGCTAAGGTCTCATGCTCCTCACACCTGAACGTTGGCCTTAGGAGGACTTGGATTTCACCTCTGCATCCCTAGATGTCACTTTTCAGTTGGGGTTGTTACCTTGGAGGCATTCATGAGGCTATTGGCACGTGTGGGAAAATTTAAGGCCTTTGGAGGCCCAGTGTTTCATATCCTTTTCCCATCATCCCACACTTGAGGCCCAATGTCACCCTAGGATCATCTTTGGAGGCCTCGTTATATGCAAATTGAATTTATTTTGGTAAAAATGTAATTTTGAAGTAAATTGGCCAGGTCGGCCTTGATATTTTGACCTAAAATAATTAAAGGTCAAATTTTGGTATAAATAAACATAAAGTGACATTCATTTTCATCATAACTCTCACTTGGGAGAGTGGAGGTTTGAATATTTCTCCCTAATAAGGGTTATTGGATGAAATACGAAGGTCGCTACTCGTTTAAGGCTTGTTTTTGGCACTTGGACAAATTTTATGAAGTTTTGTGGTAACCTTGCATGGTTTTACATGATTATTGTTGGTGCAAGTAAGTAGATTTTTACTTTTTCATTGTAAATGGTTATTGTAATGGCTTTCTTTCTCATACAAGATTATGAAATTGCATGTTTTAATTAATGCTTGAAGTAAGAAACTTAACGTGCTAACTTTCTTTCTTTTCATTTGCCTATCTTTATTGAATTGATCTAGTAACTAGTGAAACCCTAGGGCCCTAAAGTGCTAGTTCTCTAGAGATTTATAGTTAGTTATTGTGAAAAGTTATTTTCATCCATAAAAATACAAGAAGAAGGAGATGTTAGGGCCTAGAAGTGCCTACACCCTAGCTCTCTCACTTCTTAAGGTCAAACCTAGGAGGACTTAAGTTGTTACTCCTCATAGGTCTTTCTCCCTCTTGGATTATGTGTAAAATCACTTGTTAGCAACCTTGAAGGAATCCACCTAATTGACTCCACTACCCTTATAAAGGAACTAGTCAGACCTCACTCTTTGACAAGTATCTTCAAACTCAAACTCCAAACCATTTCCTATTTGATTACCCTACTAACTTTAACTAGATAACTAACCTAGCTTAGAGATACTAACATCCACTTAATTATTGTTGATAATTCACTGTTGCAACCATTGTTTGCAGTGTATATCAGCCTACCAACCACCTTAGAACAATCCAGAATTTGTACAAGGCAAGTTACTATCAATATATGCTCAAGTGTTTGTTCAATTTCCTTAGGAAATTACATTTCTGAAGCTTGTTTATTGTTGTCGTTATTTCTATTTTAATGTTGTTACATTTAACTTAGATAGCTTGTTTAAATCCAATTGTTGGTTGAAATATTTAGAAAAATCACATAAGACAAAGTATTATCATTGATGCTTTAAATGATTGATCACATTGTCTGCACAAGTGTGTTCTTATTGATACAAATTTGCAGTTGTTATCATTTATTATCACTATCATCTACTTGTCATTTGTTGCATACATAGACATCCACCATATATTCAGAAGTTTATTGTCTTGTTGAAGCATCATTATCATTTTTTATTTCCTTTAACGCTTGTTGTTGTATTGGTAAGGGGATGGTACACTTTATATTTCTTTTTCTTCATCCTTCAAGACTTAAAATTGACTTGAGTGACCTAGAGAGAGGGGTAGTTTATTTATCATTTTTGTCCCTTTATCAACCCACTAGGTCTAGGGATGTCTCCCTTGGAGAAGGTTTTTCCTCCTAAATAGAAAAGAGTATATTGTTTGGGTGACAGTCACAGGATTAACCTCGTGTTACACCAATTTCGGCCTACTTTCCTTTAGGCTTTGGGAAAGTACAGATTGTGCGATAACATTTTTGGCATCGTTGTTGGGGAACACTGATTCAATATTCCTTAATGACACTTTTCACTAATCCTTTCCCTCAAAGCCTTCATGTTACGAATCTTACCTGGCGACTCCACTGAGGGTGATTCCCTCACTCCCTTTGATAATCCTTAAGAGGATATATGAGACTCCACTGACCTTTTTCAAGGTGCCACTTTACTCTCAACTTTGTGATATTTCCAAGATATGGGATCATGGCACCCAGGGAACAAGTGTATCCAACTATTGATTTCAAAACTTTTCAAGGATACCCACATTATTTTAATATAAAATGGTTAAACAATTCTCCAATATTCGTATGCCTCCCAATTACTCACGTTGTATAATTCTTGAAGTATATAAGTGAGATAGAATTTGAAGGGGAGGATATTCTAGTAAAATTGTTCAGACTTTCCCTGAAGTCCTTTTTGCAATATTGGATTAAGAGTTGTTGTGAAGATAAGGGTATATCATCTTTCGTAGAACTCATCAATAGGTTTATTGATTTTGTGAATCCACAATGACATACATATGAAGATACCCTTCAAAATCTTGCAATATCCCTAGAGGACGAGGGATTCACCACTGAGATTGTAGAAGATCTCAAGGATGTTTACCATACTCAATACCAAGAACCCTATGTTGTAGAAGGAGATATTTATGAAGAAGGTTTTCAACCCCTTGAAGAGGAGCAATATTTTTCCCATGATTCAATAGAATGCAATAAAGACTTGAGTAAAGAAGTGAGTTATGAGGATGAAGCACTAGTATCTGCTCCTCTATCAGATGAAGCTATCCAAGATCCTATATCTCCCACACAAGACAAAGAGAATGAGGTGAATCATTTTCCTTTCCAGGTTTTTTATGACACTTTGTTCTATGATTCAGAAGTTGAAGAAGTAAAGGAAACCTTAGAAGAGCTAGGTCCTTCATTTTCTGATGAAGGAGAAAATATGATTAAAGAGATGATTCTTTGGGATGATGTATTAGATGCTCTTTCATTTGTTGAAGTCATCCAATCCTTTGACGCTCCTACACAACAAGAAGTGAACACGATAAGTTACTTCCCTTTCCAATAATTTGATGATGCTTTATTTTATGATTTGGAAAGAGAATAAGTATTAGAGGAGCCCTTGGATGCATTATATTCTTCATGTTATGATAAAGGTAGTGACATGGTTGATAATATTGATAAGTTAATACATGTTGGAAGACTTAAGTGGGATGTGATTGGTTCTCATGAGGATCTCATTTATGATATGGATACCTTTACAACAACCATATGATGTTCCTAATAATTTTTACGTTTGGCAACAAGATGATAATATAATTACAGAATTTTTCCAAGCACCCAAGGATGACCCATTGCAATGTTATATTTATGATTTTTGGTCATACCTTGAGTATTTTGATGAGTATTCCTTTGAGAACTTGGATTTATTCTATGAATAATATTATCAACCATCATTGTGCTCAAATTTCGATAAAGGTGAGGGCGTTTCTTTCTTGAAGGAGGATACTTGTGACAAGGTTGTCCAGCTCCCTTTGATTTATTTACCTCGTTATGTCACTAAGGATGCAGTTGGGTAACATGTCTCTTGTTTTAAGTTTTCTTTAGGGAAAAAATTTCCATTAGAATTCAAGGGGAGTTTGAATTCGTTAAGAAATTTATTATCTCAATCTTTCAGCGTTCCCCTGAGAAGTTTTCAGTTTCCCTCTAAGTTCTTGTTAATCCCTTCTCAAACTCCAGGGAGTGATGAAGTCCAAGGTATTCAACCCTCAGACTCTTTGAGCCATCCTTTTGGGTCCTTGACCTCTCATGATCCTTTTATGAGATGGATTGATCACATTTATGGAAGGGTGACTTGGCATGATTTTGTCCCTCCCTCCCGCCTCCATGAGCTAGACTTTATGACTTCCTATGATATAATGCATTCTCTAACTCATGTTTATTTTGTTCTTGACTTCTCATTGTTTTGGTTTATGATGAAGCATAGAGGCAGATATTATGAGGTATTGCTAGGATGCTTTCACTGGTTATTTGACTACACCTAGAATTCAACCAACATGTAAGTAGAGGTAGGTAGGCATTTGCATCCATTGTATATACCATTGCATATCATGTTATCATAGTTGTAGTTGCATTTTTCATATTTTATTTTTTCATTATGTATATATGTATGCTCATAATCATATGTTAGACTAGATATTATTTTATTTGTTTATTTTATCATATGGACGAGGGGTGATATCATCACCCTAGGGATTACTAATATCTTCTGTTGAGATTTAACAGGTATGGTTCATACCAGAGATGTTGAGGTTCTCATGTGCTCTATGGTGAACACATGTCCCCGAGTTGGAGCCAGATGTTATACCCTAGCCTAGGGATAACTAAGGATATCATGTCTCTAGGCCCACAATTCCTAGACATGGAGTACCGAGAGCCAGATGACTTAAGCATGGCCCCAAAGGACCCCTCTTTTCTTTAGTGCAGTCCACATATCACCAACATCAGTATCCATCACACCGACCTGGTCCTGAAGTAGTAGTGATTATTTATCCATGAGGTAACGAGTCTAGGTATCATGGTATGTATCACTCTGATTACTTGAACATGTTGTATTTGAATACTTCTTCATTTCATGATGTTTGCTTGGAAATTATTCGCTTTCCCTTGTTCAATCTTGGAAGGGTGGCATAGTGCCCTAATAAGTTGATTTCCCTTTAGGATGGGTTTCTGCTGGGTGGATCTTTGAAGAGTCATCGTCCATTCCCTCCATACTTACCACTTTCTATCTTTATTCCTTCCATCTCCCCTTTCCTTTTTGGGAATTTAGATTGGCTACACTATAAAGGGTTTTACCTTACCTCATGGGAAGAAGGGGCTAAAGGCCTAGAGGGTAAAAGTAGCTGGAAAAATTTAAAAGCCAATTTTGAAACCTTCGAGATGCTTTTCCCAAGGATCCCTGAGAAAGCAGTGAAAATATTCTCAGTAAGAAAAGGGGACCCACAAGATAACATAAACACTCAAGGTACTATTTGATGGATAGGAGGTATCATCATGAGCCGATCTATTATGACCATGGTCATGTCGCAGTATGACATTGCCACCCATATGGTCACCAAACAAGGGTAGTGGCTCTTGGTGGCATAGCTAAGAGAAAGGGGGTCTCATTACAATCCATCCTTCTCATTTCTGTGAAATGTTTGTGGATAATGTTGTCACCTCTGGTCATCAATCCAGGACAGTGGCCCTCAACTATTCCCTTGAAGCAAAAGAGAAAAAGATCAAAAGAAATAAAGCTAAGAACAAAAGGCAATGAACGGAATAGGAAACAATTGCATCCATGAAAAGGTGCAGCTCACCCTCCACAAAGGAACCCACATGTATGACTCTACATTTTCCTGCTATCACATGCACCACATGCCCAAATATTTACCCCATGCCACCTCATACACTTACATGACTTGGACTAGATTCCACCTGGGAAACACTCCAAACTTAAGAGAGGTTATCCTAATAGGAAACCCTGAGACCCTAGCCAAAACTAACTTTTAAAATTGCATAATGTATTTGATCATTTGTTTTGGGTTAAAGGGGGTTTTATGCACATGTTTCGGTAGTTTAATTATTGGATGTGATTTACATGCTATGATCCTTGTGACTTATGAAACCCTGGAGGGTGTACTTTTTGTTTCTATAGGACCTTGCCCGGTTGACAAGTACACATGAGGGAATGATTATCTTGGACCTTCATGGGAGATCAAATCCCATAGATGGATTTTAAAACCCCATCCAGGGGTAAAAAGATATTGAAGGCTTGCACCAGATGAAGGAAGGATGTTGCCTTTAGAGGCACTGTGGAAGACCTAGACCTAAGGTCTCATGCTCCTCCCACCTAAACGTTGGCCTTGGGAGAACTTGGATGTCACCTTTGCAGCCCTAGACATCGCTTTTTAGCTGGGTTTGTCACCTTGGATGCATTCATGAGGCTATTGGCACGTGTGGGAAAACTTAAGGCCCTTTGAGGCCCAATGTTTCATATTCTTTTCCCAACATCCCACACTTGAGGCCCAATGTCACCCTAGGAGGGAATGATGACACCTTTGGAGGCCTATTTAGATGCAAATTGAATTTATTTTGGTAAAAATGTATTTTTGTAGTAAATTGGCCAGGTCAGCCCTGATATTTTGACATAAAATAATTAAAGGTCAAATTTTGGTATAAATAAACATAAAGTGACATTCATTTTCATCATAACTCTCACTTGGGAGAGTGGAGGTCTGAACGTTTCTCCCTACTAAGGGTTATTGGCTGAAATAATTAGGGTGCTACTCTTTTAAGGATTTTTTTTTGCACTTGGACAAATTTTATGAAGTTTTGTGGTAATATTGCATGGTTTTACATGATTATTCTTGGTGCAAGTAAGTATATTTTTACTTTGTCATTGTAAATGGTTATGGTAATGATTTTATTTCTCATACAAGATTATGAAATTGCATGTTTTAATTAATTCTTGAAGTAAGAAACTTAAAGTGCTAACTTTTTGGCTTTTCATTTTCTTTGCTTTATTGAATTGATCTAGTAACTAGTGAAACCCTAGGGCCCTAAAGTGTTGGTTCTCTAGAGGTTTATACTTAGTTATTGTGAAAAGTAATTTTGATCCATAAAACTCCAATAAGAAGGAGGTGCTAGTGCCTAGAATTTCCTACAACCTAGCTCCCTCACTGCTTAAGGTCAAACCTAGGAGGACTTAATTTGCTAGTCCTCCTAGGTCTGTCTCCCTCTTGGATTATGTGTAAAATCACTTGTTAGTGGCCTTGAAGGAAGCCACCTACTTGACTCCGCAACCCTTATAAACGAACTAGTAAAACCTCACTCTTTGAAAAGTATCTTCAAACTCAAACTCCAAACCATTTCCTATTTGATTACGCTACTAAATTTAACTAGTTAACTAACCTAGCTTAGATATACTAATAGCCACTTAATTATTGTTGATATTTCATTGTTACAGCCATTTTTTGTAGTCTATATCATCCCACCAACCACCTTAGAACAACCCAAAATTTGTGCAAGGAAAGTTACTATCAATATATGCTCAAGTGTTTGTTAATTGCCTTAGCAGAGTACATTTATGAAGCTTGTTTACTGTTGTCATTACTTCTATTTTACTATTGTTACATTTAGATTAGACATCTTGTTTAAATCCAATTGATGGTTTATATATTTGGAGAACTCACATAAGACAAAGTATTATCATTGATGCTTTAAATGCTTGTTCACATTGTCCACACAAGTGCGTTCTTGTTGATACAAATTTGCATGTGTTATCATTTACTTATTCCTATCATCTACTTCTCATTCGTTGCATACATAGATAGCCAACATATATTCACAATTTTATTGTCTTGTTGAAGCATCATTATCATTTTTTATTTCCTTTAACACTTGTTGTTGTATTGATAAGGGGAAGGTACACTTTATATTTGTTTTTCTTCATCCTTCAAGACTTAAAATTGACTTGAGTGACCTAGAGAGAGGGGTAGTTTATGTATCATTTATTTCCCTTCATCAACCCACTAGGTCTAGGGACGTCTCCCTTGGAGAAGGTTTTTCCTCCTAAATAGAAAAGTGTATCTTGTTGGGGTGACAGTGATAGGATTACCCTCATGTTACGTCAATATCGACCTACTTGCCTTTAGGCTTTGGGCAAGTATAAATTGTGCGATAACAGACCACAAGAAAAAACTAAACTATTATGAGAAAAATTTGGAATGTGAAGATGAAGAAGGCAATGCAAGAGTTTTACAAGGAATTTGGAATTCAGTTTCAATTAGGAAAATATCATTATTGAAACTTAAGAGAATCAACCGAAAAGACTGCCCCTTGTATGCTATACAATTTCTTAACTCAGTGGAAGCAAGGAGCTAAAGGCCCAAGATCACCTTGTGTTGTGGGAGTTTAACGATGTGTTTCTAGAGGAAGTACCTAGACTACCTCCAAAGGGAGATCTTTATTTTTGAATATATCTTGTACCCAGGGCAGTACCAACATCAAAAGTTCCATATCATATTAGCACACTCAAAGTGGTGGAGTTGAAGGTACAGTTGAAGAAGATGTTGGATAAAGGCTACATCAGGCCGACTGTATCCCCATGGGGAGCACCAGCCTTGTTTTTAAGGAAGAAGGATGGTACCTTGAGACTATGTATTGACTATAGGAGGTTGAACAAGATGAGCATAAAGAACAAGTATCCATTACCCTGTATTGATGATCTCTTTGATCAACTCAGGGGAGTTGTAGTCTTCTCTAAGATTGACTTAAGGGCTGGATATCATTGTTAAGCCCTAATATTGGCTCATTACCCCTTAATTGGGGCATATTAGATTAGTAATGTTATTTT
>JASDQU010102261.1:46764-60469 GCA_032191745.1 Picea mariana
GTTGGTGTCTGTAAATCAAAGGGTTGGTGCCTCCTTCTAGTTGGTGCTGGAGAATTTGGAAGTTGGTTCTTCCTATGAATGTGTTCGTCATATATATAAGAAAACATTTTTTGGTTTTCTCCCATTTTGGTTTCCACACAAATTCGAGTGTACTGTGCATGTGGTTATTTGATGTGATGATACTGCTTATGGTTATATGCTCATGATATATTGAATTCAATCATAAATGATATATTGTTGATAAAGTTGAATTTTAGATATTGTGATTGAAAGTGGTAAAAAATTCTCATATTGATTCACACCCCTCTCTCAGTATTCCAACAATTGGTATCAGAGTCGGTCCTTCAAGAAACAGTCTGACCACTAGAAGGTAGATCATGGAGAGAAACATTTTGTATAGGAATGGAATACCACAGTTTGATGGTCAGAATGGTAAATGATATGAAATGTGGAACTATAGGATGAAAGTATTTTTATAGGTATAAGGACATGCTGTTAGGAAATCAATTATGATGGGGTACACCGCTACAAAGAAACTTCTGAAGACTGCAGCCAAGAAGGAATTGAAGAGAAACAACAAAATAACAACGTATTTCATCTTGGAAGGAATATCTTATGAGGTAAAAGACAAAGTGGGAAAATGTTCATCAACCAAATAAATTTTGGATAACTTACATAATCTATACTTTAAGGAATCCCATTCTATTGTAGAGCTAGAGCATGCCAATAAGAATAAATAAGATATTGAAGTAGAACAAGTAGAAGGATGCTCATCATGTTAGACATATTAAGAAGAAGAAGATTTCAAAAAGGGTATAGTGGATTTTGAGGTTGAACTAATCATCTTTGGGTGAGATAATAAAAGAAAGGAGGGAAAAAAATCTCCTCAAGGAAGAATTGAGCACAATAAAAGAAGGTACTGAAGAAATTGGGCAGGTTTCCATGAATATAAAAGCTCATCTAGAAAAAGAAAACATGATTGAAGAAACTCTCAAGGATGAGTTGAGAGAGAAACATTGATTGGAAGCTAAAATTGTTAGAAAATTGGGTGTGCTCGTTTAACCATAGACAATATAGAAATATTGTCACCCAACCATAGGCACAAAGGCCACCCTTGATCACCTTAACCTTGACAGAGAGAATAATTCTGGTAGCATATCAATAGCCAACCAAGGCTACCGCACCAAGAAAATATAACCAAAGACCAAGAAGAAAGTCCAAGGCAAAAACCAAAATGATAGTTGCAGTAGATGCATCTGCAAATCCTCTCCAAACTCGCGCACCACTGGTCTTATGCAGTTGTGAGTGAGTGAGTGACAAATGAGCTATAGTTCCTTCTATTTATACTGCTCCATCTTAAATTACTAGACCGTCTTCTCTTCCCGAGGGACAATAACTCAATATTAATTATTCTATTAAGACGATTTGTCTTCTAGGGTTATTATCCAAAGCTTTAGGGTTTCTCTTACTTCCTGGAATATTCTAGTCTCGTCAAAGATTACAAGTGGAGGTTAATACCTCCGGAAACTACCATAATATCAACATAAATAGTATCACAAAGAAAGGAAGTAGAGAAGAGATAATAAATCTTGACAAGTCATCTTAAGGAAATATCTGATGACTTAAACAAGCTTGAAGCATAATTTGTTCGACAAGAAAGAAGACTTGAAGAAGAAATTATCTCTTTGAAGACCCAACTTGAAGAAGCAAAGAGAAACTAAGAAGTCATGAAGATCCATATGATGAAGAAAGAAGAATATTGTGAGAATCTTGAAGAAGAAGTTGTCACATTAAGAGTTAAAATTGTCAAGCTCAGCAAGAACACCGAAGAGAGAGAAAGCTCCACATCATCAAAAATAAAATTGAAGGGAAACGTTACAGGTTACTAGAAAGGAAGAATGAAGAGAAAGTTAAGAGTTATGCATAAGAAATCAAAGACTCTATCAAGAAGGAAGACTGCAATCCCTCAAAGGATAACATTCCATAAATGAAGAAAAATTAAGAAGAATATTAAAAAAGAGACATATATAAAATAATACCTTCCACTTTCAAGAATCAAAGAATATTCAATCATTATGAAGGAAGAAACAACAAAGAATATCTTGATCATCCAAGGCATGCTTTAAGAAGGAATACATCACAAACAAGACCATTAACTTCCAGGTATGAAATTTTCTTTTATGGTCATTGTTTTACTTGTAATAACTTTGGACATAAAGCTGTAGATTGCAGAGATTATGGAAGAAATATTCAAGAAAGAAATTCTTATGTGGCTCCACACAATATCGAATGTTACAAATGTCACAACTATGGACACATAGATTGTAATTGTAGAAGCATGATGGATACTTCTATGAAAGAGAACATTGATATCATATATAAGAAGGTTTGGAAAACAAAACAAGAACATGTAAAGGAAGAACAGATGAATGAAGGAAACCCATAAGTCATACTCTCAGAATTGGAAATAGTATGAGATCTAGACAAATCTACAAGAAGAAAGAAATATGTCAGATACATGAAGGTTTGGAAAAGAAATGAAAAATAAGAAGAACGGGTGAATGAAGACCAATTCCCAAAGATCATACTCACAAGATTTACAGTAGTGCGAGATCATGATGAATCCATAGGAAAAGAGGAAGAGTTCATAATCCAGAAAGAGGATGATGATGAATCCGTAGATGAAGAGGAAGATTACTCCACATCAGAGTGAGCATTTTTCTAAGCCATCCGACTTGTAGACTCCTAGTAAATATGACTATTGAAGAGGGGGAGTCTAAGCAACAACTCTGTAGATCAGAGAAATATATTTCGCGCAGTCTGAAGTATTTGGAGTTTTTGGACAAGCAGTTTTAGAGTGGAAGAGATTCATTGTATAGAGGATTCTAGGAATGCATTTAGACATGGACATATTCAATATAGATTGTTGCAAACATGCAGAGTCTAAATTGAAAAATTGAGAAGATAACTTGAGAAGCTATAATATGTTATAATCAACAGATGGGTTAACATTATATGTAGTTGAGTAGCAATTCATGACTAGTTTAGGACATATGGATAGAGACAGATTCATGAGAGATTTGATAGGTCTAAATATATACATGATAGTGAATGAAATCATAGTAACAATTGGAATCAGTGGAATAAGTGGAATCAATGGACAAGTGGAATTAAGAAGGAAGGTAGTAAAAGGCACAACAAAAGCTATATTGTTAGAAGAAGGTATGTTCATTGATGTGAACTTGAAAATTCATGAAGACTTGNTGTTTTTTATATATGCCAGTGAATTACAAGAGGAAGAACCAATAGATAAATAACACTAAAGAGAGGAAATAAATCATATACAGGAAATCCCGGATTGATCTACATGGCATCTTATAGAAACTTCAAGCAAGAGAATTTGTCAGAGAAAGATATTAGAAGCATGAAGATAGGAGGAGCGCATGAAGTTAGAGAAAGATTGTTCAGAGAAGGTATATTGATAGGGGGAGTTACCCTTTTACCCATGATGTCAAAGGGGGATAAAGAGAAACATAAGAAGAGAAATATTAGAAGCATCAAGATATGGGGAGAAATCCCAAGGGGGGATAACCTTTTCCATTGATGTGAAAGAGGGAGAGAAACATGAGAAGAGAAACATCAAAGGAGCATTGGTCATAGGTGGAGTATGAGTGTTGGAGTATAAGTGTTTCCATCAATTCCAAAGGGGGAGATTGTTGGACAGTTAGTTGTCATTGATGTTGTTAGACAATTGGTTGTAATTGATGTCAAAAAGTAGTGGTTGTCACTGATGTCAATAAATGTGATGGGTGTATTTGGACAAGTCTCCAAAGTGGTCTCATTATGGCGTATCTCTAAGCATGGCCCTCATGGGAATATGCTTTGAATAAGTCTACAAGAAACCCATAGGTGTGGTCAGGAATCCTGAATTTGTTTGAGGAATAAAGACATGAAGGATAATGTAACTGTAGGTAACACACTCATATATGGATAATCCTCATCATTTCATTTCCAATGGTAGTTGGAACATCATGTAGTTCCTCACGGTTGAGGAGTTATGAGTGCATGAAGTTGGAATCCCCAAAGATGGGTTAAGAAGTCCCTATTTGGTTGCAATATGATTTAAGAAGCCTCTAATTGGTTGCAAGGAATTAATGAAAGGGTAAAGTAGTTGTAACAAGAAAGTTCAAGGATCTCTAAATTTAAGGTTACTTAGAAAAAGTATATATACACCTCAAGAAGTCACTCATAAGTACATTCACACACACATTCTATTGAAAATATTCTATGTGAGTAAGTGATTCTTATCTGAGATAAACAAGGATATTTGAGGCGAATTTTAGAGGGAAGATGATGTAAAAAAGGAAAAATTCCAAGGGAGGATGAAGTCTTGTAATGATGTGTTCTAAGGTATGTTATTTAAAGGTCATATTACCATTTTCGCTATAATGTTTTTTATAGAATGATTTAGATAGTGAATATTGGAGGAGGTTGAGAAGACATGTCAAGGTATCCGTGGTAAAAATTTATGCTTCTGGATCATTTTTTTTTGGAGATATACTCTGTGTAAGATAGGGTTTTTTACTAGTCCTGAAACTAGTCTTAAATAGGTGTTCCAGGTAAAACAATCATAACTTCTTCGCAGAGGATCCAAATTTTGTGGGACCAATTTTAGTGGAAAGATAATATTATTTAGTATCTTGTATGATAGTTTCAGAATCATATATCAAATATAGAGCATGTGGTATGTTGTACAATTGTTCTCTCCATAATGGGATAAAATTTAGGAAGGTTTCCCATTTTCTCTCTAACTTCTACTCTGAGAAGTTTTAGACCCTGAAATTTTGAGGAGATGGAAGAAAGATATCAGGGTATCCATGGTTAAAATTTCATACCTTTATTCATTATAGGTACATAGTTATTCTTGTTGAAAGTTAGGGTTTTTGACTAATCCAAAACTAGTCTCGCGAGACTGAGGAAAAGTTTGATGAAGATGCTATTCTCTTGTTGTTGAAGTTGAGGAAGAGCTACAAGTCTGTAATTTTGTGTATCAAGTTTACTAAATTATTAGAGGTATGCTTTGCATGTGTTATTGAGGGTTATGTTTATGGTACAAGATTGAGGCACGTCTTGATGATGATGGTACATGATATGGTACACCTTTGTGATGATATGATACATTGTTAGAAGCACATCTTGAATATATTGGTATCTTGGTATTGTGGCTATCTTGGTTATGCTTGAGGCACTTCATTGATGATATATTATGATGTATGTGATATGGTACATGGTTTATGTACATGGTATGGTATAGGTTTCAGTACATGGTTGATGCATGATATGGTATAGGGTTGATGTACATGGTATGGTACAATTTTGGGTACATGGTTGATGGTTAGTGTACATGGTGTACATGGTTTGGTGATGGTTTTGGTATCCATTTGAGCGGATCTAGTTAACTTGGTTGATCATCAATGACAGGTTGATGTGACGGTGGTAGTCATAGGTTGATGTGATAGTGACAGTGATAGGTTGGTGGATTTGACAATGATAGTGACAATGACAGGTTCGTTGACGTGTCAATGACAGGCTGGTTTATGTATCAGTGATAATGGAAGTTATAGGTTTATCAATGATAGTGATAGTGATTCTACACTTATATTTCAAGGTGGCAGGATGGGGAAAATAAAGGGGGTTGTAGCCTCCTTCTTGTTGGTGCCAGAGAACTGAGGGAGTTGGATCTTCCTTTAGGTTGGTACCTGTAAATCAAAGGGTTGTAGCCTCCTTCCGGTTGGTGCCAGAGAACTCAAGGAGTTGGTGATTCCTTCAGGTTGGTGTTTGTAAATCAGGGGGTTGTAGCGTCCTTCTGGTTGGTGTTGGAGAACTTAGAGAGTTGCAACTTCCTTCAGGTTGGTGCCTCCTTCCAGTTGGTGTTGGAGAATTTGGAAGTTGGTGCTTCCTATGAATGTATTCTTTATATATATATAATAAATCATTCTGTGGTTTTCTCCCATTTGGGTTTCCACATAAATTCTGGTCTACTGTGAATGTGGTTATTTGATGTGATGATATTGCTTATGGTTATATGATCATGATATATTGAATGCAATCATAAATGATATATTTTTGACAAAGTTGAAGTTTATATATTGTGATTGAAAGTGGTAAAAAGTTCTCATACTGATTCACCCCCCCACCCCTCTTAGTATTCCAACACAGGGCACTCAAGTCACCCTCCAATGAATATTTTGTCCATATATTGTAAAATTTCCTCCCAAGATGCAAGATCCTCAAGGATACAGACTACCCATACCTTGCTTAATTTCATGATTTAACAAATTGTGTAGTGAAAAAAAACAAGCATATCCCATTTTAATTGGGAATTCAATTCATTATTTACATGAATTCATATTTCCCTTTTAAACCATAAAAACACATGTTTACATCATCAACACAGTGCATCAAATAGGTCAAGTTAAACACTTATCTATTCAGGGAGATATCAACACCAAATTAATTGAGAGAATATGCCTTTCCTCCCATCCTTAGGACATACTATAGATTGCCTTCCTACAACATGCCACCCTCATTCCAAGCCATGATAACACAAGGGAAATGATTTAGATTTTTCTAAAGCTTAGAGTGATCCAGGAAGGTTACTCTCCTTCCTCCACTGGAAATAGTATAAGTTTCCCTCTTCCCACTTAGCTCAGGAATTCCACAGGTTTATCAAGTACCCTCCCAACTAGATTTCATCTCTACAAGGAGATCCTTCTCTGCTATATAGTCTCTAGTCGACCTCCATTACCGGTGTCAGTTTCTTTCTAGTGGGTACCAAACTGCAGTCCCCTGTAGCTCCAGTTTGGATATTGGTCTTCTCTATTATAGGGTGATAATTAATCCTTTAGAAAAGCTTCCTATTTTCCTCAAGGATGACTTTCCAATTTATTTTATCCTTCATATCTGTGTATATGAACACCTATTTTCATCACACCATATTTTCTTGAGTCTGCTACTCACTTTCTCCTTCTTCCCACTACTGCGAGTTAATCTTCCTCGCGTTCTCTTTTTCTCCCATGTGTCTCCTTTTATTCCCTTAAACCTCTACCTCTCCTCTATACTTATTGCTCATTTGGTGATGTTTTTACACCCTTTTACCTCTTCCTATACCAATCCCTTTGGTTTCCTATGGCTTCTTACATATGCTACCTTCTGTTTGAGGTTTGAATTCCTGAAGGGGAAATTCTGAGTGGTGTCATTTTCTTCATGTTATTCAGTTGACCCCTCTTCTTCTCAAGAGGTTAGGAATGTCAACAATATTAAATACCTCAACCACCAATATTTTTTCTTTCATAATAGTGCAAGTGGCTTCTATAAATTTTAAGCATGTTGGTCGACGATGTGTTTAACGTTTTTTAGATGTAATCTAGAATGCTGGATGCGCTTCCTAATTTTTTCATAGAAATATCTCTATTTTTCCCCATCAACCCACCTCACCATGCTACCTCATATTCCCACTTTATCAACTCCCACACATGATATCATGGCTAGTACTTTCAAGGATTTTCCCTCTTAGTCAATTGTTTGGTGTTTTTCATTAATCACTACATAATTACAATCATGGGGGAAAATAGGGTGTTACAAAGAGGAAGATATCCAAATTGATCGGGTAGGTAAATGAGGAAGAGTTTGGATAATGCGTTGAGGCGTTGGCCATACCTTCCAACTCACATGTTGGAATACATGACATAGATATGTGGTGTTCTAGATTCAATGCAAGAATTAATTTGTGGATGTGACCATGGGTATGGGCACATTGGTTTTATTTATTGGTAAAAAAATTTGATTGCATTTAAGAAAAGATTGGTGTGCTGATAATGCATGTACAATGAATGATAGTTCATTCTAGATAATATGATTAATGGTTAAATTCCAATTTTGATGTGAATAATGGCTAGAAGTGATTGAATTGTTGGTAAGATACAATTCTAAGATCACTTCATGAGCTGTTATAATTGTGCATGAAAGCTAACAATCTGTTTGGATGAGTGAAAATTGAGAAAATTGCAAAGATAATGGTATTGGAAATGGAAGGGATGTAAGAACATAAGGAACAATGATATCTACAACTGCAAGATCCAAACATAATGAGTAGAAAAACTCATGCTTGGGAAAAAAAAATTCCTGTATAAAACATATTTGAAAATTTATAATTGAAAATTGTATGATGATGCCTCATATTGGTTATATGCATATGATGCAGATAAGATGATTTTCACATGTTATAAGTTGCTAGTGAAAGTCTATTGGTAGGATGGAATTCTCCTATGTAAGAACACCTTGGAAAATGATGGATCACCTCAGGAACTGTATAATAGTGAAATGGATGTCTGAGCCTAAGCAGTGAGTAAATAAAGGAAGAAAAACTTCATGAGAGAAGAGAAGAGTAGAAAATATTAAAGTCCAGTGGACATGTGAGAAATTGTTCGGAACTATTGAACACTGAAGAACCAGGTTTTTAGGCATGAAGAGTGAACTCTGATGTCAGTTGCACTATCGAAGAACAAGGTTGCCAAGATTGAAGAGTGAACTCTTTTTTGAGTCGCACTACAACAACAAGTATGTTGCTGGTTATCTTCCTTGTAATTTTCTTGGCATTGAGTTCCCTTGATTTCCCAGTAGTGAGATTCATGTTCACCTGTGCTAGAGACCCTATTAAAATGGTGCAAAACGATGGAATGAGAGTAGTGAAAAGGACACATTAGGAATGGAACAACTCAATGGACAAAGAGCAGTGAAGGGGTACATTCCTTGGGTTTGGTAGGTTGTGTGGAAGAGAGATAGTGGAAATTAGGATAGTTGTAGGAGAATCCCAATGACATATGTATTTATGTTTTGGGTCGGAACACCTATGTATTTATATTTAGGATAGAATGCACAGGTGATATTAGGCCAGGGAGACTATATGTTGATTAATGGCTAGTGATCCAAAATTGTAAAGTTAATGTACACTTGGTGGTGGTGTGCACTAAGGACCGTGCAAAAATAAGGGGGAGGGGAATGTAACATCCCTAGTTTTAATCCCCACAATTATAATGAAATTGTATAAATGTGAATTAAGATGGTGAGCCAATATGTTGGGGTGAAGAGACTCTATTCATTAATATGACCGAGGGATAAATTGTTTATTATGTACATTGAAATGATTAATAAAGTAGTAATCACTAGTTGTGATATGAGAGGCATGAAAATGATGGGGGGATATGATTCCACAAGAGATAGGGATCCAAGGGGGGAATATTCATGTGTATTAATATAACCCACATTTCCTCAAATTATTATTATCATTGTGTATAGCCTTATTTGTTTTGTTGAGTGATCCCAAATCCAATCATTAAACTCATGTAAGAGGGTGGATGTGAGGAGTCACATCCCATAATCATTGGGAGAATGGGGTTGAAGTACAATCATATTTGGGAAGAGTGAGATTCAAGCAAGTGAGGGAGAAGGAGGGGAATTCGTATGGAAAAGGGAGACAGTTTTTACATGTAGTGGTTGGGCAGCAAGAGAGAGTTGAGTACTGGGAAGAGCACCAGACATGGTATGCTTGAAGGAAGCCATTATGGACTGTGTTTTGTGCTGGAAATGTGGCCTGTGTGCCTATAAAATGGACTATAATCCTATAGTTCATTTTCCTATTGAGGAAATGGTTCAAGATCCTTGTTAAGGCTATTGTGAACACTCCTAGAGTAACTGAGAGTTCCTAGAGTGCCCATTTGAGATATCCATTTCCAATCGAGTGCACTGGAGGCCCTAATAAATGAATGGTACAACAAAATGGACTAATAATAGTGAAGGGGGTACATTCCTTGGGTTGTGTAGGTTGTGGGGAAGAGAGCTAGTGGATTGGAATTGTTGTTGGAGTTTGGGACCCGAGCTTCTGGATGTTGTGTGTGGAGAGTCGACAACCAAGAGGGTCAAATATCCTTGTGGATTCATAGCCTCAGCTTTGAGGTGGCCTATTATTGAGATAAAATGAACAACAATTCCTATGGTTGGGAGGTTCATCCTTCATACACAACCAGTTGGTTAAGTTTTATAAATAGATACGTGTTTTGTAGTTTTATTATGATTATTTTGCTACATAAATGGATATATGAATGTTGTGTGTGTTTGATGTGTCTTTTCTAGATGCATTCACATTTTTATAAATGATGTTATATGAATGAGTAAATTAGCATATTGTTTTGATATAATTTTTGTGGGCTTGCTTCCCCTTGGTTTTCTTTTATATGTATGGGGCATATTTCATTTCGTATTTAGTAGGCTAAGTGATTTTTGAAGTGATGTGACTCATCTTGGAGGCTGGGTACATTACAAAATGGATTCAAGTAACAAAGTAGAGAGTAGGTAGGATTTAGATGAGAAGATTTTCTGAGATATAGTGGAGAGGCAGATGAATGTGATCATCCTCCATCCCACAAAATATAAGGAAACAACTAAGCTCTTCCATATCAATATCCAAGTCAAGAATACAATGTTAGATCTCTATTTGACTTCAGTTCATGCCAACCTCACAATAGAAGATCTAAGGAGTAATGTTGGATTTGAAATAGAACCATGACCATCCCTATCAATACCAACTAACATGAGTGATAGAGATATATATCTAAGACTTATTAATCAGTGGAAGATTAAATTTTCCATAATTGCAATTGCAACACCCATAATGCATTATGTTTCTTTATTGACACTTCATCAATGAAATTTAAGTTGATATTTATTTTTTATAATGCATCTTACGATGCTTGATTGGGAGATGATGTTTTGGACTCATTATATGTTTGATGAATATTTTCTTGATGATTATTGATGACTATTTACTTGATGATTATATATATTTCCTTAATGATTCATTATGGCTTGTGTGTGTGTGTGTGTGTGCTTGATATGATAATATTAGGAGAAGATAACCCTTTTGTAGGTTATGGAATTGATTAAGTTATAGAGATCATGAAACTGTGCCCAAGGTATGAGACTCTAGCTCAATGAGTATGGTCTACCTAGATATAGGGTCTTGAAAGCCTAGGAAAGGGAAAATTGAATTGAATTTTACTTCCTAAGTGATATTGGGTACAAATCGTATGAGGGCTGAGGGTTGTTCCACCTCTTACCCATTTTGTGACACTTGTGATTATGGTTCTAAGACTAGTTTGATCCAACTGTAATTAGGTAGTGGGAAATGGGAATGGAAAGAGACATTCTTTGGAGGAGAATGTTATATATTGAAAGACTAGAAAATAGATTCTTTCCTTGTGTGATTGGTTGGTTGTTTATGGATTATTGAGAATTCCTACCTTCAAATTACTTTTGATTGTCGATCAAAGGGACCACTCAGATATTTTGTATCCTTATTTGTGTGAGTAGATGAAGTTGGGAGTGTACCTAAACAATAGGTGGAAATAATGCTCATTGATGCTGATAATGGATTTTTAGGCCCATGGGATTCCATCATTGGAGGTGGTACCTAACCAATCGGGGGTATTCATCAAGAGCTAGAGTGGAATAGTGTATTCCTTGTAGAGAAGGTGGTACTTGATTAATCGAGGGTATTCATCAAGAGATAGAGTGGATGTTCTTGCACACCATAACCTTGAGGGGTATGTGACTATTCCGAGTCCATGATATCTTCACCACACAATGGTTGATCAACTGGATGTATGGTCCTTGAATATGATGTATTGGTCATATTAAGTAATTTAGTTGGGTATTTATTTTTTTATCATATACCTTCACTGAGATTTACTTTCTGCTCAAGAGGAAACACCTAGGTTCATGTGAATACGATGGTTGGGTGGAAAGGCGTCCCTTGGATGTAATTCCCCCATAATTGACTTTTTATTTTGGATCAGTAGTTTATATTGGGGATTGATAATTAACAAGGTGAGGAATTATAAGTATTTAATGTTCCACTATTTATAGTATTATTTCATTGTTGCTTTGGTTGATTGCTTAGATATGGTTGAGTTTCTTAATTTGTTTAGGAAAAAAAAATCTTCCAGGTAACACCCTCCCAACCATTTATTGTTGGTAGGGATGTTACATATTGGTATCAGTGCCCCAAGTTTCCATAACTAGGTCCCTATGGGAGAAGGAAATATTTTAGAAATAGATGAGATTGAAAAACTATAATCTATGTGGAAGAACCTCTTGACTTGGAACAAATTACACTCAGGGAAGGGATTCTTGATAATAATTATCTACATTGAATTGTTGGTTTTATTATCTAGTTTGATTTCTAGTTTTGGTTTTCTTTTTTTATTGATTTCATTTATTATTTTTTGAATGTTGTTTTGCTCCTTAGATAAAGATAATAAGTGCCACTTTTTCATAATAGCTTGCATATTTTCAATTTTTCATTTGAATCAATATGTTGGTGAGATTTCTTTTCTTTTCTCCTTTTGCATGTAAATTCAATTCTTGGAAATTACCTTAGAATGAACCAAAGTTAGAATATTTAAATAGTAGTCAATCTCCCTTGCCAAGTAACTTGTTATAGACAAATTGCTTATGCTAGAAGTGCATTAAAAAAACCCTAAGCTATTATACCTATTACATTCTCCTTACTTTATCATAAGAAAGATGATTTTTTGTGTGCCTAAATTAGAAGGTAATATTTTTGTTTCCTCGCCTACAAACCCTATCCGTGACAATCTGATTGTTGGATTCTATTTTTTGGGGGTGGAACACCTTCCTAACATCAACTCAACAATGTTCAATGCCACTACAAATAAAAATTGTAAAGGTCAACCCACAATATTTGTTAAAAGGATTGAGAAAATTCCAAAAATACCCATTCCTAGAAAGAACACCCTTCATATGTGTAATATCCCCAGGTAGAACCCCAATTGTAATTATGAATTGTAAACATGTTTGATAGGCTAGTGAGTTGAGTTATTATAAGCTGGTAGGCTTATGTGTGTATTAGGCTAGAGAGCCTAGAGGCTAAGGCCAATGGGCTTGATATTGTATATGTAATTATGTAGAGTATTAATAAACAACATCGCTGCATGTAGACCAACCACGAAGAAAGAGTTATGGGGGAATGAACTTCCACTAGGCTGAGTAAGGGAGGGGGGATAAGTGTCTAGGAATAAGGGATAAGCTAGAGGGCTTACCTCTAAAGGAATAATATTATATTATTATTTCCTAGAGGCTAATGTTTGACATAACCTATGTTGTCCTAAGTTCCTGGGGAAAGGGAATGACTAGTCAGTGGAGCTCATGCAGCTTCAGGAAGACATGTGTCAAGCTGGGCGCATGCAATTTTTAGGTGGAAAAGTCATCTCGTTGGGGGCTCTCTCACCATTTCTCCACTCTAGAAGTTGACCATACTCTCCACTGATGTGCGCACGCACTCACACATAGAGCATGACCTCCATTATCAACCTCTGAACAAGCATGCACCTTGGGAACCTGTAGTCATACTTGAGCTATCCTGTGTATCTCCTGTGAAGCCCGACACACCTGTATTTTCCTGAGCCCGTGCTGTGTCTTAACAATTGGTTGTTGCTACCAACACAATTCCTTGGCTGAGAATGGATTGATGTGACATTCTATGTCCTTACCTGTTTTCAGTTGCTGCCATCACCTGTGTGTTAGCCGAATGTTGTTGTTTTATTTTCTAAGGAGATCGATTTAAGAA
>JASDQU010102261.1:60816-74275 GCA_032191745.1 Picea mariana
TACTGAGAGTGAAGAGTAGTGTGGTCTATGGCTGGGAGGTTCATGGAAGGTCTGCGCACGGTTAGTGTACTTCAATTAAAATATAAGTACCCATTTCTTTTCTCATTTACATGCTATGTATTTGTACACGCTATATTGATGAGTATTGTCTGTATATGTTGTTATATTTATGGGTTCTGCATGTGACTAATGCATGTATGCTTTTACTATTATTTCTGCATTAATATGTGTATTAGAAGAATATATTGTCTATTTATGTTTATATTTATAGGAAGATGATAATTTGTATTTCTACGAGATAACATGGCTTGTACTGGGTGGTCGGGGGTGTTACAAAACGGTATTAGAGCAGAAAAAGAAAGATACAGTTGTTTAGGTAACGTTACCCGATAGGGGTTGGTGGTTGGGGAGGTTAGAAAATGGTATCAGAGACATGGTTTCAACACTGATCCTAGATGGGCCATGAAAGTGGAAGTTGAAGAAAATGTTTCAGAAAGGAATTGTTGTCGAAATGGACAAAATTGAAGTTCAAAGCCTAGTTTTTGACACTGAGCCTGAATTGGGTCGTATAAGTGGTTATGGATTCAAAATATCAGAGCAAATTCTTTTTGAGAGGGACAAAATTTGAATTTTAGAGTGTTCCAGAGTGCTAAGAGAACACCTTGGCCGTGTTTTGAAAGATCAGGAAGTATAAAGGATTAAGAAAGACAATAGAGAAAGGAGACTGCAGTGACCTTGGGTTTGGAAAGATAAGGTTTGAATATGGGCAATAGGATATATTCGAGAGAAGGAGGATCCTTCAAAACCATCCGATCTGGATAAACATGCATGAGGATTAACCCTTAATCACTTTAGACTTCGCGACTTCATCGAAGTTTATGTGTGAGAAAAAAAAGGGGTCGAAGCTCAAAGTTCTGAAGTCCCAAAGTGGATCTACACTGTAGATCCAGGAAAATTACTTGATCGTTGGATCGGCCAAAGACAGATCAAAACCATCAGATCAAGACAAAAGAAAGAGGTAAAGTGCAATGATGAAAAATAGATCTCAGCCGTCAGATCTGCATGCGAGTGATTTTGATTCATAGAGCTCACAACAGTTTGGGAGTTCAGATTTCGGGAGAAACAAAGTGTGCTCGTGTGAAAACTCCCGAAGCCCGAAGTCCCGAAGTCCAGAGTTAATCCTGTCTATTCATCAAAAAGAGGCACGTGTCGACAAATCAACATATTTGGGAGTTAGACATTTGGGAGAATTTGATGCAGGAGCATCGCTTACGTCAACAATGCACCAACTAGACAACACTTTCAATGCACATTCAAGGGGGGAGAGATGACAACGCTCTCATTTTCCCCTCGTTTTCAAAATTAATATTGTAATTAAATGTTTGTAAGTCTTGGTAGAGTTGATTTAATGATTTTGAGCAGGTAGGAGATGAGGTCACCTTTAATGTTTGACAGGCTATAGATCTAGATCTGATTTGGACTAGACAACCATTAAATATAATTCATTGTAATTAATGAGAGTAGGTAGCTTGGAGGGAAGAGATCGAGGAGCCCCCTTTTGTAAAAATATATTGGTATATAGATTGGATAGTTCTTTGTGAGAGAGGAAGAAGAAAGATAGGGAGATAGGAGAGAGAGATGAGACTCTATTGCAGTCCAAGCTTTGTACACATTGTAATCAAATATTTATGTAAATGAGAAAAAAACATTTTTTCCTGCATATGATTATGTGTGTTTATGTGTCTTTCATAAATGATATGTGTGTGTTCATTTGTATGCTGTAGATGTATGTTAGATTCAATCTACAGGGATAGACAAAATTTGATGTTTGTGAGTTTTCATTTATTTCAGTCTGGGATCTTTGTGGCTTCATGCAAGGGGTTGCTTGACAGAGAGCTAAAGAATCTGTAAGTTGTGCCATAGTGCACATCTGAGTTCTGAGAAGTTTAGACAAGAACATGCGAGGAGGGCACACCAAAGGAATCATAAACTCAAAGGAGAACCTCAAGGTTACTGAACACCTTGGAGGAAAGACTGTACAGAGGAGGGCACAGAGAGAACACATAATTGCTGAGGATTTTGTGAAGCTCTACCAAGTGGGCATTGAACGTGTGTAAGGAGTGCAGGAAGGAACTATGTTTCAGGTTTTGTGAGAAGAGAAGTGTCTAGGAGAAGACACTCATAGAGTTGTTGAACACTCTCTAGGCTCAACAAGGTGTTCTTGAGAAAAAGTTGCTAGGAGAGCACTTATATCCCTTCGAGGAGAGGAAGGGACAAAGACCTTTGATGTCCGAGCAGTTGAAGCTCAAAGGGGAAGACTGAGTTGCTGAACACTCTGGAGGAATACCTGTGTAAGGAATGCACCAGACCAACACTAATAAGAAGTGTTGATAGAAAACTTCTTGGAGGTTAGTCAAGCCCCAGTAGTGTGCAAGGGAGAGAAATGTTTCAAGTTCGTAAGCTCTGGAGGAATCATGCCTTTGTGCACAAAGTTCTAATAGAAGGGAACATAAGGTCGAGACACTTCAAGGTACGAGCCATAGATGAATCTCAGGAGGGAAATAATTTTTAGGGGGTAGGTGAGAACCAAGTAGTCAGGCTCTCATAGGAAGAAAAGGTTGAATCCTTTGAAGCATCGAGGTCTTTCAAGTCTGGGAAGAATTGAAAGTTTAGGAGGAGGAGCATATGTAGCCATACGATCAGTTGCAAAGAGGAGAGTTGGACCGTTAGAGCTCACGTCCAGAAACCCACGTGAGCTCACTTGAGAAGAATAGATCTGATCCGTCAGATCCAATCACTAGGACCAATAGCCATTGGATCCATATGAAGGTGCATGAGGTTTAACTCCCTGAGAGTGAATAGGAGAGTGGAATTTGCGAAGTCCTGAAATTTTGAAACCATCAAAACTGTCCATTGTCCGGGTAGACAGTTGGCAGCAGATCTGGAAGCTCGAGAAATCGAGTATCGAAAGATCATAGGTGAGGAGTCTTTCGACTTTGCGAAACGTGAAGTCTCGATACAAGAAGGAACGGATCGGATCGTTGGATCATGGGAGCGTGTGGACCGTTGATCTAGCGTCGGGGTTTCAAAGATCGGGTTAATGGGGGTGAACCACATTGGGGATTCTTGATACGCGAAATCCTGAAACACCTTTTGAGTTGGCACTTGGTTTTTCCATCGTTATAGTTAGAGGGGCCTAGCAAGAGGAGCTAGTGCCAAGAGAAAATATTGTTGATTGAAACATCAGGGATCCAGAGTTCAGGAAGAAAGGAGTCAGGAGCGACTCGCATGTGGAAATCCCAAAGTCACGAAATGCGACGCGTCGTTTAGGTTAAGCCCGTGATCATGGGAATGGTCACATGGGTGGAGGTAGATAACGGTCGTTAAGCCCTTTTTGTAGTTTCGGGAGTCAGGGAGTTAGGGGTGGCTCATACGTCAAAGTCCCGAAACACTTTTTGCATAGGCACGTGATCACAACTCATGATCACGTNNACAGGCAAAGTTTTATAACAGAACCTGTGGTTATGACTATCGAAGGTTACAATAGGGTATCAAGGAGCCATTTCGTCTCAAAGGAATTTGAACGATCCTTGACTGGGAGGTCAACGGACCTTGTTGAGGCAGAGGTAGGTAGGGGGTCTACATCAAGTGGTATCAAAGAATATAATTTTTCTGCATATCGTAGGAAAAGGAAAAAGGAGAAGCTGGTAATTCTCTCAATTGCAGAGTGAAGAAAATAATTTCTAGGAGGGCTAGTGGATAAAGAGGAGGATTTCTACTGAAGGCCAAAGGAGTGGTCAAGGAAAATATTGTCAACATAAAAGAAAGGATGAGATGGACCAAGAGCTCAGCAAGACAAGAGCGCGAATGGAAAAGATTGAATTTAAAATGAAGCAGGATGCTAAGGTGGATTGGGTATATGAGTGGCCCATGAAGAAGAAGGTAAAATAGCCAGAGGACAACAAAATATTTTGAGAGTGTGGATGAAGTACGTTGAAAGCCTCATAAGTGAAGAGGAGATGGTTCACATCTATGAGACAGAAACTGGGAAGAGTCTCAATGACGGTGAGGAGAAGAGATCAGAGAAGGGTCTCAGAGACTACCAGGTGAGCATTGAGGAACTTTCAGGTTGCCAAGAGGGCAATGAGAAGAGGTCAATGGTAGATATCAGAGACTTCCAGGTGGGTAGTGAATAAATTTCAGATTTCCAGGTGGGCAATGAGATGGGATCATTAGAGGATCTCATAGACTTCCAGAAGGGTAGGGAAGAAATCCTAGATTGCCAGGTGGGAAAGGGAGAGAAGATGAACTCAGTTGAGAGTCCATTTCAGCAAAAAGAGATGATGGAGGAAGATCAGAGGTGTATTCTGATCATTGGAGGAATTTAGATATTCCTACCAAGCAGCCTAGTTGAGGCCAGAGAATCTGTTGCAGATGCAACAACAGAAGAAGGACAACCAACAATGACTATCATAGAGGAAGAAGAAATGGAGCAAACATCAGAATCATCCCCAACAGAAGAAGTGTATGCAGTTAAAATTTTCTCTTCATGGGAGAAGGAGTTGGAGATGTTGGAGGATTGGTTGAACAATCCAGAGGCAGTAGATGAATTCCATGAGAAAATAGTCATGCAGATTTTGGGAGAAGGGAATTCAACAAAATTTCTTAGAAATTTCAGCCAGGAAGCTGAATAGGAGGTGGCTACAACATTGAGACCAACAACAAAAGAAGAATCAAAATTCCAGTCTGGGGAGTAGCTGGAGGAAGTTGGAGATGAACCAATAGGAAAAATAATAGAATACAGTCTGTTAGAGGAAGTGACCGAGAAGAAAGTCAGTCAAGAAGAGACTGGAGAATTGGAGTCTGCAATAGAGTAGCAAATTAGTGCCACAAGGGAAGATGAATATGGTAGGGGGGATCAAGTTGATCTACCCATTGACAAGGAGGAAGTGTATCCGAGAATATTACCTAAGAAAATACAACCATTGGAGCAGCTGGAGGAAGTGATAGAATAAATTAGGGAGTTGATGTGGAGGTCAGCGCAAGAATCTATCAGGAAGGAGCTGGGCAGAAGAGAGCCTACCATAGCAGCAGGAAATATGCAACAACAACAAAGCAGTGGGGAAGATGGACAACTCCAAAGAACAGTTTTGGATCTAGGTAGATTTCAATAGAGCCGGGAAGCTCATAAGTAGGAGCTCATGAATGTTTTTCATAGTGGTGGAGTATGATGTAGGAGCATCGCTTCATGTCAGCAATGCACCAACTAGACAACACATTCATCGCACATTCAAGAGGGGAGAGACGAAAGCGCTTTCATTTTTTCCTCATTTTCAAAATTAAAATTGTAATTAAATGTTTGTAAGTCTTGGTAGAGATGAGTTAATGATTTTGAGCAGGTAGAATATGAGGTCACCTTTAATGGTTGACAGGCTGCAGATCTAGATCCAATTCAGACTAGACAACCATTAAATATAATACATTGTAATTAATGAGAGTAGGTAGCTTGGCGGGAAGAGATCGAGGAGCCCCCTTTTGTAAAAATATCTTGGTATCTAGATTGGAGAGTTGTGTGTGAGAGAGGTAGAAGCAAGATAGAGATATAGGAGAGAGAGTCGAGACTCTGTTGCAGTTCGAGCTTTGTAAATATTGTAATCAGATATTTATGTAAATGAGAAAAGAGCAGTTTTTCTTGCATATGATTCTGTGTGTTTATGTGTCTTTCATAAATGCTATGTCTATTTTCATTTGTATTTTGTAGATGTATGTTAGATTCCATCTATAGGGATAGACAAAATTCGTTGTCTGTGAGTTTTCTTTTATTTCGATTTGGGTTCTTTGTGGCTTCATGCAAGGGTTGCATGATAGAGTGTTGAAGACTCTGTAAGCCTGTGCCAGAGTTCACATCTGAGTTCTGTGGAGTTTAGACAAGAACATGCTGAGAGGGCACACCAGAGGAATCATAAACTCAAAGGAGAACCTCAAGGTTACTGAACACCTTGGAGGAAAGACTGTGCAGAGGAGGGCACAGAGAGAAGACAAAATTGCTAAGGATTTTGTGAAGCTATGTCAGGTGGGCATTGAGTGTGTGCAAGGAGTGCATGAAGGAACTATGTTTTGAGTTCTGTGAGAAGATAAGTGTCCAGGAGAAGACACTCATAGATTTTTTGAACACTCTGTAGGCTCAACAAGGTGTGCTTGAGTAGAAGTTGCTAGGAGGGCACTTATATCCCTTCGAGAAACAGAAGGGACAGAGACCTTTGAGGTCTAAGCAGTTGAAGCTCAAGGAGGAAGAAAAAGTTGCTGAACACTTTGGAGGAAGACCTCTACAAGGAATGCACCAGACCAACACTCAGAAGAAGTGTGATAGACAACTGCTTGGCGGTTATTCAAGCACCAGTAGTGTGCAAGGGAGCGAATTATTTAGAGTTCGTAAGATCTGGAGGAATCGTGCCTTTGTGCACAGAGTTCCAATAGAAGGGAACAAATGGTCGAGACACTTCATGGTCCGAGCCATAGATGAAGCTCAGGAGGGAAAGCATTTTTAGAGGGTAGGTGAGACCCAAGTAGTCGGGCTCGCAGTGGAAGAAAAGGTCGAAGCCTTTGAAGCATCGAGGTCTTTCAAGTATGGGAATAATTGAAAGCACAGGAGGAGGAGCATATGCAGCCATAGGATCAGTTGCAGAGAGGAGATCTGGACCGTTAGAGCTCACATCCAGACACCTAAGGGAGCGCATTGGAGAGGAACAGATCTGAGTCGCCAGATCTGAGCACTAGGACCAACAGTTGTTGGATCCAACTCAAGATGCATGAGGTTTAACTCCCTAAGAGTGCACAAGAGAGTAGACTTTTCAAAGTCCTGAAGTTCCAAAACCATCAGAACCGTCCATTGTCCGAGTAGACAGGTAGGAGCAGATCCAGAAGCTCGGGAAATCGGGCATCGAAAGATCAAAGGTGAGAAGTCTTTCGACTTCAAGAAACATGAAGTATCGATAAAAGAAGGAACGAATCAGCCTGTTGGATCATGAGAGTGTGTGGACCATTGATATGGCGTCAGGCTTTCAGATATTGGGAGAATGGAGGTGAGATGCATCTGGGATTCTCAATACGTGAAATCCTGAGATGCCTTTTGAGTTGGCACTTGGTTTTTCCATCTTCATAGTCAGAGGGGACTAGCGAGAGGAGCTAGCGCCAAGAGAAAATATCATCGAGTGGAACATCGAGGATCGAGAGTTCAGGAAGAAAGGAGTCAGGATCAACTCGCACGTGGAAATCCCAAAGTCATGCAATGCGATGCGCCGTTTAGGTTAAGCCTGTGGTCATGGGAATGGTGACATGGGTAGAGGGAAATAATGGTTGTTAAGCCCTTTTCAGAGTTTCAAGATTTGGAGAGTCAGGGGTGGTTCATACGTTGAAGTCTTGACATGCAAAGTCGCAAAACACTTTTTGTATAGGCACGTGGTCATAGCCCGTGCTCGCGTGAGAGAAGGAGTTTGCGCTGGTCGCTTAGTCGCGCATACAAAGTTTCATAACAGGACCTATGGTTATAAGTGTCGAAGTTTCCAATAGAGAATCAAAGATCCATTTTGGCTCAAAGGAATTTGAATGATTCTTGATCAGGAGGTCAACGGACCCTGTCAAGGCAGAGGTAGGTAGTGGGTCTACATCAGAATTGGAGTGTGCTAGTGTGAAAAGTCCTAAAGCCTGAAGTCTTGAAGCCAAAGAAAAGAAGTGGCATGGCATGATGACATCACCAGTGGTAATGAGGACCCTTCCTAGGCATGCATGTACCACCACCTTAAATAATGACAGTTGTACTATGTGGACCCCCCGTAAGGTTAAGAATTTTAGAAGTCCTGGAACTCCCAAAGTTCAAAAGTGACATGACTTGCTGACGTCACCTGAGATGATATGGACACACGATATGCATGCCACATGTTAGTGATTTATTTACCCTTCGAATATTGATTATTCTAGTTAGACCGTGACACGTGCCACATGCCTGATTGGGCCACGTGTTAGCTTCTATTATTCTGCCACGTGGCACTTCCCTCGATTATGGTTGGCGGGGTTGCTGATGGATTTCCCAAAGTAGATGAACTTGGTCAAGAATGATCCAAGTGGATATCAGTGGCCACCCACCTTTTCTAGTTGGCTCAAAACAACTTTCTAGCAATTTTGATAATTTACTATTTTTAGCAGTTTTTTGGGTCCTGAACTTCCAGAGTCGTTTTGAGGCCCTAAACGACGTTTTTTAAGGTATGTTGCGACCAAAAAATTTATTTTTGAAATTTTGTGCAACTATTGTATTCCTCAGATAGATATTTCCAATGGGCTATCATACGCCTAAAATGGAAATCGTATGCAAAAGTTACGACCCCGAGAAGTTGATGTACTGACTTACTCAAACGGGGCCCACATGACTTTTGGTGCTTCATCTCCTAGGGTTAGGTTTTTGGATGTTTAGGGTTTTTGAAACTCTTGTTTATTGTAAAAAGGCCTTGAGATCCCCATTGTAATCATCTTCTTGCGAATGAGCACAACTGTCACATCTCTTCTCAGAGATAAGCCACCACCATTCCAACAAGCTTGTTTTTTGCTGCATTTTATAGTTTTAGCATATTTCCTTATTGAATATAAAACCAGTTTTACTATATCTCTATTATTCTGTGTTAAGAATCTAGTAATAATTTGTAGTCATTTCGTTCTGCTCATAAAATATGGATCAGTGGTATCAGAGCGATCTACTCCTTGTTGTCCTAATGCATGTCCCCAATGAGGTCGGAGTACAAAGAGTTGGGTCTCGAGCTTGTTTCTCTTGAGGAAAAAAGCTCTCGCATGCCCAAGCGACCTCTCATGGAAGGAGAAAAGAAAGATGACGGGACAGGAGATCCTTTCAAACTGTTGATTGAGGAAGCCCTCACGCAACAGAGGAATGAGATGATGGATAATTTCGTGGAAATCCTTCGATGACTACCAACAGGCAACACATCTTCTTCGAGCAGAGGCACCGCCCCCTTCAAGGTGAAAATAAAATTCAATATTCCTATATTTGAAAGTCAGATAGATGCAGATGCTGTAGACAAGTGGTTGAATATACTAGAAGGGTATTTTTCTGTCCATAGCTTTTTGAATAGAGAAAATATTACTTTTGCGCTTCTCAAAGCCGTTGCCCATGTCAGAGATTGGTGGGAAACTTTCTGTGAGCAAAAGGAAACAGAGGAACCCTCATTATTTACAGTCACAACCACCTGGGAATCCTTCAAGGATGCTATTAAGGAACAATACTACCCTGTCATAAGTTATCACGACTTGTATACCAAATGGACCACACTGCGGCAAGAAAGAGACCATGTAGTGCCAGATTTCACAAATATCTTCCATACCTTGCGTACCAAGATGGGTATCAAAGATTCAGAGCGACATATGGTGCTCAAGTATCACGGTGCTTTGCATTGATACATCTAGACCGAAATGGAATTTTTGGACATCTCATCCTTGGGCACAACCTATCGATATGTTGTCAAAATCGAGAAGAAGCTCAAACAAAAGACACGACAATTTGGGCCAGGGAACCCCTCACAAAAAAATCCAGGAAAGGGCAGCCCCCATCCACAGAACAAAGGATAGAGAAAAGATGGACAGTATCAGGACAACCAGTCCAAGCTGCAAGCAAAGAAGGACACCAAAAAGACAAAGAAAGATACCGAGAAGTGGTGCAACTTCCATAAGAGCCCTAGGCATAACACTGCTAACTGTCGCTCAAAGAAGTCAATGGCGGCTGAAGTGAAATCCTCTGAATCAGATGCGGGTTTTGACCCTGAGTCAGAACCAGAAAGGGGAAGACAGATCATTGATGCAGAACCCAGTGCCATCGTTGCTACCACCAACCTCCAGCATGGTGAACCAGACGAGCTATAAGAAGTAGAGTGCCTCTTCCATTCACATATGTGGGTAAAAGGCACCCCGATGCACTTCATCGTTGATAGTGGTAGCTGGAAGAACCTCATCTCAGAAGAGGTCATCAAGCAGCTGACCCTGCTGACAATGCTGCACCCACAACCCTACACCATTGGATGGCTCCACTAAGGAAGCGATCTCTGCGTCAACCAACGGTGCCAACTGTCATATGACATCAAGCCCTTCAAAGATGAGGCATTGTGTGAAGTTTATCCTCTCAAAGTTTGTGATGTTATTTTGGGCCAACCTTATTTGTGGAAACATCATACTGTATATGAGTCTAGGCCTTGTAGTGTTATTATTACTTTGAACAGAAAATTGTACAGGATACCTAAGGCTGTCCCACCTAGTGCTATTTCCTTGATATATGCTAAGCAATGTAGGAAGGTCATCTCTCAGACGGGAAAGTTTGGCTTCTTCTTGATTCGCTCTCAGAATGAGAGAAATATCACAGCCACATCCAGGGTCTCTGTGGCCACCTCTCCACACAACATAAGCAAGTAGATAAGGTCATGGAAGAATACTCAGATATCTTCTCCTCACCTACCAGGGTACCTCTACACTGCCAATTCAAGCACCCCATTGATCTGACCCCCAACGCATCGCTTCCCAATGGGCCAGTCTATCACCTCTCTCTATTAGAGAATGAGGAGATCAAGTGATAGATCCAAGAATTTCTCCATAAGGGGCACATCCATCCCAGCTCATCACCTTGTGGGAGCCCAATCATGCTGGTACAGAAGAAAGATGGAACCTAGTGACTTTGCATTGATTACCGGGCTCTGAATAAAATCACAGTCAGAAACTAGTACCCGATTTCCCAAATCGACGACCTCCTTGATAAACTCATGGGGGCCAAATACTTCAGTAAGATTGATCTGAAGTCTGGCTACCACCAGGTCCCGATAAAACAAATAGATGTATGGAAGACCACCTTCAAGTCAAAGGAAGGCCTTTGTGAATGGTTGGTCATGCCCTTTGGTTTGAAAAATGCTCCAACCACTTTCATGAGGATGATGGACGATATCCTGTGACCATTCACCAATACTTTTGTAGTGGTGTATCTGGATGACATTCTCATTTACAACAAGACTTGGGCTGAGCACTTGCAACATATTCAACATGTTCTGCACACTCTGCGACAACACAAGCTATATGCCAACTTGGAAAAATGATCCTTTGGCATGGACAAGGTCCATTACCTAGGCTACATCATTGATCAATATGTCATACATGTAGATCTAGCCAAGATCCAAGTCATTCATGATTGGCCAGCCCCAACCACACTCACTGAGCTTCAGAGCTTCTTGGGCCTTGCCAATTTCTACTCTAGGTTTGTGTTGGGATTCTCCCATATTGCATGCACCCTCAACCAAATAACCAGGGGTGGTGGTAAGGAAAAATTTGTGTGGGGCTGGCCCCAACAACAAGCATTCGATGATTTGAAGAAACACTTGTACTCAGCCCCAGTACTTTCACTAC
The DNA here is from genome assembly GCA_032191745.1 of Picea mariana. Classification (NCBI taxonomy): domain Eukaryota; kingdom Viridiplantae; phylum Streptophyta; class Pinopsida; order Pinales; family Pinaceae; genus Picea; species Picea mariana. The sequence goes on from JASDQU010102261.1 coordinate 72,259, forward strand.
TAGACCTGCAAAAACCCTTTGAGATTGAGACTGATGCTTCAGACTATGCTGTGGGTGTCATTCTCATGTAGCACGACCACCCCGTGGCCTATCATAGTGAGACACTATCAGATGTTGTCCATAATTTCCCTACTTACGACAAAGAAATGTACTCCATTGTGCAAGCCTGCCGCTAGTAGAGACATTACATTCTTGGGAGGGAGACAATCATCCATACTGATCATAAGCCACTGCAGTTCATACAGACACAAGAAAAATTGCAGAATGACCTCCATCAAAAGTGGTCCACATACTTGCAGCAATTCCACCTCAACATCAAGTATAAAATAGGAAGCACCAACCGCGTCGCTGATTGCCTCAACGTACCACTAGTCATGACACTCACCACAGTGCTAGACTCTTGCTGCCATGAGACCTCTGGATGGCCCCAAATCTATGAGACAGACCTAGACTTTTCCACCACTTACCAAATGTTGGGTGCAAAGGAAGTTGTCGATAATTTCCATCTTTAGGATGGGTTGTTATGTCGTCTAGGCCATATCTGTGTTCCATCAAGTGAGCGAACGAAGATGATCTGGGAAGTCCACTACAGTCGGGTGGCAGGACACTTCGATGTCGAAAAGATAGTGGTGATGCTACAAAAACATTTCTATTGGCCAAAACTTTGACAGGAGGTCAACAAGTATATCAGGTCTTGCACTGCTTGCGCTATTGCCAAACCAACCACTAAGAAATAGGGCCTGTACATCCCTATTCCTACTTCTGACAGGCCATAGGAATCCATATCAATGGACTACATGTTGGGCCTCCCATCCACCAAGTGGGGAAATGACTATGTTTTTGTAGTTGTTGATTGCTTTTCTAAGATGGCGATTCTCGTTGCCTGCAAGAAGAGCATCACAACAGAAGCCACTGCCAAGATCTTCTTTGAACGAGTTTGGGTACATTTTGGAATCCCACAAACCATTGTATCAGATTGGGATAGTGAATTTCTCATCACATTCTGGTCGAGCCTCTGGTCACTGCTGGACACCAATCTCACCAAATCCACGACCTTCCACCCCCAGACAGATGGCCAAATCGAGTTCGCACATCGAATGATCATGCATATCCCGTGCATGTATAATTCCAAGAACCCTCGCACATGGGATGAGATTCTTCCCTATGTCCAGCATAGCTATAATTGAGCCCTGCATAGCTCAACTGGCCACAACCCCTTTCAGGTGGGGTTGGGATTCCAACCATTTTGTCCCATAGATGTTGCACTTCCCCTTGCAATCACCTCAACTGACTCCTCTCCTACTCCCAATGAGGCTGAAAAAGCCACCCAGTTCATTGAGAGGATCCAACACATCTGCCAATAGGTTCAGGATACCCTACAGAAGTCCAATGACAAGGACAAGCAGCGCCATGATCAACATCAGGTGCCACATAAGTTTAAGGTGGGCTACAAAGTTTGGTTGCACTTGCAGAAAAAATGCCTTATAGGACCCCATCGGAAGCTTCGCCCACTCTGTTATGGGCCGTACACCATCACCAAGGATATGGGGGATAATAATTTTGAGCTCAACATTCCTCCTTTCCTTGGCTTGCACCTAGTGTTCAACATGGACCTCCTTCGACCTTATTTCCCACCATTATTGGACACCTCAGATGTAGTAGAACAACTGACACCAACAGAGCTCAACCTCGACTACATACAATAGGAAGCCAGTGATCAGATTGTGGACACACAGATCAAGGGCACTCAACAACAAAGGATCCAGCTTTATCGAGTCATCAAAGCAGGGCAGCTCTTGCACCAAGGCAAGTGGCTCACCTGGGGCCAAATTTAACAGAAATTTCCTCATCTGATGGGGAACTCAACGCAATGGAGACCATTTCTTCATAAGGAGGGAGTATTGATCCAGGTGGATATCGGTGGCTACCCACCTTTTCTATCTGGCTCAAAACAACTTTCTAGCAATTTTGATAATTTACTATTTTTAGCAGTTTTTCGGGTCCTGAACTTCCGGAG
>JASDQU010102261.1:82776-96711 GCA_032191745.1 Picea mariana
TAGGATTTAGTTAAAATCAAATTGGTCTAATGTGTCTTTAGGTAAAAGTATGTTTCTTAGTGTGTTTCTTTCGTATGCATTTGTAGTTATGTAATATGATGATCATGCTATGTTCTAGACATAGAGTGATTTGATGGATCATATTCTCTTCAATATTAACGACTACATGATCCATTTCTTAGCACCTAATTGGTCCATGATCTCTATTTAAAGAGCATGGAGGGTAATTTTCTAATGATCTGTTGTGAAAAAATCTCTTGTAAAATATTTTTCTTTTGCATTAATATATTGCCTTAAGTATCCATGTTGGTTGAGGTCATGAACTGTTTCCCTCTTTGAAGGTTTTAACCACATAAAAACATTAGTGTGTTGATCTTTGATCTAGTTGTGTGAGTGGTTACTAAAGGTGTTCATCATGTTTTGGAATACCCTATTTTCTTGAACATGGTATCAGAGCCCATTTGAAGACCGACTCTTGTTGTAAATCCATATCTTGAAGCTGTATTTCTGCATTTTTGTTTTTTACTATTTCTGTACAATTTTGGGCTAAGAGGTCTATTCCATTGTGTCTGGAGTGCTTCTTTTAGTTAATAACTCTTTTTGTTTCACTTCAAAAGGTTTTCAATTTCCAAATATACAACCATTTTAGTCAAATTTGGAGGTATAAACTATGAATATGCCCATTTAAAAAAAAAATTACATAGTTAGTATTTCAGTTTTTCTGTTTTTATTTTTAGGTTTCTACTCTTTCTGGTCCACGTATTCTCTTTTCTGTGTGTTCTATGTGATCTCAACAAATCTGGAAACAAAGTGTAAAGTGTTTTATTGTCATCGTATGCTCTTTTCTTTGAGTTGTATGAAAGCCTAAAAAATAAAAATAAAAAGAGAGAAAAAATGCATTTTCCCGGTAAGCTAACTAAGATCTAACCCCATTGTTCTTGATATTTGGATTCTTTTTCCAAAATTTCACTTGTTTTTGTATGAGTAGGTCGAAAAGAAGGTTTTTGGGGTAAGCATGCACTTTGAGGTAGAGATCCAACAATAACAACAACACCCTCATTCTCCTTCTTCAAAATTATAATGTGTTTTGCACTAACTCACTTGGTTCAAAGTTTCTTTATTTAATAAGAGGTATTGAGTTCGAGGAGTTATCTCATAACTTTATCGTAAAGTGCATTTTAGTTAACTTATAAAAGTGAATCACTATAAAATAACATTAATGTTATCTTTTTAAGTTTTTATTTTTTTGTATGCAACTTTCATTTATAAAGTAACTTCATTGTTAAAGTGATTCTCACTTATTCTATAAAGGTGGGTCACTCCATAAGTAACTTATTCATAAAAGTGAGCTTATAGGAAAATTTACGGAAGGAGGGGCATCACCAAATGGACCAACTTCTACTTTCCATGGGGCTCTTTGGTTATTATTTATGCATTTTTCTTAAAAGGGCATAGCTTTCACATATGAAGTCCATTTTCAATGCCTTTTTTTTAAATAGACAAATTTTTGAGAGATTTCCATATAGACCATAAATTTCATATTTTTAATCCGTATTGTCTGCATATTTTAATATGGATTCTCCAAGTGATATTTTTCTTACCAGTACCAACTAGTTCTCATGGAAATCCCATATGGAGGATGTAATCAGAAGTAAATGATTGTATCAGATTACCTTGGGAAAAGAACAAGCCCCCACTGATGACAAAAATAAATCCATATATATGGGATAATAAGAATGACGAAGCCAGTGGACTAATCAGAATGTCCATTTCTCATGATTTAAGGTTTCATCTTCAAGGAATTAATGGCCTAGATAAATCTTGGGAAACTATTGAAGTTGTGTTTGGTAAACACAACGTGATTCGAGCCCCACCAGATCAAAAATCAGTTAATGAATTTAAGTCCCAATGATTTTCCTTGTAATGAATATTATTTATCTAATTTTAAAAAACTTAAAACTTTGTGTAAAGACTGTCAAATAGATATGAAGGATGACCGATGCATATATGTTATTCTTGCTAATATTGGTAGTGCATATTTTTTCCTTGTATCTAACTTTAATTCCACCAAAGAAGCTCAAGGGAGTGCTTACCAAAATCCCACTCTTGAGAATGTTTGTGATTCTCCAATTAGAGAGAAAGATAATATTTTTCAACTTGGAGTGATCTACATTGTAGGTAGATCTAACAAATCCTTAGTGGCCCAATAGAAAAATAAATCCAAGCATCCCAAGAGGAAACATCCTCACCACAACAAGAAGTAAAACAAGGGCCCCAAACCCTATCACCCAACTACTACTACTAATTCTGATAAAGGAGAAAAACCTGTAACATACCCATCTAGCCACATGCCGGGGTATGCTACTTGCAAGCCCACCCTTGGACTTATTTCTCATTCTGATACCTTCTTTGTTTAATAAAGATGCATAAGATAAGAGAATTAAGGACATGCACAACAATATCCAACAAACATGCATGTTCTAAAGATTCAATTTACGATAGTTAAATATACAACAGAAAAAAATTCATACACAGATAATAATATCACAACAGAGAGCACTTATCTGTATGAAAGATGACACCAACTGGCTATAGACCAAGGACATTCCACCGAACCGTAGACACTACCACTCCAAATCTCAACAGCAGCGTCACCCCCGAGCCAGGGATATGAATCCACAAGGATGGTTCCAGAGTGAACTTGGCTTCCCAAACCAGTTAGCTCTCAAGTGCTCATGGGCTTGCCAACACTCAGACAAATCCAAGTACCCAACTCTCTTCTACCCAGCTTACATCACCTGAGAGAATGAACCTCCACCTTTCTTTGCCATGCAGTCCCTTAGGCAGTCCTTCTCCTTATTCGAGCCTCCAGCGCAACTGGTCCAAAATCTCAATGACGGATTTCTGAGGACTCGCAGCTATGAGCCATGATGGACACAAGCCACTACATCTCAGACATGCAGGCCTCAAGGCATGATTGGATCACACCAACGACCACTACAACCAACTATCCCATGGCTAATTCTATTATAGTCCGGTCCCCTTTCTCGAGACCAATACACAGGTGAGGATGGATGGAGGAGGTAAGTGCATGGGAGTGCATGAGGGTAAGAATGAGGTAACAAAAAGGTGACATAGTGGACAAGCCAATGAACAACCCAACAATCGGACTTGGGGAGGGTTTAAGTATGTTCTTGGGGAAATCAAGAACCTTCTGGCCTCCCCAAGAAGCTCATGTAACCAATCCCCCTCTTTAGGGAAAAAGGTAATTAACACATGAATAAACATTTAGCCTCTCAATCCCCCTCTCTTGTGGAATCATAGACCCCTATAACTCTAGTCCTTGTATGTCTAGCAACCAATGATGTATTTATTATTAATAATGATAAAAACATTACATGTCTTGGGCACACTGGCCTTTTAATAATTGTTTGGGCACTCTGACCTCTCAGCATCGTAGCAATACATTATTTAAAATGAGGTTTCAAAACCTGGGGTGTTACATCTTCTCCCCCTTATTTTGGCACTGTCCTTAGTGCATATACAAAATAGAGATTAAAATCTCAAATTTATTCAGAAAGCTGCGGGTACTCTTCCTGCATGGCATATTCATGCTCCCAGGTAGAATCTTCAAGACCATAGTAGGTCTAGTGAACTTTTACCAGCTCTATAAATTGATTCCGGAGCATTTTTACCTTTCTGTCCAATACCCATACTGGTTGAACCTGAAAATATACCTCTGTCTCTACCTGAATCAGATGCCAATCAATAAGATGGTTAGGATCATGTACATATTTCTTTAGTAAAGATACATGAAATACATTATGCACATTCATGGAAGCAGGAAATGCAAGCATGTATGCAACATTACATGTCTTGGGCACACTGGCCTTTTAATAATTGTTTGGGCACTCTGACCTCTCAGCATCGTAACAATACATTATTTAAAATGAGGTTTCAAAACCTGGGGTGTTACATCTTCTCCCCCTTATTTTGGCACTGTCCTTAGTGCATATACAAAATAGAGATTAAAATCTCAAATTTATTCAAAAAGCTGCGGGTACTCTTCCTGCATGGCATATTCATGCTCCCAGGTATAATCTTCAAGACCATAGTAGGTCTACTGAACTTTTACTAGCTCTATAAATTGATTCCGGAGCATTTTTACCTTTCTGTCCAATACCCATACTGGTTGAACCTAAAAATATCCCTCTGTCTCTACCTGAATCAGATGCCAATCAATAAGATGGTTAGGATCATGTACATATTTCTTTAGTAAAGATACATGAAATACATTATGCACATTCATGGAAGCAGGAAATGCAAGCATGTATGCAACTAGCCCTATTCTGTCCAATATTTCAAATGGACCATAGAATCTGGCTGCTAGCTTTGTACAACTCCCCAATTTCAAAGATCTTTTCTTGGGCTTCACTTTCAAAAGTACATGCTCCCCTACTTTAAATTATCTAGCTGTCATGTTCTTGTCTGCATAAAATTTCTGTCTATCTTGAGCTGCCTTTAAATTCTTCTTAATCTTGACCACCTGGTCTTCCATGTCCTTGAGCAACTTCGGCCCAAGTACCACTCTATCTGCTGGGTTGTCCCAACTCACTGGAGTATTTCATTTCCTACCATAAAAGGCCTTAAATGGGCTCATTCTCAATGAAGCTTGATATCCATTATTATATGCAAACTAAACCAAGTGTAAGTAATCTTCCCACTTAGATGCCTTATCCATCACATACATTCTCATCATGTCTTCAATTATTCGATTGACTCTCTCTGTTTGCCCATCTGTCTAGGGATGATAAGTTGTGCTAAAGTTTAGATTTGTGCCAAATCCTTTAAACAATCCTCTCCAAAAATTGGAGTTAAACTTTGTATCTTTGTCCGAGATGATTGTTCTAGGTATCCCATGCAACCTCGAAATTTCCTTCATGAAAATTTCTGCAATATTAGCTTTTTTATGTGTTGTCTTCACATGAACAAAATGAGCATACTTTGTTAACTTGTCCACCACCACCATGATTGAATCATGTTGCTTATTTGTTCTAGGTAATCCTGTGATGAAATCCATGGTTATCACTTCCAATTTATTCTCTGGAATTGGCTATGGTTGCAGCAAACCCATTGGGTGCTTATGCTCATCCTTCACCTTCTGACATTCCATACATCGAGCGATGTAATAAGCAACATCCTTCTTCATTCCCGGCCAAAAGAACTAACTTCTTACTGTTGTAATTGTCTTCTGGTAACTGGGATGTCCAACATAAGGAACATCATGCATTTGCTTCAGTACCACATTCCTCAGTTCTCCCGAACTAGGAACACCGATTCTATTTTTATGCATGAGTAATCCATCTTCCTTTGTCTCATACTCCTTTATTTTCTATTGTGCATCTCCTTGCTGTAAGTTTTCCTTTACCTGTAGGTAATGCTGATCTGTAACAAGACCATCTAAAATTCTGCTCTTTAAGTCTGACTGATGCATACTGACAACAGTAGCATGCATGAGATGCACTCTCCTACTAAGTGCATAGACAAATTTATTCTCCTTTCCCTTGATATGATTGATATCGAAGTCATACTCACTTAAAAATTCCAGCCATCTGGTTTGCCTGGCATTCAAGGTCGAATTTTCAAAAAGATACTTCAGACTAATGTGGTCTGTTCTTAATTCAAATTTCTTCCTCATGAGATAATGCCTCCATATCCTCAAGGCGTGAACAATGGCAACAAGTTCAAATTCATGCGTGGCATAGTTACTCTCATGTTCCTTAAGCTTTCTGGACTCATATCCAATGACATGTCCATTTTTCATGAGGACTCCCCCAAGTCCTTCCTTACAAGCGTTTGTACATACCACAAAAATTTCATTTGGATCAACAATATTTAACACAGGTGCACTAGTAAGTAATTCCTTCAACACATTAAAATTATTTTCACACTTGAGTGTCCATTCAAATTTAGTTCCCTTCTTTTGCAAAGAAGTGATGGGATGAGCAATCTTAGAGAACCCTACTATGAACCTTCTATAGTAGCCAGCTAATCCCATAAAATATCTGATGTCTAACACATTTCTGTGTGTTGGCCACCCTCTAATGGCTTCGATCTTCTATGGATATACTGCTATGCCCTGCTCTGAAATAATGTGTCCCAAGTAATAGATATGCTTTTGATAAAAAAAAACACTTACTCAACTTGGCATACAACTGATGTTCTCTCAGTACTTGCAATACCAATCTTAAGTGATGTTCATGCTCCTCTTTAGATTTAGAATAGATAAGTATGTCATCCAGGAATACTATGACAAACTTGTCCAAATAATTTCTGAATATGCCATTCATTAAGCACATGAAGACAATTGGTGCATTGGTCAGTCCAAATTGCACCACTCCAAATTCATAATTCCCATACCTAGTCCTAAAGGTTGTCTTATGAATGTCTTCTTCCTTGATTCTTACCTGATGGTATCCTACCCTCAGGTCAATCTTTGAAAATATCTTTTCTCCTCTTAGTTGATCAAAGAGTTCATCAATTTGGGGTAGTGGATACTTGTTTTTTATAGTGTACTTGTTCAACTGTTGGAAGTCAATACAAAGCCTCAAGGTTCCATCCTTCTTTTTAACAAAAAGTAGTGGCACTCCCCAAGGTGAAACACTTGGACGTATGTACCCTTTCTTCAACAATTCCTCCAACTGAATTTGTAATTCTTTTAACTCTGGTGTGCTCATTCTGTAAGGTGTTTTCGACATCGGGGCAGCTCCTGACACTAAATCAATTGATAAATCTATCTCCCTTCTTGGTAGAAATCCGGGTATTTCTTGGAATACATCCTCAAATTCCTGTAGTACCGAGAAATATTCAAGGCTTGGACCCTTCATATTATCTGGCTCTCCCACATGAGATGCATACAGTTTACATCCTTTTCTAAAACATCTTTTCAGCTGTAAGGCCGAAATCTCCCTTACAGAGATGGGTCTTGGAACTCCTTTCACAGTGCTCTGTTTTCCATTTCCATCGAGACATGTAAATGTCTTGTTATGACAATCTAGGGCAACATGATGCTTGTCCAAACAATCCATCTCAATTAGAACATCATAAGACCCCAATGGTATGATATTTAGATCATTACTAGTATTCATGCCATTAAGACTTATGGAACAACTTCTGACCATATCATGGATTATTCTTTTGGTTCTAGTGGATAACTGAACCAAACTTGCTTTTCCAAGTTTACTTTTCTCCAAATGTAATCTATCCACTATCTTAGGATCAATGTAAGAATGACTTGCTCCTGAATCAATCAAAATATCAACAATATGATTTATGATCTTACCTTCCACCTTGATCATATTGGATTGGTACTCTGTTTGTCGATCATTTAAAGTTGCATAGATTCTTCCCATATCTTCGAATGTTGTAGCCTCTTATATGTTGTGCACAGTATTCACTCTGTCTTTTCTGTGTGGGAAATCCTTGTACAAGTGATCTTCCTTGCATCCCCAACATTGGATTGGTGGTCTTCCCCTTTTTCCCAAGGAATCTTCCTTCTTGAAATCTCCCTTAGCATACTGATCTTGATGATTTCTATTAGTCTCATTCCTATTGAAGGGAGGTTTGAATCCTTTCTTCCTCTGATCGGACTTCACATTCTTCTTTTCCTTCAAAGATTTTTGCAAGGATTCACTTCCCTGGCCTTGCTCATACAGGTATTTAGCCTTCCTGATGGATTTAGTCAAGGTCTTGGGTTCATCATACTTGATCTTTTCCTTATAAAAGATTGGCAATCCGCTTAGAAATATTTGTATTTTCACGTTTTCATCACCAATGAACCTGACATACTTTAACAATCCAAAGAACTTCTTCTTGTACTCGGACATAGTCATGCTTCTCAACCTGAGTTCAAAGAACTCCTGCATTTTTTGTCATAGAAATTCTCTGAGAGGTACTCATTCTGGAAATACTTATTGAACTGTTTCCAAGTGATCCTACTTTCATTAACATGCTGCACTTGCTTCAGTTGGTCCCACCAAATTGGAGCTTTCCTGAGTAAATGGTAGGTTGAAATCCTGGATTCCAGGTTTGATGAATAGTTATGCAAGTGAAAGTATCTCCTAATCCTAAGTAACCATGATTTGACATCATCTTCCCTTTCTCTTTCACCATCAAAGGAAGGTGGCTTGAGCTTCCTCAACTCTCTTTGCAAACTATATACCTTTTGTTTCCTTCTTTGTTGCCTGACAGGGGACACCTCTGGGCTGCTTACAGGATCATTCGATGCATAAAGATTTCTTTATAAGTAAGGAGGTGAGTGGTGTCCATGAGCTCTGCTAGCACTTCTAGAATAACCATCTCTTCCATGATCGTTTCTCCTTTCATAACACCTTCTTTCTTCCTGTTGTCTTGAGTTTGATCCCTTCTTTGTTTGCCTCTGCAACACTCAATAATTTATCTGACTTTCCTCTCTCATTTGTCTCTCGTTTTCTGCTTTGTAGCTCTGCACTTCCATCTTCAATATTCTTACCTTTTCTATCAACGTTTCCTTCTATCCTTTTTCCTTGCGTCTATTGGACTCTGTCTCTGCATTACCAACCCTGGTATTCTGGCCTCCGGCCTCCTTATCATGAATGGAGGCTCCCTTGCCTTCTTCCATTTCCTCAATACGCATCATGAGTGGATGTTATTAAGCCTCTTAATTCTAAAAAATGTGAAAGTGACCATCTTGTTAGAATTATGCATATGATAAACAAAAATTGCCAAACCATGCTATAGGTCTCTTTCTTGTTTTTGTTCATGGAGATAATATCCCCATTCTCCAAAAATAACAGTGTCCTGTTATCCCTGGGCTGACACATAATTTCATCCTACGCAGGTGCTTCCTTCCAACCATCTTCCCAGGTGACCATGACTATAAATCATAGTTAAATCCTTCCTTAGCATTTTTCTGTCTCCGAGACAACCAATTCTAACCTTAGCCCTCCTTCCCTCAGCTCTCAATCCGCATATGACCATGACCATGACCCTACACTGATCTGAAAAATTTCTTGTCCGAAGCTTCAGGACTTCAGAACCATCAACCAGGACCAGATCAATGGTCCTCATCCTCCTTCATGATCAATGATCGAGATCCACTTTGTGACTCCACACTTCAGGAGTCTCAACTTTCCTTGCTTGCCTCCTCCCGAAATGCTTTTACCCGTATTTCATGATCTGCCGATGCGTGTCTTCTGAAATCAATGGTCGAGATGCACTCTAAACTTCAAGAGTTTTCGACCCAACACATCCTGTCACATATTTCCCCTCTAGCGTGCCCAATCTCCGGACTGCACGATCTGTCACCACATGGCGAAATATTGGAAGCAGACATGTGGCCCAATCAGGGGGGTGAAACGTGTCACATTCTAATCAAATTTTCAATACTCCAAATGCTCAAAACTTACTGACAGGTGGCACACATCCCATGTGTCCATGTCATCCCAGGTGATGTCCGCAAGCCACATCACTTCATAATTATGGGCTCCTCATCACCTTCAGGTGATGTCAACATGCCCCACCACTTCGACTCTTCGAGCTTTGGGACTTCGGGATTTTTCATACTAGCACACTTCCAATTCTCCCAAACTTCGAATTCCAAACTACCCAATCTGTCAGCATGTGTCCTCCTATATTAGATGACTAAGATTCACTTTGAGTCTTCACCCAGAGTTCACCAATCTGCTCCACGTTTCCTCCTCAATCTGACAACTATATTTTTACTTCGGGGCTCCAGACTTCAGAGATCTCAAAATTCAACCTTTTCATAAAAAAATGTTTTGTTCAAATCTCGTGATCTTATGACACATGTTTCCCACGGATTGATGGCTATGATTCCTTCGGGACTTCAGACTCTGGAAATCTCAATTTTATAAACTTATCTGCCCCCACTGGATTTCATCCGAAGCCCTAAATCTCATGACACATGGCTCTTAGCAGATCGATGGCCGAGATCCTTTCGTGTCTTTGGGTTTCAAAAGTCTCAAAATTCAAACCCCCTCCTCACTCACTTTTTTTCGAAGTGTTTTATCCAAATCACGTGATTCGTGGACACGTGTCCTCCTACAGATCGACGATTCCCAGCTACTTTGGCTCTTCAGAGGTTCGTCGCTCAAACTCTCACATGTCACATCACTGCATGCCTTTCAATTTGCGGGGCTGCGCATCGATAGTCTTGAGTAACCCCATTTTTTCCCTACAATTCTTCTGACACTGACACGTAAACCCTTGGTGAAACCATGGTTTGGATTGCGGAATCACCTTGAGAAATTAACTTACATGCAACTTGGTTCCCTGCAATGCCTACTGGCCATTGATCTCGCTCTCAAATGGGATCCAATGGTCGTGACCTTATTATTTCTTCCTTTTTATCGGACGAAACCTATTCACCTATCCTCCGATCCAAATATCCCAGATCTCTCTTGATCCTACAGTGGCAATCGCTCCCGAATTCAACAGGAACAATCACGATCCATCGAACCCTTGTAGACGATCTATGGAATTTTGTCTCCTGCATAGATTTTGCAACACCATTCCTCCTGAGATTTTCAATTTCATGGTCAGAGCTTGACCTAGACCATGAGACTCTGACCTACATACCCGACCCATACCGGCCCGATGTTTCAATCAGAAGCTCTGATACCAATATGTAACATACCTAGACAACCACAGGCTGGGGTATGCTACCTGGAAGACTACCCTTATACATCTTTCTCATTTCGATACCTTCTTTGTTTAATAAATATGCATAAAATAAGAGAATTAAGGACATGCACAACAATATCCAACAAACATGCATGTTCGAAATATTGAATTTACGATAAATAAATATACAACGGAAAAACATTCATACACAGATAATAATATCACAACAGAGAGCACTTATATTTATGAAATATGACACCAATTGGTTGCAGAACAAGGACATTCCACCCAACCGTATACATTACTTCTCCAAATGTCAACAGTAGCATCACCCCCAAATCAGGGCTATGAATCCACAAGGATGGTTCCAGAGTGAACTTGGCTTCCCAAACCAGTTCCCTCTCAAGCGCTCACAGGCTTCCCAACACTCACAAAAATCCAAGTACCCAACTCTCTTCTACCCAGCTTGCAACACCCAAGAGAATGAACCTCCACATTTCTCTACCACACAGTCCCTCAAGTAGTCCTTCTCCTTATTCGGGCCTCCAGGGCAACTGGTCCAGAATCTCAATGCTGGACCTCTTAGGAATTGTAGCTATGAGCCATGCTGGACACATGCCACTACATCTCAAACATGCAGGCCTTAAGGCACGATTGGATCACACCAACGACCACTACAACCAACTATCCCATGGCTAATTTTGTTGCACTTCGGTTCCCCTTCCCGAGACCAATACGAAAGTGAGGATGGATGGAGGAGGTAAGTGCATGGGAGTGCGTGAGGGTAAGAATGAGGTAACACAAAGGTGACGGAGCGGACAAGACAATGACCAACCCAACAATCGGACCAGGGACAGGTTTAAGTATGTTCTTGCGGAAATTAAGAACCTCTTGGCCTCCCCAAGAAGCTCATGTAATCGATCCCCCCTTTAGGAAAAAAGGTAATTAACATAGGAATAAGCATTTAGCCTCTCAAGCCCCCTCTCTTGTGGAATCATAGCCCCCTATAACTCTAGCCCTTGTCCATCTAGCAGCCAACGATGTATTTATTATTAATAATGATAAAAACATTACATGTCTTGGGCACACTGGCCTTTTAATAATTGTTTGGGCACTCTGGCCTCTCAACATCGTAACAATACATCATTTAAAATGGGGTTCCAAAACCTGGGGTGTAACAAAACATAAAAGTAATAAGAATGACATGCATTGCAACTTTTGTGGGTGAGATGGTCATGTGGAGTCTAATTTTTTTTAAAATATGGAATCCTTAGAAGTAATGATCAAGAGGAACAACATCAATATTGATTCTTCTTCTTCGACCTCTTTGTTGACGATTAAAATCGCAAAGAAGTTTTGCACGCAAAGTGTTGCTAAAGCCTATTATTATAAAAGCTAAATAATACTAGTAGGTGGGACCCCCTTCTAGATTGGAGATCAGATCTGGTTCATATTTGATGTTTGTGTTGATGTTTGACACTGCTTGCATGGTTGATGAGATCTTGTTTTTATTGGCTATGGATTGGGCTTATGAAGTATTTGTTCTTTATGTTACTATAACCTATGCTATTCATTACCATTGTTATCTGTTCTTGGGACACCTGCACAACATACATGTTAGTAACAATACATAAAAAGCAGTTGGAAAAAGGCAAAAACACTATAACAAATGCAAAAGGAAAAGGGATATAACTTTGCAAATATACTATACTATATGCATGAAAGGTTAAAATGATTATGGTAAAATCCTAGATAGCAATTTAATGGTTATGCGATTTTATTGAGTTATATGGTTAATGTGCATATGGTATATTTTGGAAGGATAAGATGTGGGTGGTGCATTTGACCAAGTGATAGATGTTAATGGTTATGCGATTTATTGAGTTATATGGAACACAGTTGGTTATGTTATGGCATAAGATAGAAATGTGATATGGTTGTGCTATTGGCTTTTAATGGGTGATGGTTTCAATACATGGTTTGATTAATTATGTTAATGGAAATTGCTCTGGCATGTACTAAGGAATTAATGGACTTTGAATGGAGGTGACGTGCATTTACTGCACGTCTCCCTTACTCCTTCGCTCACTGCCACCCTAATCGGGCTATTGTTTAACTTTGTTGTTGTGGTTATGCTTTGAATTCCTAGTAGAGAGGAACCACCCGACCAACTCACGTTTAAAGTTCTTGGGTTACAGGTATGTTCTTTATTTGGCCATCCATGAGTCTTCTCTATTATGAAATGTATATTGGCTCGAATGTATAGGTTTTTCTTTCCTTAAGTATTGCAACTATGTAAAATTGTGATTTTTGGAATGAGGTGTGATGGTTTTCTCTGTAATAATGTTGAAGTCATAGTATTATTGGTCATCCTAGGTGTTTGTAGCCATAAGGGCTCTCTATTATCCTTATTGGTTTAGTTGGAGGGTTTTTGTTTGGTCTTGGGTGGCTCGTTGTCTTCACGCATTCGTATCACCTTACCCAGTCTTTGGATTTTATGGGGTTTTAATGGTTGGAAGCACTCTATGTCACCGCATTTTGTTCACTTGGGCATTGGGTTTTTGTCACTATAAATGGTCTCACAGTGGGTTATATTGCTCTTTCTCGACCCTATTTTCACCTCAGCGTTGTAATTGGTTGTATGAAGAGCCATGAGGGTTATACCCTGCGTATATTAAATATCATTACCAAGACAAATTAGATCTTCTATTTTCTGTTCACGGCCCCTCCTGTCGCGGGATTTGTTACCTTGTCCACAAATAAATTGTGGATTATCTCCGTTTGTGCACCGTTGGTCTCGGAGGTTTCCACCATTGAGAGAAGTCAACTCTAGCCTCCCTATGTTGGTCCATAGAACAAACCCTTGACTCCTCAAGCCCGAGGGTTGATAGAGAAGACCGTTGTGCCCTATCGGGATTATTGTTGGTTGTTATGGATTGGTGTAGTGTTGATTACTGGCTCGCCCTGTTGATTGTATGATAATCATTTTGGTTTTGGCATCTATTCACATCAATTGTTTTATTGGATAGATAAGCCCAATATGGTTAATTAGAGTGAATGGTTAAATCAAATGCACAATTGCTTCCTCCTTGTGTTTATTGAATGGATAACCCGACACTGTTTAAAATTGATTAAGGCACAATGACACTTCGCACTTGATGTATTGGTATGAGTGGTGTTCCTAAACATGAATCAATGTTTACTGTAACTGTGTGGCCAAATGATTATTGAAATCAGGGTGCTTATGGAATT
>JASDQU010102261.1:102045-123411 GCA_032191745.1 Picea mariana
TTCTACCAAGTGCAGGTATTCTTCCCATTTAGATGGTTTGTCCATCACATACATCCTTAGTGTGTCTTCTATTACTCTATTCACCCTCTCTGTCTGCCCATCAGACTCAGGATGAGAGGCTGTATTGAAGTTTAGATTCGTTCTGAACCCTTTGAATAACCCTTTCCAGAAATTTGAGGTAAATTTCAGGTCTCTGTCAAACACAATTGTCTTTGGAATTTCATGCAATCGTGCCACTTCCTTCATAAAGATGTTGACAAAATCTGATGCCTTGTGAGTAGTCTTTAACATAATGAAATGGGAAGCTTTCGTAAGCTTTTCCACCACCACCATGATTGAATCATGCTGCTTGCCTGTCCTGGGAAATTCTGTGATGAAATCCATGGTCACACCCACTTCCACTCAGGAATAGGTAAAGGTTGCAGCAACCCTGTTGGGTGCCTGTGCTTAGCTTTAACCTTCTAGCAATCCATACATCTAGTGATGTATTCAACAATATCTTTCTTCATACCTGGCCAAAATTAATGGCTCTTGACTGCTGCCACAATTTTTTGATATCCAGGGTGCCTTGCATAATGCACATTATGAATTTCATGCAAAATCATAATTTTCATGTCCTGGACACTAGTTACATAAATTCTATTCTTGTACGGAAGTGTTCCATCAGTTCCAAGATGAAAATATTCCACTCCTTACAGTGTCTTACCTTGTTTTAGCTTCACTACCAATTCCATGTACTACAAGTCTGCACTCCAAAACTCTTCCCTTTATATCGGTTTGATACATGCTAATGGATGTAGCATGTAATTCATGCACTCTCCTACTGAGTGCATTGACCACTTTGTTTTCCTTCTCTTTGATATGCTTGATATCAAAATCATATTCACATAGAAACTCCAACCACCTACTCTGTCTAGCGTTCAAGGTTGGCTGATCAAACAAATATTTCAGCTCGTTGTGGTCTGTTCTCAGTTCGAATCTCCTTCCCATGAGGTAATGCCTCCATTTCTTTAGAGCGTGTACTATGGATGCCAACTCCAAATCATGATTTGCATAGTTCCTTTCGTGCTCCTTCAACTTTTTGGATTCATAACAGACTACAAATCCATTTTGACTGAGGACTCCTCCCAGTCATTCTTTGCATGCATTTGTGCACACCACAAAGTCTTCATTTGGATCTGCGATCCTCAGGATTAGAGCAACGATTAACAATTTCTTCAATTGTTGGAAGCTTCTCTCACAATTCTTTTTCCACTGAAACTTCTTCTCCTTCCTTTGCAAGGAAGTGATAGGGTGAGGGATCCTCAAGAACCCTGCGATAAACCTTCTGTCATAACCAGATAGACCCATAAAGGATTTGACTTTTGTCATGTTCTTTGGTGCTGACCATTCTCTAATGGCCTCAATCTTCTCAGGGTCTACAACTATCCCATCCTTCGAAATAATATGCCCTAATTAATGGATCTGCTCCTGATAAAATGAGCATTTGCTCAACTTGGAATACATTTGATGCTCTCTTAGCACCTGCAACACCATCTTCAGATGCTACTCATGCTCTTCCTCCGACTTGGAATACACCAGAATGTCGTCCAAAAAGACTATGACAAACTTTTCTAGATAGTCCCTCAATACACCATTCATCAAGCACATAAAAACAATGGTTGCATTTGACAACCCAAATGGCACCACTATGAATTCATAGTGACCATACCTTGTTCTAAAGGCAGTCTTGCTAATGTCTTCATCCTTTATCCTTACCTAGTGATATCCCGATCTGAGATCTATCTTCGAAAATATCTTCGCATCCTTCCACTGATCAAAGAGGTCATCAATCCTCGACAGAGGATATTTGTTGTTTATAGTTACTTTGTTCAATTGTCTAAAATCAATACACAATCTCAGTGTTCCATCCTTCTTCTTCACGAACAGAACCGGGGCTCCCCAAGTTGACACACTTGGGCATATATACCCCTTTTTTAGAAGCTCTTCAAGCTCCAATTGCAGTTCTTTCAGCTCTAGTGTACTCATTCTAGAAGGAGCTTTTGACACTGGAGCTACTCCAGGCATCAAGTTTACAGAGAAGTCAATATGTCTTTTCGGAGGTAGTCTGAGCACCTCCTGAAACTCATCTTCAAACTCCTTTAGTACTGCATGATCTCCAATATTTGAAACTTCATCCCTAGATGCTTCCTCCACATGGGATGCAAATAATTGACAACCTTTTCTGTAGCACTTCTTCAGTTGTATTGTTAAGATTTCTCTAACAACAACCACTCTAGGAATTCCTTGGATTTTTTTCCAATTTCCTTCCTCATCTAGGCAAGTGAATGACTTGTTACGATAGTCCAAGATGGTGTGGTGCTGGTCCAACCAATCCATCCCAACCAAACAGTCATAAGAACCTAAAGGAAGAATTTTCAATTCAGCCTTTGTGTTTAGTCCATTCATGTCCACTGGACAAGACTTAACTAACTCAGTGACTTTTCTCTTGGTTCCTGTAGCCAACTGAACTAACCAAGACTTATCATGTTTGCTTCTCATCAAATGAAAACTTTCCACCACTCTAGGATCTATATAACTATGGCTAGCCCCTGAATCAATTAAAATAGTAAAGGCATGGTTGTTGATCATACCTTCTACTTCAATCATGTGCGACTGAAATTCAACTTGCTTGTTGTCCAGGGCTGCGTAGATCCTTGGCATTCTACTGCCCATGTCCTCCACTATTTCAACTTACTGAACGTTATGGACAACTCTCACTTTTCCATTTTTGTGGGGACAATCTCTGTACTTATGGTCTCCCTGACAGCCCCAACACTGAATGGGCATCTGTCTTGGCCTTTGTTCCCCTATGTCAGCCATTCTTGGCTCTCCAAATGATGGTTGTCCTTGAGGACCGTTTTTGAAAAAGGGAGGTTTGTTTCCCTTCTGCCTCTGTTCTTTCTTGAACTTCCTCTAGTCGTCCCAAGCCTTCTGAAAGGTAGGCTTTTCTCTTTGCTATTCATATAAGCATTTCTCTCTTCTTATTGTTTCTTCCATGGTCTTAGGGTCATCATACTCGATTCTATCACCGATGGAAGGTGGAAATCCACTTAGATACCTCTGAATCTTGATAGCCTCATCTTTGATGAACGAAACATACTTCATCAATTCCAAATACCTACATTCATACTCATCCATGGTCATGTTTCCTAGCTTGAGTTCAAAGAACTTCTTCATCTTTCTGTCATAATATCTCTTAGTCAAGTATTTCTTCTTGAAATACCTCTTGAATTCTTTCCAAGTGATATATTTCTCTCTAATGTGTTGCACCTGCACAAGTTGATCCCACCACATGTATGCTTTTCCTTTCAGTTGATACATCACAATTCTTCCTTCTGCATGAAAGGAATAATTCTGCAGCTGTAAATATTTCCTCATACCAAGCAACCATGTTTCGACATCTTCCTCCTTCTTATGTTCTCCATCAAACATTGGAGGTTTAATCTTGTTCATTTCTCCCTTCAGTTCATCCACTCCAGATCTCCTATGCTTTCTGGTAGGAGATGGGCTTGAACTACTGTGTGCCTCCTTACTGGCATGCTTCGGGGAGCGACAATGATGCCTGCTAACACTCCTTGATCTTCTTTTCCTCTCAGGGGTCCTGCGACTCTCTGTTTTGCTTGAGTCACTCTCCTTGCCCAATTTCTTTTCTATTCTTTCCAGACTCTTCAACAACTTTAAGTTGAATTTACCTTGTTTATCCTAAGTTTTCCTGAGCTTTCTGCTATCTATTCGGTGAGTTTGGGCATCTTTCTGAAATTTTTCAATGATTTTCATCATGCGCCCTTCCTTATCTATCTCTTCTCTATGGCCATTAGAGTTCGATCCTTCAATTCCCAAATGAACATCCATTCATTTTGATTCATCCTCAGAACTGGAAGCAATCCGTGCCCCTTCCATTTATTTTGCACTTAGTGGCAATTCTATTTGGTTCTGGTACTTGTCGAACTTTTGCATCACAATGTGCAGAAAATCAAAAATTTCCAGGTCCTTATTCCTTAAAAATTCCCTCAGTATTTCTAAACAAATCTAAAAGATGTTCGGATTCCCTGAACTTTCTGAGCTCTCCTCGGCTCTGTAGGAAACGTAGGCCTTAGCCCTTTTCTCTTGGTTCCCCAACCCACCTTCTCACAGGTCGTGACCACTCGTTTAACAAGTAGGGAACTTCACAACTTCGCGTTTTGGGTATTCAGCTGTGGGGCAAACCCGAATCACGAATCTCCTAGGCACTAGCTCCCATGGTTCTCCAATCGGGACTTTGGGGTTTCGGGTTTTGGGGTTTCGAGATTTCGGTCCTGGAGGCTCCCACACTCGCTTCCATCTCCAACTCCCGAATTCCAAACTTTCAACCTTTCTAGCCTCTGGGCCACAGTATAGTTGTCACCAACCACGGTGGCGACACGTGGTGTACTTAAGAAGGTCCACGTTACTCTAGGTGATGCCATCTGGCCCCACTAATTCTAATTTTTTCCTTTGGGACCCACTGGAACGTGGCACACATCTCTTGTTTCCTCGTCCATCCCAGTGATATCAGTCCGAATCACTACTTTGGCTCATCGAGATTTCACGATTTTAGGCTTCGGGGGGTTTTTGTGTCAGCACATCCCACTTCTCCTGACTGTCGAACTCTTGAAATTACAATGTACTCTTCTACTTGATCCAACGGTCGAGATATTTTTCCCAGATCTACGATGTAGATCTTCTCGGATTTTCGGGGTTTCGGGTTTCGAAAGTTTGCGCCTCAGTGCACCCTGCTTTTCCCGATAGACGAACTCCCAAAAGGCTTCCTAGATATCCTTCTATCACCTTCTCCGAATCTAATGTTCGTAAAGGTCTCTCCTTCTGAACAAATCCTACAGCTCTAACACCCCAAGTGTTGAGGATCTCTTTCTGTGGTCAAATACCACGCCGACTGCAGTTTTATTCTTACGCTACTCCTCCTAAGCTTCCTAACATGACCAAGTAACCCGATGGCACCCATAAACATTCTAAGGTTTTAAATTATTCCTCCATACACAATTTCCTCTCGATACCTTGGGTCTAAAGACCCCTTATCTGGCCCATCTAGGCTCAGTGTTGAAACCATGGGCTCTGATACCATATTGTAATGTCCCTGACCATCAACCCCACGGCCGATCAACACTACTACGCGGAAACATTCTCATACTTATAGCATAACATGCATAAAATCAAATTAACACATTCAACTAAACAATTCAGAATAATCACAGGATTACCGCTAACATACAGAAGAATGTGATATAGTAATCTATAATTGCAACGGAATACATAATAATAGTGCAAGCATCACAGACATGCATTTTAATTGAGATTAAACACATGCATATACTTATCTTGAAACTGTAGTAGCTCCACCAACCATGTGCAGACCTTCCACGAACCTCCCAGCCTTAGACCACGCTTCTCATCACTCTCAGCAGCGAGTCAACCCCGAGCTGGGACCAAGCTCCACCCAGGGCAAGGGAATCCTAGACTATGCTGAGGTTACAGGAAAACTCGTAGTACAACAGGAAGGATTCTCTCCAGGAGCCTCTTACGCCCACTATTCACGGACTCTCATTCCCCACATGCCTGTTCCACCCGGGAGTATACAACTTCACAAGCACAGTCCATCAGTGCTACACCTCCCTCTCTAGGTCTCGACAATAGGCCGGATCAGGAATTCTCAGAGGTCCGTAGTTGGTGATGGACTCTCTCTGAGAGAAAAACCCTTCCCAGTAGACTCTCTCACCCGAAGAGAGCTGCTCATAGGCCTGACAACCTGCTTCTTCTACCATAGGCTTGACAACCCAGTTCTTCAACACCCTCCTCAACTCAGCTCCAGCCAAGTGAGGACAATAGCCATGGTCCAACACTCGTTCACACAGGGATGGCAGTCGCAACAACAGATGGGCATAGGTCCAAAAATGGCAATGGCCATATGCGAGACACAACATGCTCAGGTGATTTCCCCGGTGTCGGGTTCCACATAAGATATAGAACAGTTCAAAGGGTTTTGGTTCTCAGAGTTGTGTGATGGTAAAACCACAAAGGTTCTAAAGCAAAGGCAAACAGTTTTCAGACCGAGCATACAAAAACTGGCAGCACTGACGCAAGAATGCAGGGTGCCCCCCCAACATGGCTCAACTCAACCATTTTTAACTGCATGCGCCCAGGTTGACACTTGTCTTCCTGGAGCTTCATTCATTCCCCTTTTGCACACGCTAGAGATGCATGTGTTTCCCCTCCCAAGACTTAGTATAAAAACATACATTTCACATAGCTTTTGGAATAATAATAAATTATTGTTCCCAAGGAATCAATCCCCTAAGCTTAGCCCCCCCTTCCAACCTTTCAGCCCCCTTTCTCTTACCCACAATGTGGAAGCTTAGTCCCCCATCACTATTTCTTCATGGTCGGTCTGGATGCAATGATGTTTATATTTTATTAATAGTCTGCATGATTACATATACCAAAATCAGGCTCCTGGCCTTAATACTTAGGCTCTTCGGCCTAATAAACACATAAGCCCACTATCTTATCAATACTTGGCTCACCAGCCTACAAATCATGATTTACAATTCATAAAAATGATTACAACAAGTCTCATCCTTGGGGATATTATAGGAGATGTGGAAAACAAGGGAACTTCAAGAATCAATGTTGATCCAAAAGCGTTGAGAGAGTGAAGGGATATGAATTTGCTCCCTCTACATAAGAAAATACCTCCAAGGATGAAGGAGGGGATGTGTACTTAGATTCTTCAAGAACACATGTAGATCATGAGGCATGGTTGGTTGACTCAGGTGCATCCTTTCATATGGCTCCCCACAAGGAGTGGTTCTCTGAATATGAAAGGTATGATGGAGGTAATGTTTTCCTAGGTGATGAATCGACACCCGAAATCATAGGACAAGGAAAAGTCAAGTTGAGGCTCATAGATGGAAGGATTAGAACATTGCTTGGTGTTGTGCACATCCCAATATTGGCCAAAAATTTGATTTTTGTAAGAAAAATGGACAATGTAGGGGTAAAAACAGTATTTGAAAAAGAAACATGCAAGATGGTTCAAGGAGCAATGGTGTCGCTGAAGGGAGTTTGGATTGGAACTCTGTATAAGTTGTGAGGAAGCACTATTAGTGATGGGTGTAATAGTTCCATTGTTCCTGATATTGAAGATGAAGAAGAAAAAAATCCCACAGTCTCTAGAGAAAAGGTTATGTTGTGGCATCAAAGACTAGGGAATATCGGAGATAAGGGTCTTCGACTACTACACGGTGCAGGTACGGTTGAAGGTATGTCTAACTGATTTCTAGATTTATTTTTTTGTGAACATTGTGTATATGGAATCATAATCGAGTAAGATTCCCCTCTAGTGCAATGAGGGCAGAAGGAATTTTATAGCGAGTGCATAGTAATGTGTTTGGACCTGTGTCGGTTCCATCATTGGAAAAATCTGTGTACTATGTCTCATTTATAGATGAATTATCTGGGAATACTTGGATATATTTCCTCAGTAAGAAATCTGAAGTCTTTAATAGGTTTAAAGAGTTTAAGGCTCTTGTTGAGAATCAAACAAAGAAAAGAATTAAGGTGTTGAGGATGGATAATGGTGGAGAGTTCTGCGGGAATGAATTTGAAGAATTCTATAAGAAATGTGGTATAACAAGGCAGAAGGCTACTCCTTATACACCTCAACATAATGGATTTGTAGAAAGGATGAACATGATGCTTATGGAAAAAGAAAGGTGCATGCTCAGTGGTGTTGGGTTAGGGAAACAATTCTAGGAAGAAGTAGTAGGTATTTCATGTTACCTGGCCAATCAATCACCTTCATCAGCACTGGATGACAAGACTCCACATGAGGTATGGATTGGTAAGAAACCCTCTCTCACACATCTCAAGGTATTTGGATGTGAGGCCTATGTTCATGTTCCAAAGGAAAACATGAGTAAGCTAGATAAGAAGGATGAAAAGTGTATCTTTATTGGGTATAAAGATGGTCTCAAAGGTTATAAGATTTGGAACCCAGAAACTAAGAAGGTCGTGTATAGCCGAGATGTGGTATTTAGAGAAATGAAATATGTTTTCAAACAAGAAGTCCTACCAAGTAAGGAAGAACCAGAGAAGAAAGAGTTTGAGTTAAAAGATGATGAATCAGATTCTCCAGAAGAACATGAATCAAAAGAAGAAGATTGCCATACTCCAGTATTAAGGAGATCGGTTCGGGAAAAAAGGATACCGAAAAGGTATACTCCACCTGATTTCCGTTCAAATTTTTCTTTATCTATTATTCATGATGATCCTAAAATTGTTAAGGAGGCAATGGATTCAAAAGATGGAAAACTGTGGAAAAAGGCCATGGTCGAAGAAATGGCAGCCTTGGATAAGAATGAGTCTTGGGATCTGGTGGAGTTATCGACTGGAAAAAATCCATTGGAAACAAATGAGTATTTAAAAATAAGTTGAATGCAGAAGGAAAAGTGGAGAAATACAAATCTTGATTAGTAGCAAAGGGTTATTCCCAGGTTGAGGGAATTGATTTTGGTGAGATTTTTTCTCTTGTTGACAAGTTAATCTCTATTAGATTTATGTTATTTGTTGTTGTTGTGTTTGATTTGGAAGTATAACAAATGGATTTGAAGACAACATTCCTACATGGGGATATGGAAGAAGAAATCTACATGAAGTAACCAAAAGTATTTGCTATGAAGGGAAAGAAGGAGCCGGTATGCAAGCTGAAAAGGTCCATGTATGGTTTAAAACAATCACCAAGGATGTGGTATAAAAAATTTGATACTTATATGTCGGGACTTGGCTTCACAAGAAGAAAAGAGGATCACTGTGTGTATTTCAAATTAAATTGTGATCATTTGATTTATTTGGTCTTGTATGTGGATGACATGTTGCTAATAGGAAACAACAAGGAGATTATCCAGGATGTGAAAACTTAGTTGTCCTCTAAATTTTACATGAAGGATATTGGTGCTGCAAATTTAATTTTGGGCAGGGAAATTAAAAGAGATCGGGAAAATAGTAAACTTTGGTTAAATAAGAGAAAATATGTCGAGACCATATTGCAAAGGTTTAATATGCAGGAATCTAAACCAATTAGTGTCCCTATTCCTATAGGTGTAAATTTATCTATAGATTAGTGTCCCAAGACACAGGAAGAGGATGAGGACATGTATCGTGTTCCATATGTGAGTGTGGTTGGTAGTTTGATGTATGCAATGGTCTGTACTAGACTGGACATTGCACATGCAGTGGGAGTTTTGAGTAGGTATATGTCAAAACCAGAGAAGGAGCATTGGACAACAATAAAGAGAGTTTTTTAGGTATTTGCGTGGCACTACTAGTTATGGATTGTGCTACCAAGGAAGACCAGGTTTGAACAGAGTGTTGGACATATGTGGCTTTGTGGATGCAAACTGGGTTGGAGATATGGATCATAGAATATCTACAAGCTGGCATGTGTTTAACTTGTTTGGAGTAGCAGTTAGTTGGATGAGAAAAAGACAGTCTATAATGGCACTTTCAACTATAGAAGTCGAATACATAGCAACCACTCATGCAAGCAAGGAAGCACTATGGTTACAAAGATTGTGTTAAGGTATTGGGTTGGTACAACAAGATGTAAGGATGGATTGTGGCAATCAAAGTGCAATTTTTCTGGTGAAGAACACAACTTATCACTCAAAGAAAAAGAATATTGATGTTCAATATCACTTTGTGAGAGACATGGTTGAAGAAAAGAAGGTGTTGCTGATGAAGTTGGACACTTTGAAGAATGTTGCAGATTCATTAACAAAAATTGTGAACACTGAGAAGTTCTGTTGGTGTAGAGGATATATGGGCATTGCTTCCCTAGATTGTTGACTATGTAACGTTGTAACCCCCTGTATGCAAAGAAAACAACAAGTGGGAGAATGGTATTTATGATATTCTTTGGAAGTTTTTTGAGTCTATTTTTGGGCAGTTTTTCAGTACATGGTTTTCGCCGATGGTTTTCTATTTCCGGTTAAGGAATTATGGTTGTTGACTGATCCAGGTTATTGGATTAGGGTTTTGGATGCTATGGGATCCTATATGTATATTGTATTGTAAACAATGCATGAGAAGATGAATATAGAATATGTTGGTTTTCCCGGTTTGGGTTTCCAAGGGAAAAATCTCTATGTAATGTGTGTATTTGCCATTATATCTTTTTTGTTTTTTTATTGAAAATTGTTTGCAGTAAATAATTGTACAAGGTTAAAATCTACATTTGGCAGATTCTTTGGAGATTGCAGTGGAATACAAGAGTTATTCTCATCTTTTTTACTATAGCAAAGTTCCATTTCGTTTTGTTTAATGTCACTTGTATGGAAACATGGTTGAACACCACACAAAACCTTTCACTAGAAAGGTATGGTGCAAAAAGGAGACTTTACAAGATGGAGGGATATCTAATGAAAATTTTAGAGGAGGGAGACAACCATCCTACAATCCTACTTAGGGTGTGTCATGCTCATATTTTGGATCGGATGCAAATCCGGCTGTATTTGTATTCAAAATTTCCGAAGGTGATGGGTTACTAGATTCTTCCAGGAATCTCACTCAACCTCAATAAAATGGAGAATTGAACGAGGATATCAAACAATAGCCATAGGAGAATGGGCCAACATTAAATCTAGCTAAGTGTACAATTTATCCCCTGATGGAATTGAATCAACATTCTCCTTTTTCTTTCAATGTTATGTCTGGGGTACAATTAGATATGCCGATGCAATCTAAGGTAGGGGGCCTCCTAGGATGGGATAAAAAACTAAACCCTAAGGTCTTTTTCTAAAGCCATATTCAAATAATTCATGGTTCATAGGGGGTGGGGGGGGAGGAAAATATAATCTCAAAATCCCCATCTAGTAGCTCCTTTACAATCTAAGAAGATTATTCATCCACCACCACTGAAATTAAGGAAGAGCCAAATACAATGACTTTGAGCAGATATAGCATAATACCTTGAAAATGAGCTACAAAAAATGAGGGAAAAATTTCGTGAGGGGGTTTAGGATAACATTTGATCCTTGACCAAGGACATGGCTCAATAGGTAGAAATTGTTTTTTGAAACATGCCCATGACAAAGTTTTGAAAGAAATCAAACAAGGGAAACAAAAATCTCTTGAGGGGGTCCTTAGAGCAAGACAAAATCAAGGAAAATTTTAAGGATCCATACTTATCTTAAAGTGTAGAAACCTTGGCAAATCTTACTAATTCCGAAAATGCCAACTATAAAATGTTAGACAATATTTTTGAAAAAATATTCAAATATCTAAGGAATTTATATATTTTCTAGAAAAATTTGGTGATATTTAGAGTACAATACTTTTATACTATAGAATTTGGGGGAATCATTTTAGAAAAAAGTAAAAGAAAAAAATTGGTGAATCTTCTTTTTTGAAAAAAACATGGAAATTTAGCCCCTAAAATTTTCCCTGGACAACATCCCCAAAGATTTCAGAAATGATCCTACTTTCTCTAAATATCAAAGGTCTAGGAAGTCCCTAAAAAATACTTTCATTGGTTAGACTGGTTGAAATAAAAAAACTAAATGTTCTAATGCTTCAAGAAACTATGGAAGAAGGATGAAAATTGGTTAGAGAACTGGGCAAGTTGTTGAAGGATTGGTGTTTTATGTCATTAGATGAAATAGAAAATTCTATAGGTGTTATGACATGCTGGAGGGAATCTATCACTCAAATTGATTATGTTGTTCTTGGTTAAGGAATATGGACCAAGTTCATCTTCAAGAATTTGGGCCAGACTCTCTCTATTATAAATTGTTATGGTCTTTATTAGGATAGATAGAATTTTCATAATTCCCTTTTTAGTCTCCAAAATACTAAATAAGAAAGGGTGATCATCGGAGGTGACCTAAATTTCATTTGTCTCTTGGGATGAAATTTGGGGCCACAATGCAAGAGTAGATAGAGAAGCTAGGTATTTCTAGCATAAGATAGAGGACTAGAGTTTTATAGATGTTGAACCATTAAAGCTTGTTCCTACATAGAGGAACAACATGAATGAAATAGAAGGTGTAGCCAAAAGGTTGGACAAATTATTAGTCTAAAAAAGTATTATGTTTGAGACAGACTGAATCAAGACTTGGGTGATCCCTGTGGTTTTTTTTTATCATTGTGCAATTATTCTGAAAATGGATAGACAAAATGATAAGCTTCCCAGTCCATTCAAATTAAATCCTTTGTGGTTGGAAGATTGTGAGTTTTAAACATGTGAAGTAAAGAAATGCATATAGATTCTTAATCAAAACAAAAATTAATCAATGACTCATACATATAGTACACAGTTATGTTGGAAACCCTTAACCGAGAGAAAACCGTCCTTCCCCGGTGCCGCACCTCTCAACTCTTCATTTCATTAATTTCACCATTCACAATACAATATATACAATATTTTAGGTATTCTGGA
Organism: Picea mariana; assembly: GCA_032191745.1. Lineage (NCBI taxonomy): Eukaryota > Viridiplantae > Streptophyta > Pinopsida > Pinales > Pinaceae > Picea > Picea mariana. The sequence continues at coordinate 114,557 of JASDQU010102261.1, forward strand.
GCTACCAAAACCCCAATCCCTTAATCCAGGATTAATTTAGAAATCCGCTAATGTAATACCCCTAGGTCAAACCCCAATTGTACATGTAAATGTAAATGAACACATAGGTTGGTGAGCCAAAATATTTTGGGCCAAAGTGACTTTGTGTATATGTATTTTGAGGCCAGAGTGCTTGTGTGGTTATAAGGTTGTGGACGCATATGCTAAAATGGCTAGTGAGCCATGATTGTGATATGTAATCACACACAAATTTTAATGAAAACACATCACTACTGCAAACCAACCATGCAAAATAGTATGGGGGGATAAACTCCACTAGATAGGGAAAGGGGGCTAAAATTTTAGGAAAAGGGTCTAAGCTAGGGGGCTTAAGCCCAAAGGAATATTATATTAATATTCCTTAAATTATAAAGTATGGATATTTATTTTATCCTAAGTTCTAAGGATGGGGACAAGTGGGGGTCAAGTGGGCCCAAGGTAGTTCCCAACATGACAAGTGTCAAGTTTGGAACATGCATACAAATAGTTTGGACTTAGTTCATTTTCCTATCATTCTATCTTCATTCCTTCACTCACTCATATATCATTCATACCTTGATGTTACTGGACGTGTACCCATACCTGTACCTATATCTGTACCTGGGAATATTTGGAGCAGAAGAGGCTGGTTGTTAGGCCTGTTGACTATTGAAGAAGCGGGTTGTCAGACCCATGATCATTGTCTCCAGGTGAGAGAATTGATGGGAATTAATTCCCAAGGTGCCAAGATGCATCTACATGGCTCTAAGAATTATTGTTTGGCCTATTGTTGAAGCCCTGAAAGGGAAGTGGGGCAACCGAAGGACTGTTGAGCAGAAAAGGGACACACTTCCTAGGGTGGGACATGCATGTGGGGAATGAGGGACTATAGGATATTATCTTGAGTTGGCACCTGAGTTTGAGCTTTATGTTATCCGGGAAACCTTAGCCTGGGTTAGGATTCCCTTGCCTAGGCGGAGTTGAAGCCCCAGCTTGGGGGTGACCCACTGCTGAGAGTTTGAGCAGTTTGGTCTAAGGCTAGGAGGAACGTGAAAGGTCTACAAACAGTTGGTGTTATTTTTATCAAAGATAAGTGTCAATTGTGTGTTAATTCACGTGTTGTATTAATATTTATGAAATTATTTTCATGGGTTTTTCCTCTGTAAGTTGCATGTATATTTCTATTATTATTTTGTATGAATCTATGCATTTGCAGAGTATTTTTATGAATTAAATTAGTATCAGAGTTCGAAATTTTAAGTGGCATAGCCAAGTCGGTGGATGGGGATGCTACAATGTGGCATTAGAGCCTGCATGATCCAATTAATAGAGTGTAGAGCTGAGATTTGCAGAGTTGCAAGAAAACAATTTGACATAATGTCACGAAGAGTTCATTTGAAAATTGTTTGACAAATTATTTTATAGTGAAAGTGGGGAAAATTGAGCCATAAAGTTTTAGGTATCCAATTTAAATCTTTAATTGGGGAAAATCATACCTATAGTTGGCCGAAATTGGGAATTTATAGAGCACCCATGGTGAAATTGGGTGGAATTGGACATTTCTGGGCAAAAGCCCCAAATCCTGCAGTTAAATTATGGAGAATTCAATGTCGAGGAGGTCAAAATTCATGTGCAAAGGTTAAATTGTTATTCATAGGACCAGAATTTAGCCACACAAATCTAGGTGCAAAGTTTCCATGGCGGCTTGAAAATGAAATTTCAAAATGATGTAATTTGGGCGTTTTTGGACAAATTGGGAAAAATTCGAAATAGGCAAAATTAGGAATTTTTTCGTACCATGACATTAGCCTGACATGGAGGGTACATGTCAGATGATGTGGCTGAGTGGTGACATGTACCACCATGTGGGCTATGCCATGGTGGAAGGTGCATAGTGGCAGGGTAGCAGAGGTGGCATGTGATTTGGTGTCATGGAGGCAGTGCCTTCCTACCCAGCGAAACCCCGAAACCCGAACACACACCAACCCCACATTAATTGCCGGGGGGGGGGTGTCTGGAGTGGTTATGTTAACCACAGGCTAAGGGGTCACAATGTACTAGGGAGCAACATGTCACCATGGTATTAATCGTGGTTATTTTTTTTGTCCCCTCCCCCTTTGGTTAACGGTTGACAGGCGCGGGTGGGGGCGCAATGCGATAAGGGTCGTTGATCACCGCCGACACCCTCCACACCCTGACTATTGGATCCAAACAACATGAAAATTTGCATGTACATGGAGAATGGGTGCAGGATAGGATCCACCCATCCCCGCGACCCAATACAAAGGCACTACATGGTAGCCAAAGGCTTATGGGGGGCAAAAATTAGCATGTACGCGCCAATGACAGAGATAATATCTAAGGAAGAAGAAGGTAGAAGTTGATGAGGTAGGGCTGAGGAGACCAGAGGCTGAAATGGTGCCACCTCTATATTCCATGTGGACTCAGGTGCTACTTCACCATTCCAGTCAGCATATGGAGGCTAATTTTATCAGAAAATTAATGAAAATTATTGGAAAGTTTTGGTGTTTTCCAGGTCATGTTTTTGTAGGGTATTTTTGAGGTCCTAAACAATGTTTTTAGCTACTTGAAAACATTGCCCTTAATGTGTATATTTTTTAGTTCAAATGAAATAGCTCGATGATAGTTTTCTAATGGTGTATTACAATCGTCAATCAAAGTTAGTATGAGGGAATTACATGTCAAACAATGGAGGGTAAATTTTAAGACCCAGTTAACTTCTGAAGGCCATAAATTCCTACTCAGGAATCATATTGAGACACAAGAGTAGTCTATGGAAATATATTGGGCCATAGAAGATATACATGGAGCTAAATTAAAAATATGGGCACATAAAAATGAGTAGGATGGCATAGAAGGTACATGTAACATTCAAGGCCAAAAAAATATTGATTGGCCTGAAAATTCAACAAGATGTATCTAGCAGCTTGGAGCTCAGATGGGGGTGAAAATTCGCCAGAGTGTACAAAATATGTTTATGAAAGAACACAATTTGTCTCATGCCAAAATTCCAAATGGGCATGTGCAAGGATGCCCATGCACAGTTAAGAATTGCACCTGGATGAGGGGTGAGCAGAAGAAATTAATGTGTAATATTTAAATGACCACAACTTTTTTCTCAAGACTCGGAATTGAGAAAGGAAGCAAGCATTGGAAAGGAATTGGAAAAAATTATTCTATATATCTACCTAGAAAATTTATCTGGGCAATTAATTTCACAAGGAATCAAAATAAATAATCTTGATGCATTAATGGAAAAAAATTGTACGTAATTTTCATGAATTTGTTAAATTATTTAGTCTAACAAATCTTGTTGCCTACACATTTTGCGGAGTAACAAAATTTATATCAAAGAAAGATAAACATGGAGTTCAGAAGCATGTAAGGAATGGAAAATGCACAAAGGGATTACAGCCATGAAGATGAGATCAGAGGGATGTATGTTAGTATTGGTAATGAAGGTACAAATTCAAATGGGCATGGAGAAGGAAAAGAGGAAAGCATGAACTTGGTAGAGACCATAAAAATTCTGAAAAAGGATGTGCAAATTTATAAATATGATAATGAGAGGCTTATGAAAGCCAAGGAGCAACAAGAATGCTTCAACATCAATTTACTGCAAAGCTTGGACATAATAGAGAAGAATATGGACAAGGAGATAGAGTCAAGCAAATAGGGAGTCACAGATATCATGATGAGAGGAGAAGAACAAGAAGCATTGGCATGAATCACCATCACTCCCCAAGGAATTCAATTAGGAGACCACATAGTATTTCAAGTCCATTCCTTGTCAGGAAGCATAAGAGGAGGTCTAGGGTAGATGAGCTACCGGGAGAGATGAATAAGATCAAGCCTCCTACAGTTGATGGTGAACACAAGAAGGATGAGGATGCAGAAACCTGGTTGTTGGGAATGAGGAAGTACTTCTAGTTACATAACTACTCCTCACAAGCAGAAGGAAGAATTTCCATCTATCAGCTCAAAGAAAAAACATCAATGTGGTGGAACCGGTTTGTGCAAGTACAACACATTGATGAGAAGAAGGTTACTTGGAGAGAATTTAAAAGGTATTTTCAAAAGAAATACTTGACCAAATGATACTATGATAAGAAAATGAAGGTGTTACGAGGAAAATCTCTCTATGGCATGGGGTAAACCACAACAGAAGGAATGACTGCAAAAATCAACTCTAATCCCAAGTATGCTATATAAATGAAAATGCTAGCAAGACAAGATAAAGAGACTACCTCGTCCGCACGTTTGATGAAGACCGTTGTTGAGCACGCAACTCAAAGCTTCACACCTGCGACTTGTCCTCAACAACCAAGATACAAAATCATATGGTGATAATATATAATGTTAGCATATAAACTAGCATAATCCATTAACATACATGACAAATAATCCCATGGAATAATAATTCAAATATTTGCAAGATATCAATTGGACAAGAAAAGAGTATTTCAATTAAAATAATCAACATAAGTATACAAGTGACAAACTTCCATGTTAGTACGTCTCAGAACTGAGAAACTAAGTCCCTTCTAGCTGGGCCTCCACCACTTCAATCCTCCACCAAAGAAAAGCTCATATAAAGGAGACAATGAGGTTCTCCATCAAAGAAGGAAGATCTTGGGGGATGAACAATGTGTTCAAAATTTAAAGGATAAAGGGATGTAGACTCGATGTGAAGTGAAAATTTCTCTAGAGTATCTTTTCTCTCAAAAGTTGAAATCTCTCCTCTTCCACAGATTGGATATGGCTCAATTTATAGCCTTCAAATGGTATTGAAGGTTCGAGTCAGAACGTTTCCAGTATATGGAAGGTCAAGGATCATGGATCTCGTGACGTCACATGGAAACCTGACACAATTTTTAATTTTGAGCACCAAAATCGATGTATGCGGGCTTTAGTGGTGCAACCTACGTATACACATGTTGTCTAACTGGTAGGGCGTGTATATGTGGAAAATATGATTTTTTGGCTCAGGGAAGTACAAAGGGGGACTTCAAGTCTGCATAGGGAAATGAAAAGTCCATCCAAGCAAGTTGCATGGGATGAGGAAAGTTTTGCTATAACAGAAGGAGTTCTTTGAACTCAAGATTGGGAGTATGACCATAACTGAGTATTCAAGGAGGCTTTTAGAGCTGCTGAAATATGTCAGTGTTTCATGGAAACCTGCACAGGAGACCTAGCTAAAGCATACACAAACAAATCTTATCAAGAAAAAAAAGAAAGATCCAATATGAAGAATGAGAAACAATGTATATTATGATCTAATCAATGAGTGAGTGATCTTCACTCATATATGAAATGACATCCTATAATTAGGAATGTATGCATAATAGTGATGGTATAAAATTAGAAAGTCTAAAATAGAACTGGCCAGTTAACTCCCACTGAACTAATGTTACTCCCATTGAACTAGTGTGCCGAAAATATAAATTTCTCCAACACCCCCCCGAACATCACTATGGAGTAAAAAATGAGTCCCGACTACTAGGCCATATTAGGTACTCATGTACGATGCAACTAATGAACACTGAATAAAAGTGAGGAAAGAGGGAAAACCACGTGGGAACAAAAACCTCCCTCAAAAGATAATGTATCAAAAGAAGAAAATGGTAGCTGCTAGGCAACTATGTTCTTCACTATAAGACGATCCCGCAAAGTCTGAAACTTTTTCTCACTGAAAGTCTTCGTGAAGATGTAGAAATCTTTATGGATCTGATGAAGTCCTTTGGCAACCTGTCTAGCCTTGTACCTCTTGATTCCGTGGACCCATTTGCACCTGGAAATATTCCTTTCTGGTGGAAGTGGAACCAGATGCCAAGTATGATTCTCTAGGAGAGAGTCATGCTCATCCTGCATGGTTTCTTACCATAATGGATTTCCCACAGCCTTATTGTAGGTTTGTGGATCGGTAGATTGAACCATATAGAAATGCATGGGCATCGCAGGTTCTAAAGGTGAAAATACATAATAAGAATCCTCATGTTGAGATCGAGTCCTCCTCGAATCCAATGGATTCCCTGCAAGGTTTCCTGCTGGCTGAAGTGTTGTTTGTGCCTTCTTGGGCATCTGCTTAAGCTTCGATGTTAGATTATTATATGGTTGTACTACCTACTTATTTCCATCTATAGAATCTGAGTGTATGGAATCATCTCTGCTGTCTGAAAATGATGGAAGCACAAGAGTATATGCATGTTGCACTAGAGGTGCATGCAAAGCACTCTCCTTATGTGTAAGTAGAATAGATGAGTCATCGTCATAAAACTTAGTGAATTTATACAACCTTGACTTGTGATCCACCTCACCGATTGCAATGATGGAATTGCTATGCATGCCAATTACTGAAACTGAATCTGATGTAAATTCAACCTTTTTACCTTTCTGATTGATCTGATAAACTGATAACAGATTCATAGAAAGCTTTGGAACATGTAGAACATTCTCAAAACTGCCATTGTGGAGTTCCACTCTCCCTTCTCCTGTTACTACTACTGGAGTATCATCCCCCATGAGAATAGGGGGTCTTGAGCATGGACTCAAAGAAGAGAAAACTTCCTCTTTCACTGTCATATGATGGGATGCACCAAAATCTATGATCCGTGAATCAAATGAGGAATTAATTAAAATCAGGGCATGATGATTACCTTTCTTAGGAGCATGCTCTTCTTCCTTCTGCTTCTTGACTCCCTCTGGAATGAAGTTTCCAAGGTTGTTCTATTGAAGTGCTTGTGCCATAAGATCGACCTGTTTCTTCATGCATGTGGATTTTTCATGATTCGGTTTATTTCACTAAGTGCACTGCTTTCCCTTCTTCTTCTTCTTGGAATTTGAAGAGTCTTTGGAACTTGAAGAATCATTAAAGGGTTTGGAATATCCCTCCTTCGTGTTTTGTTTCTCCTTCCCATTCTGTTTGGATGATCCTTTTCCATCATGCATGGTGAGTGCATGTGCTTTGGGATCCTTGATGAGGCCCATCTGTATGAGTTTTGTCTTCTCTTGTGTGAGAGACTCAATGAACTGAGCCATCGTAGGCATTTTCCAATTTGTTCCAAAAAGACATCTGCCAGAATGGAAATTGGAGACATATACACCATATTCTAGTCCTAGCTTGGCCAATATTGTTAGAAGAAGTTGTTTCTCTTGTGTAGATTTGTCAATACCACATTCACCCAAGCTCAATAGCAAATATTTAAATTTAGTAAAAAACCCATGTATGTTATCAAAACTTTTAGGGTCTAAGGTATTCAACTCTACCTCAAGCATATGAACTCGCATCTCATCCTGCTTTTCAAAGATTCCTTCCAAGGTGGCCCAGATCTGTAACACCCTAGGTTTTGAAACCCCATTTTAAATAATGTAATGCTGCAATACTGAGAGGCCAGAGTGCCCAAACAATTATTAAAAGGCCAGTGTGCCCAAGACATGTAATGTTTTTATCATTATTAATAATAAATACATCGTTGGTTGCTAGACAGACAAGGACTAGAGTTATAGGGGGCTATGATTCCACAAGAGAGGGGGTTTGAGGGGATAAATGTTTATTCCTATGTTAATTACCTTTTTGCCTGGGGGGGGAGGGATCAGTTACGTGAGCTTCTTGGGGAGGCCAGGAGGCTCTTGATTTCCCCATGAACATACTTAAACCTGACCCTATTCTGATTGTGGGGTTAGTCATCGGCTTGTCCGCTATGTCACCTCATTCTTACCCTCACGCACTCCCATGCACTTACCTACCTCCTCCATCCATCCTCACATGTGTATTGGTCTCGAGAAGGGGGACCAAAATGCGAAAGAATTAGCCACGGGATAATTGGTTGTAGTGGTCGTTGGTGTGATCCAGTCGTTCCTTGAGGCCAACATGTCTGAGATGCAGTGGCCTGTTTCCAGCATGGCTCACAACTGCGATTCTTGAGAGTTCCAGCATTGAGATTCTGGACCAGTTGCGTTGGAGGCCCGAATAAGGAGAAGGACTGCCTGAGGGACTGCGTGGCAGAGAAAGGTGGAGGTCCATTCTCTCGAGTGGTGCAAGCTGGGTAGAAGAGAGTTGGGTACTTGGATTTCTATGAGTGCTAGGAAGCCTCTAAGATATTAAGAGTTGATTGGTTTGGGAAGCCAAGTTCACTCTGGAACCGTCCTTGTGGATTCATAGCCATGGCTCGGGGGTGACTCTGCTGTTGAGATTTGGAGTAGTAGTGTCTACGGTTGGGTGGAACGTCCTTGTTTTGCATCCATTTGGTGTCATCTTTCATAAAGATAAGTGCTCTATGTTGTGACATTATTATCTGTGTATGAATGTTTTTCCGCTGTATATTTAATTATAATTAATTGAATCTTTAGAACATGCATGTTTGATGGATATTTTTGTGCGTCATTAATTCTCTTATCTTATGCATCTTGAATAAATAAAGAAGGTATCAGTATGAGAAATAAGTCCAAGAGTGGGCTTGCAGGTAGCATACCCCGGTTTCTGGCTGACTGGGGATGTTACAGATTGGTATCAGAGATTCTAGTCGAAACACCGAGCCGATATGGTCCGAGTCTGTTGGTCAAAGTCTCATGGTCGAGATCGAACTCTAACTGTGAAATTGAAAAGCTTAGGAGGAATGGCATTGCAGAAGCTATGCAGGAAACAGACTGTCATAGAGCCTTTGTAAGGGTTTGAAGGATCGTGGTTGTTCCTGTTGCATTCGGGAGTGATCTGTTGGGTATGTGTTATATTCTTTGCATGTGTGTGTGTGGGCGCGTCAGGTTCGACAACTGCGTCTGGCGATTCCTTAACAGTTTTGTAAATTAATCCTGGATTA
>JASDQU010102261.1:145044-162100 GCA_032191745.1 Picea mariana
GTGTATGAGCCATTGATTAATTTCTGTCTTGCTTAAGAATCTATATGCATTGCTTTACTTCGTAGGTTTAAAACTTACACGATCGCCACTGTAGGATCATGAGAGATCCAGGATCGTTGGATCGGAGGACAGGTGAACATGGGTCGTCCAATGAAAAGGAAGCAAGGTTAAGGTCGTGACCATCGGATCCCATTGGAGAGAGAGATCAATGGCCAGTAGGCATTGTGGGGAACCGAGTTGCATGGGATTTAATTTCCCAAGGCGGTCCCGCAATCCAAACCACGGTTTCCCTGAAGGGTTACGTGTTAGCGTCAAGGGATTGCGGGGCGAAAAGAGGGTTACTCCAAACCATCTNGTCGTGACCATCGGATCCCATTGGAGAGAGAGATCAATGGCCAGTAGGCATTGTGGGGAACCGAGTTGCATGGGATTTAATTTCCCAAGGCGGTCCCGCAATCCAAACCACGGTTTCCCTGAAGGGTTACGTGTTAGCGTCAAGGGAATTGCGGGGCGAAAAGAGGGTTACTCCAAACCATCGATGCATTTCCATGCACTTTGAAAGGCATGCAATGATGTGACATGCTGGTACTCAAGAGACAAACCTTTGAAGAGAAGAAGTAGTCGGGGACCGTCAATCTGTAGGAGGACACACGTCAACCGATTGTGTGGTTCGGGTAAAATCACTCTAGGAAAAGGCGAGCATGATAAGTTGAGAATTGAGATTTATGGACCCCAGAGATCTGAAGTGAATCTCGATCATCGATCTGCCAAGAGCCACACGTCACTAGATCGAGGGCTTCAGATAAAAGCCAGTGGGGCCACACAATTTTTAAAAACTAAGATTTCCGAAACCCGAAGACCTGAAAGGATCTCAACCATTGATCTATCGTGAGCCACACGTCACCAGATTCAGGGCTTCAAACAAAAGCCCGTGGAGCCAGAAGAGTTTTGTAGTTTGATATTTTCGAAGTTTGAAGTCCTGAAGAAATCGTAGCCGTCAATTCGCAGGGTGGCACGCATCACCAGATCGTGAGCTTCAGACAAAAACTTTTTCAAAAAAGGTTAAGGTTTGAAATATCTGAAGTCTAGAGCCCCGAAGTAAAACATAACCATCAGATTGAGGAGGACAGGTGGAGAACATTCGTGAACTACGAGTGAAGACCTGAAGTGAATCTTAGTCATCCAATCCAGGAGGACACATGGCGATAGATTGGCCAGTCTGGGAGAATTGGAAGTGTGCTAGTATGAAAAATCCCGAAGTCCCGAAGCCCGAAGAGCCGAAGTGGTGGGGCACGATGACGTCACCTGGAGGTGACATGGACCCCAAAATTCTGAAGTGACGTGGCTTGTGGACATCACCTGGGATGATGTGGACACATGGGATGTCTGCCACGTGTCAGTAAGTTTTGATCATTTGGAGTGTTTAAAAGTCGATTAGAACGTGACACATGTCACCTGCCTGATTGGGCCACATGTCCGCTTCCATTATTTCACCACGTGGTGACAGATCGTGCAGTCTGGAGACTAGGCATGTGAGAGGGGAAATATGTGACAAATTGCATTGGGTCAGAAACTCCCGAAGGCTGGAGTGCATCTCGACCGTTGATTCCAGAAGACACACGTCGAAGGATCGTTGACTTCAGGTGAAAGCACTCTAGGAGAAAGTGCAAGAGGGAAGTTTGAAACTTCCGAAGCCCAAAGAGCCGAAGCGATTCATAGCCACCGATCTGTGGGAGGAAATGCGTCGATAGATATTGAAATCTGGGTAAAATCATTCTGGGAGAAGGCAAGCAAGGAAAGTTGAGACTCTCGAATTGGATCTTAATCGTTGTTCATGAAAGAGGATGAGGATTGTTGATCCATTCTTGGCCGAAAGTCTCGAAGCTCTAGACAATCACTTTCTCAACTAAGCACAGGGTCATGGCCATGGTCATATGCATATTAAGAGCTAAGGGAAGGAGGGCTAAGGACCGAATTGGTTGTCTTCGAGACAGAAAATTCTAAGAAAGGATTTAGCCATGGTTTCTAGTCGTGGTCACCTGGGAAGGTGGTTTGAAGGAAGCACCTCCGTAGGATGAAATTGTGTCAGCCCAGGGATAACAAGACACTGTTACTTTTGGAGAATGGGGATATGATCTCCATGAACAAAAACAAGAAAGAGACCTATAGCATGGTTTGGCAATTTTTGTCTATCATATGCATAATTCTAACAAAATGGTCGCTTGCACATTTTGCAAAATTGAGGGGTTTAAACACATCAACTCGGGATGCGTATTGAGGAAATGGAAGAAGGAGAGGGATCCTCCATTCATGATAAGGAGGTCAAAGGCCAGAATACCAGAGTTGGTAATGCAGAGACAGATTCTAGTGGACGCAAGGAAAAAGGAGAGAAGGAAACGTTGATAGAAACGATAAGAAGCTTGAAGATGGAAGTGCAGAGCTACAAAGCAGACAACGAGAGACTGATGAGAGAGAAAATTCAGATAAATGATCGAGTGTTGTAGAGCTTGGATCAGTTGTAGAGGAAAATGAATAAGGGATCCAACTCAAGACAAGAGGAAGGAGGCAGGTGTCATGAAAGAAGAAATGCTTGTGGAAGAGCTAGTTATTCCAAAAGTTCTAGCAGAGCTCATGGACACCACTCACCTCCTTACTCAGAAAGAAATCCTTATGCATCGGATGATCTCGTAAGTAGTCCAGAGGTGTCCCCTTCCTATCAAAAAAGAAGGAAACAAGTGGTATATAGTTTGCAAGTAGAGCTGAGGAAGATCAAACCACCTTCCTTCGATGGTGAAAGAGAAAGGGAAGATGATGTCGAAGCATGGTTGCTTGGGCTCAAGAGATACTTTCAGTTGCATAACTATTCATCAAACCTGGAAGCCAAGATTGCCACCTACCATTTACACGGGAAATATGTAGTGTGGTGGGACCAAGTGAAGCAAGTGGAACATGTTAATGAAAGTGGGATCACTTGGAAGAAGTTCAAGAAGTACTTCTAGAGGGAGTAACTCTTAGAGCATTTCTATGACAAGAAAATGTAGGAGTTATTTGAACTCAGGTTGGGAAGCATGACTATGGTAGAGTATGAGAAGAAGATCTTAGGATTGTTAAAGTATGTCAAGTTCATTGGTGATGAGAAAGTGAAAATATAGAGATTTCTAAGTGGATTGTCATCCTTTTACAAGGAAAAGATCAAGTATGATGAACCCAAGACCTCGACTGAAGCCATTAGGAAGGCTAAATACCTGTATGAGCAAGACCAGGGAAGAGAATCCCTACATAAATATTGGAAGGACAAGAAAAATGCGAAGTCCGATCAGAGGAGGAAAGGATTCAAACCTCCCTTCAATAGGAATGAGCCTAATAGAAATAATCAAGATCAGTATGCTAAGGGGGATTTCAAGAAAGAAGATTTCTTGGGAAAAAGGGGAAGACCACCAATCCAATGTTAGGGATGCAAAGAAGATCACATGTATAAGGATTGCCCACAAAGAAAATACAGAGTGAAAACTGTGCATAACATCCAAGAGGCTACAATAGTCGAAGATATGGGAAGAATCTATGCAGCTTTAAAATAATCGACAAGTAGAGTACCAGTCCAATATGATTGAGGTGGAAGGTAAGATCATAAATTAGCATGTTTCTATTTTTATTGATTCAAGAGCAAGTCATTGTTACATTGATCCTAATATAGTGGATAAATTACATTTGGAGAAAAGTAAACTTGGAAAAGCAAGCTTGGTTCAGTTAGCCACCAAAACCAAAAGGAGAATCCATGATATGGTCAAAAGTTGTTCCATAAGTCTTAATGGCGTGAATACTAGTACCGATCTAAATATCATACCATTGGGGTCTTATGATGTTCTGATTGGGATGGATTGGTTGGACAAGAATCATGTTGTCCTAGATTGTCATAACAAGACATTTACATGTCTTGATGGAAATGGAAAACAGAGAACTGTGAGAGGAGTTCCAAGACCCATCTCTATAAGGGATATTTTGGCCTTACAACTGAAAAGGTGTTTTAGGAAAGGATGTCAACTGTATGCAGCTCATGTAGAAGAGATAGATAATACAAAGGGGCCAAGCCTTGAATATTTATCGGTACTATAGGAATTTGAGGATGTATTCCAAGAAATACCCGGATTTCCACCAAGAAGGGAGATAGATTTCTCAATTGATTTAGTGCCAGGAGCAGCCCCGGTGTCAAAAACACCTTACAGAATGAGCACACCAAAGTTAAATGAATTACAAATGTAGTTGGAGGAATTGTTGAAGAAAGGGTACATACATCCAAGTGTTTCACCTTGGGGAGCACCAATACTCTTTGTCAAAAAGAAGGATGGAACCTTGAGGCTGTGTATTGAATTCCAACAGCTGAACAAGTACACTATAAAGAACAAGTATCTGCTACCCCGAATTGATGACCTCTTTGATCTGCTAAGAGGAGAAAAGATATTTTCAAAGATTGACCCGAGGGCAGGATACCATCAGGTAAGAATCAAGGAAGAATACATTCATAAGACAACCTTTAGGACCAGGTATGGGCATTATGAATTCGTAGTGGTTCCATTTGGACTGACCAATGCACCAACTGTCTTCATGTGCTTAATGAATCTCATATTCAGAAATTATTTGGACAAGTTTGTCATGGTATTCCTAGATGACATACTTATCTATTCTAAGTCTGAAGAGGAGCATGAACACCACTTAAGATTGGTATTGCAAGTGTTGAGAGAACATCAGTTGTATGCCAAGTTGATTAAGTGTTCTTTTTATCAAAAGCATATCCATTACTTAGGACACATTATTTCAGAGCAGGGCACAATAGCAGATCTAGAGAAGATCGAATCCATTAGAGGATGGCCAACACTCAGAAATGTGTCAAACGTCAGATCTTTTATGGGATTAGCTGGCTACTACAGAAGGTTCATAGTAGGGTTCTCTAAGATTGCTCATCCCGTCACTTCTTTGCAAAAGAAGGGAACTAAATTTGAATGGATACTCAAGTGTGAAAAGAATTTTAATCCGTTGAAGGAATTACTTACTAGTGCACCTGTGTTAAATATTGTTGATCCAAATGAAAGTTTTGTGGTATGTATAGACGCTTGTAAGGAAGGACTTAGGGGAGTCCTCACGCAAAATGGACATGTCATTGGATATGAGTTCAGAAATATTAAGGAACATGAGAGTAACCATGCCATGCATGACTTGGAACTTGCTGCCATTGTTCATGCCTTGAGGATGTGGAGGCATTATCTCATGGGGAAGAAATTCGAATTAAGGATAGACCACATTGGCCTGAAGTATCTTTTTGAACAATCGACCTTGAATTCCAGGCAAGCAAGATGGCTAGAAATTTTAAGCGAATATGACTTTGGTATCAAGCATATCAAGGGAAAGGAGAACAAAGTTGTCGATGCACTTAGTAGGAGAGTGCATCTCATGCATGCTACTGCTGTCAGTATGCATCAGTCAGACTTGAAGAGCAGAATTTTAGATGGTCTTGTTATAGACCAACATTACCTATAGGTAAAGGAAAACTTACAACAAGGAGATGTACATCAAAAAATAAAGGAGCATGAGACAAAGGAAGACAGATTACTCATGCATAAGAATAGAATCTATGTTCCTAGTTCTGGAGAACTGAGGAATTTGGTACTAAAGGAAATGCATGATGTCCCTTATGCTAGACATCCCGGTTAACAGAAAATAATTACAGCAGTAAGAAGCCAATTCTTTTGGCCGGGAATGAAGAAAGATGTTGTTGATTACATTGCTCAATGTATGGAATGTCAGAAGGTGAAGGCTGAGCATAGGCACCTGATGGGTTTGCTGCAACCATTGCCAATTCCAGAGAAGAAATGGGAAGTGATCATCATGGATTTCATCACAGGATTACCTGGAACAAATAAGCAAAATGATTCAATCATGGTGGTGGTTGACAAATTAACAAAGGCTGCTCATTTTGTGCATGTGAAGATAACGCATAAAATAGCTAATATTGCAGAAATTTTCATGAAGGAAATTGCTAGGTTGCATGGGATACCTAGGACAATCATCTCGGATAGGGATATGAAGTTTACTTCCAATTTCTGGAGGGGATTGTTTAAAGGATTTGTCACAAATCTAAACTTTAGCACAACATATCATCCCTAGACCGATGGGAAAACAGAGAGAGTCAATCGAATAATTGAAGACATGCTAAGAATGTATGTTATGGATAAGCCATCTAAGTGGGAAGATTATTTACACTTGGTTGAGTTTGCATATAATAATGGGTATCAAGCTTCATTGAGAATGATCCCATTTGAAGCCTTGTATGGTAGGAAATGCAATACTCCAGTGAGCTGGGACAACCCAACAGATAGAGTGGTGCTTGGGCCAGAGTTGCTCAAGGACATGGAAGACCAGGTGGTCAAGATCAAGCATAATTTAAAGGTAGCTCAGGATAGAATTTTTTTTTATGTAGACAAGAACAAGACAGCTAGAGAATTTAAAGTAGGTGAGCATGTACTTTTGAAAGTGAAGCCCAAGAAAATCTCTTTGAAGTTGGGGATTTATACAAAGCTGACAGCCATATTTTGTGGTCCATTTGAAATATTGGACTGAATAGGGCCAGTGGCATACATGATTGCATTTCCTTCTTCCATGAATGTGCATAATGTATTTCATGTATCTTTACTAAATAAATATGTACATGATCCTAACCATGTTATTGATTGGCATCTGATTTAGGTAGAGACGGAGGGAGATTTCTAGGTTCAACCAATACGGGTATTGGACAGAAAGGTAAAAATGCTCCAGAGTCGAGTTATAGAGATGGTAAGAGTTAAGTGGACCTGCTACGGTCATGAAGATGCTACCTGAGAGCATGAAGATGCCATGCAGGCAGAGTACCCGTAGCTTTTTGAATGAATTTGAGATTTTGATCTCTGTTTTGTATATGCACTGAGGACAGTGCCAAAATAAGGGGGAGGAGATGTAACACCATAGGTTTTGAAACCCCATTTTAAATAATGTAATGTTACGATACTGAGAGGCCAGAGTGCCCAAACAATTATTAAAAGGCCAGTGTGCCTAAGACATGTAATGTTTTTATCACTATTAATAATAAATACATCATTGGCTGCTAGACAGACAAGGACTAGAGTTATAGGGGGCTATGATTCCATAAGAGAGGGGGCTTGAGGGGATAAATGTTTATTCCTATGTTAATTACCTTTTTGCCTAAAGGAGGGGGGGGGGATCGGTTACGTGAGCTTCTTGGGGAGGCCAGGTGGTTCTTGATTTCTCCATGAACATACTTAAACCCGCCCTTGGTCTGATTGTGGGGTTGGTCATTGGCTTGTCTACTCCGTCACCTTTGCGTTACCTCATTCTTACCCTCAAACACTCCCGTGAACTTACCTACCTCCTCCATCCATCCTCACTTGCGTGTTGGTCTCGAGAAGAGGGACCGAACTGCGAAATAATTAGCCACAGAATAATTGGATGTAGTGGCCGCTGGTGTGATCCAGTCATGCCTTGAGGCCTGCATGTCTGAGATGCAGTGGCCTGTTTCCAGCATGGCTCACAACTACGAGTCCTGAGAGTTCCATCATTGAGATTATGAACCAGTTGCGCTAGAGGCCCGAATAAGGAGAAGGATTGCCTGAGGGACTGCGTGGCAGAGAAAGGTGGAGGTTCGTTCTCTCGGGTGGTGCAAGTTGGGTAGAAGAGAGTTGGGTACTTGGATTCCTGTGAGTGCTGGGAAGCCTGTGAGAGCTTGAGAGATGACTGGTTTGGGAAGCCAAGTTCACTTTGGAACCATCCTTATGGATTCATAGCCCTAGCTTAGGAGTGACGTTGCTGTTGATATTTGGAGTAGTAGTGTCTATGGTTGGGTGGAACGTCCCTGGTCTATATCTAGTTGGTGTCATCTTTCATAAAGATAAGTTCTCTCTGTTGTGATGTTATTATCTGTGTATGAATGTTTTTCCATTGTATATTTAATTATCGTTAATTGAATCTTTAGAACATGCATGTTTGATGGATATTTCTGTGCATGTCGTTAATTCTCTTATCTTATGCATATTTAATAAATAAATAAGGTATTGATATGAGAAAGAAGTCCAAGGGTGGGCTTGCAGGTAGCATACCCTTACCTATGGCTGGCTGGGGATGTTACAAGATCTCGTTTGGAGTCTTGCATGCGGAAACATGAAACCATAAATCAATGGATATTAACTCAAGAAGTAGTCATGTGGCCTCATCCTGACAGTTCGCCCATCTGGTCTTCTCAAGCATTGATGTAGGTTATGTTTCTGTCGCCATTGTCAAATTATACAGTCCTTTTTCTTTTGATTTGGAATGTGGCCTTTAGCTTCCATTCAAAATAGTTGTATGGTGTGAGTATTGTCACCAGACTTGATTAAAGAAGTTGGATCGTCTCCATCCTTATTATTGATACTGAAAAGATCCTAAAAACCCAGATCGTGGATTCTGAGATATGATTGACAGTGCTATGGCAGCTATAGATATGATAAAACAACTATATATCCTAAAATACGATGTGGGTTTTGGATATTTTTGGTGAGTATGAGCATCCCTATGTTATACGTCTCTGGTAAAAATTCCAGCCTGACCCAGATCATGGATTTCGAGATATGACTATTTTATGGTAGAAACCCACTTTTCTGGAGGGTTGCTGAATCATCACACCCTAGAGAAGGATAAAGTGCAACGATGTTGAATCATCGCATCCTAGTGAAGGACACAGTGCAACGAATGTGAAAAATTGAATTATTGCACCCCGAATGGAGAACAAAGTGTGACAACGTCGCACCTTGGCTATGTATAGGTTGGGACGATGCTTGGAAAAAGAAAATTTCTTAATTCTGATTGCGACCGTCGCACCCTTCTATAGGGATAGGCTACGGCGATTCCAGTCATCGCACCTTTCAATAAGGATAGGCTGCAACAATTGCAGAACCTAGGTTTACTCAAATTCTCTTTCTCTCTTCTCTGGCTTGTGTGGGTTGCTCCAAGTAGCTCGGCTTTGATACCATGTCAGTGTTTCATGGAAACCTGCATAGGAGACCTAGCTAAAACATACACAAACAAATCTTATCAAGAAAAGGAAGAGAGATCCAATATGAAGAATGAGAATCAATGTATATTATGATCTAATCAATGAGTGAGTGATCTTCACTCATATAGGAAATGATATCCTATAATTAGGAATGCATGCATAATAGTGATGGTTAAAAATTAGAAAGTCTAAAATAGAACTAGTCAGTTAATTTCCATGGAACTAGTGTTACTCCCGCTGAACTAGTGTGCCAAAAATAGAAATTTCTCCAAAAAAATATGTTTCTTTTTATCAAGGATGAACAAGTTAAAATTCAGAGGTACCTGAGTGGATTTCCATCATTTATCAGTGATAAGATATGGTATGATGACCCCAAGACACTGGAGGAAACCAAAATGAGGGATAAATTCCTTTATGATCAACATAGAGGAAGACCAACTTTCCAAAAGGTGTGGGAAGACAAAAAGAAAAGTAAGACGGACCAGAGGAAGAAGGGGACCAAGCCACCATTCTTTAGAAATAATTCTCAGGGACAAACAACCTCTAAAGAAACTAGAATGACAAAGACAATGGGGAAAAGACCAAGGCAACCACCCATTCAATGTTGGGGTTGTGGGGAGACCACATGTACTGGGATTGTCCTCATAGAGCTGCAAAATTGAGGATTGTTCATAATATTCAGCAGAATAATACAATGGAGGACATGGAAAGAAATGTACCAAGGATATATGTAGCTTTAGATAACAAGCAAGCTGACTTCCAGTCTCATATGATTGAAGTGGAAGGTAAGATCAACAACCAACCCATTTCTATTTTAATTAATTGAGGAGACAGTCATATTTATCTAGATCCTAAGATGGTGGAAAGATTTCAATTTCCAAGAAGCAATATTGGAAAACCTTGGTTAGTGCAACTAGCTATAGGATCTAAGAAGAAAATTAATGAGATGGTTAAGGCATGTCCAATGGACATGAATGGACTGGGCACAAGAGAATATTTGAATACCATACCTTTGGGCTCATATGATTTCTTCATTAGTATGGATTGGTTGGAAAAGCATCATGTTATCCTATGTTGTTATAATAATGCCTTTACTTGCTTGGGTGAGGAAGGGAACTTGAGGATATTTTAGGGAATTCCCAAGGCAGTAACCATCAAAGAAGTTTCAGCCTTGCAGTTGAAGAAAAGATTCGGAAAAGGGTGTTAAATATTTACAACACATATGGAAGAGACACTTAAAGACAAGGTACCAAGTATTGAAGATTATGAAGTCCTAAAGGAGTTTGAAGATGTATTTAAAGAAATACCAGTATTTCCACCCAAGAGAAATATTGATTTCTCCATTAATCTGATGCTTGGAGAAACCCTAATATCCAAGACCACTTATAGGATGAGCACACCAGAACTAAAGAAATTGCAAATGAAACTTGAAGATATTTTGAAGAAAGGGTATATATGCCCAAGTGTGTCACCCTGGGGTGCCCCAATATTATTTGTGAAGAAAAAGGATGGAACATTGAGTCTTTGCATTGACTTCAGGAAGTTGAACAAGGTAACTATGAAGAACAAGTATCCTTTGCCAAGGATAGATGACCTCTTTGATCAACTGAAAGATGCTGAGATATTCTCCAATATTGATCTTAGGTCAGGATATCATCAGGTAAGAATTAAATAAGAAGACATCAGAGATACTGCCTTTAGAACAAGGTATGGTCATTATGAGTTCACAATGGTGCCATTTGGGTTATCAAATGCACAAGTTGTCTTCATGTGTTTAATGAATGTTATTTTCAAGGATTACTTAGATAAGTTTATCATTGTCTTCCTGGATGACATTATTATATATTCTAATTCTAAGGAAGAGCATGAAAAACACTTGAGGATGATTTTTCAGGTATTGAGGGAACATTAGTTGTATGAAAAATTGAACAAGTGCTCATTCTACCAGAAGAAAATTAATTATTTGGGCCATATCATTTCAGAGGAAGGAATAACAATGGAACCAGAAAAGATAAAGGCCATTAAGGGGTGGCCAACACCAAAGAATGTCTCTAAGGTGAGACCATTCATGGGACTTGCAGGTTAATACAAAAGATTCATTGAGGGATTCTCAAAGATTGCACACCCAATCACTTCCTTGCAAATGAAGGTTGTGAAGTTTGAGTGGACATCGGATTGTGAAAGGAGTTTCTAACACTTAAATCATTTACTAACAAGTGCTCCAATATTAAATATTGTTGATCCAAATGAAGACTTCATTGTATGAACTGATGTGTGTAAAGAAAGACTTGGTGGAGTTCTTATTTAAAAGGGGCATGTGGTATACTATGAATCAAGAAAATTAAAGGAGCATGAAAGGAACTATGCTACTCGTGATTTAGAAATGGAAACCATTGTGCATGCCTTGAAAATGTGGAGGCACTACCTCATGGGGAAAATATTTGAATTGAGGATAGACCATAGTGGTTTGAAATATTTATTTGGACAACCAACTTTAAATGCTAGGCAAAGAAAATGGTTGGAATTCCTCAGTGAATATGACTTTGATATAAAGCATATCAAAGGTAAAGAGAACAAGGTGGTTGATGCACTCAGCAGGAGGGTGCATGAGATGAA
This sequence comes from Picea mariana, assembly GCA_032191745.1. Lineage (NCBI taxonomy): Eukaryota > Viridiplantae > Streptophyta > Pinopsida > Pinales > Pinaceae > Picea > Picea mariana. The sequence continues at coordinate 156,734 of JASDQU010102261.1, forward strand.
TGATACAACCATTAGCATGTACCAATCAGATTTGAAGGAAATAATTTTAAAGGCTGCAAAATCATATCAGGAATACATGGAGGTAAAGGAAAATTTTCAGCAAAGTAATTTGCAGCAGAAAAGTGAAGAATATAAGCTGGAAAAGGCTGAAATTCTCATGTACATGGGCATAATTTATGTGCCAAATTCTCAGGAATTGAAAAATATGATTTTAAAAGAAATGAATAATGTGCCTTATGCTGGGCACCCAAGTTACTAGAAAACTATTGCAGTTGTCAAGATCCAATAAAGAGGTTGTTGAATTTTATTGTCAAGTGTTTGGAATGTCAAAAATTCAAGGCTGAGCACAAACACACAAATGATATGCTACAACCATTAACCATTCCTGAGTGGAAATGAGAATTTGTAACAATGGATTTCATCACCAAGCTTCCCAAAACAACCAAGCAACATGATTACATCATGGTGGTGGTGGATAAGCTTACTAAAGATGCCCACTTTATTCCAGTAAAGCTTACTCACAAGGAAACCAACATTGTTGATTTTTATATGAGAGAAATTGCCTGACTGCATGGTATACCCAAGACAATTGTGTCTAACAGAGATCCATAATTTACATCAAATTTCTGGAAAGGATTATTCAAAGGATTTGGGACCAATTTGAAATTTAGTACAACCTATCATCCAGAGTCAGATGGGAAAACATAGAGGGTGAATCAAGTGATTGAATATATGTTGAGGATGTATGTGATGGATAAACCATCCAAATAGAAGGATTACTTGCATTTGGTGGAGTTTCCTTAAAAGAATGAGTATCAAGCATCTCTAAAGATGAGCCCATTTGCAGCACTTTATGGCATAAAGTGAAACACATTAGTGAGTAGGGACAACACAACAAATAGAGAAGTGGTTGGATAAGAATTACTCAGGGAAATAGAAGAGCATATGGTGAGAATAAAACAAAATTTAAAGGTTTCCCAGGATAGGCATAAAATTTACGTTGATAAGGGAAGAAATCACAAGGAATTTAACATGGGTGACCATGTGTTCTTAAAAGGAAAAGCCAAAAGAAGTTCCGTGAAGTTGGGAAATTGTTCAAAGTTGGTAGCTCGTTATTGTGGTCCGTTTGAAATCCTAGAGAGGATTGGTCCTGTAGCATAGATGCTTGCCTTAACTGCATCAATGTGTATTCATAATGTATTCCATATATCATTGCTTAAAAAGTATGTACCTAATGATAATCATGTCATTTATTGTAATGTGATTCAGGTGGAGCAAGAAGGAGACTTCCGAGTTCAGTTGATATGCTTATTGAATTGGAAGATCAAGCAACTATGGAATCGATCCATATGGCTAGTAAAGGTCCAATGAACCTGGTACAATCCTGAGGATGCAACTTGGGAGCATGCGGATTCTATGTGGGTAGAATACCCACATATTTTTGAATACCTTTGAAGTTTTGATTCTATATGTGTATATACTAAATTGAGGACAATGCATAAATAAGGGGGAGGGGGATGTAATAACCCTAGGTCGAACCCCAATTGTACATATAAATGTAAATGAACACATAGGCTGGTGAGCTGGGACATTTTGGGCCAGAGTGAATTTATGTATATGTATTTTGAGGCCAGAGTGTTTGTGTGGTTAAGGCTATGGAGCCAGATGCTAAAATGGTCAGTGAACCATCATTGTAATATTTAATCACACAAAAATTTTAATGAAAACACATCACTGCTACAAACCAACCATGTAAAAGAGTATGGGGGGATAAACTCCACTAGATAGGGAAAGGGGGCTAAAAGTTTAGAATAAGGGGCCAAGCTAGGGGGATTAAGCCCAAAGGAATATTATATTAATATTCCTTAAATTATAAAGTATGGATATTTATTCTAAGTTCTAAGGATGGGGATAAGTGGGGGTCATGTGGGCCCAAGGTAGTTCCCAACATGACAAGTGTCAAGTTGGGAACATGCATACATATATTTTGGACTTAGTTCATTTTCCTATCATTCTATCTTCATTCCTTCACTCACTCAGATATCATCCATACCTTGCTATTATTGTACCTGTACCTGTACCTATACCTGGGAAGTTTTGGAGCAGAAGAGGTGGGTTGTTAGGCCCATGAGAATTCTCTCTAGGTGAGAGAATTGATGGGAATTCATTCTCAAGGTGCCAAGCTGCAGCTACACGGATTTGGGACTTCCTGTCTGGCCTATTGTTGAAGCCCTTGAAGGGAAGTGGGGAAACCAAAGGAATGTTGAGCAAAGAAGAGACACACTTCCTAGTGTGGGACATGCATGCGTGGAATGAGGAACTGTGGGTTGTTATCTTGAGTTGGCACCTAATTCTAATCTTTATGTTGTCTGGAATACCTTAGTGTGGGTTAGGATTCCCTTTTCTAGGTGGAGTTTAAACCCCATCTCGGGGGTGGCCCACTGCTGAGAGTTTTGAGTAGTGTGGTCTAAGGATGGGACGAGCGTCGAAGGTATGCACGCAGTTGGTGTTATTTTTATCAAAGATAAGTGTTAATTGTGTGTTAATTCATGTGTTGTATTAATATTTATGCAATTATTTTCATGGGGTTTTCATGTGTAAGCTACATGTATATTTATGTTATTATTTTGTATGAATCTGTGCATTTGGAGAGTACTTTTATGAATTAAATTAGTATAAGAGTTTGAAATTTCAAGTGGCATATCCCAGTTGGTGGCTAAGGATGCTACAACTAAAAATAACAAAAAATGCTAAAATAGCAAAAACCACCCCCCAAAAAAACAAATTTGGGGCACTGCCCTGAATGCTTCACGAAGCCAGGGGGTCCAATATTGAGAACCCCTTGGACAATTCTTGGCGCAGGCGTACACCAATATGTGATGGGATCATCAAACGATGTCATCAAATTTAACGCACCCCCCCACACACATCCAAATAATATAACACATACCCAACACTCAAATCTTGTGGGCATGAGACCTCCAGGTGGTCCCAACTCTATGGCAATGATCCTGAATTTGCTAAAAAATACAAGATGTTGGGAACATGCAAAACCGTTGTCAATTTTCATATTTAGGATGGAATTGTATTCCATATTCATGTTCCTTCAAGAAAGAATACAAAGCTAATTTGGTAATTCCACTACAGTCAGGTGGCATGACACTTTGGCGTGGAGAAGATAGTGGCAATACTACAAAAGTATTTCTATTGGTCGATGCTTCAACATGATGTTAGTAAGCATATCGGATATTGCACTGCCTACTCCATTGGGAAGCCAACCATTAAAAAACAAGAATTTTACACCCCTCTGCCTACTCCCAACGAGCCCTGGGAATCCATCTCGATGGACTACATGTCAAGTCTCCCCTCCACCAATCATGTAAATGCATGTGTATTTGTGGTTGTTGATCGATTATCTAAGATGGCTATTATGATTGTCTGCAAGAAGAGTATCATAGTCGAGGCCACTACCAAGATCTTCTTCAATCATGTATGGGTACAATTCAAACTACCATAGACCATCATATTCGATTGGGATAACAGATTCTTGAGCACATTTTGGTCGAGCCTTTGGTATTTTTTGGACACCAAGCTCACCAAATCTACTACCTTCCATCCTTAGACTGATGGATAGACATAGGTCGTCAATAAGATGATCATGCATATTTTGTGCATGTACAACTTCAAGCATCCACGCACATGGGATGAGAGCCTTCCTTATGTCCAACACAACTACAACAGATCCCTCCATAGCTCAACTGGACACAACCCTTTTCAGGTGGGCCTGGGATTTCAACCATTGGGCCCCATTGATGTAGCACTTTCCCTTGCATCCACACAGGAAAAATATTCCCATGTTCAATATGAGGTCAACAAAGCCACCAAATTCATTGAACATATTCAACACATCTATTGGCACTCAAAGTTTTGGGTTTAGTTTTGTGCGCATGCATAAATGAAGTTGTGCGTGCTCATTCCATAGTTTTGCGTGCACCTAGGTAAATGCATGAGGAATGCCATACAATGTGCATTGGACCAAGTTTTTTCAGTAGCGCGCTTAGTGTAAAGACTACCAAGTGTGCATTGGTATGATTTTTTTCAAGTTGTGAAGGAAACGAAGAATATGCCCACTAGAATCAAGAAAGGAATCATCAGGAAATCTCCTCGAATGATTATTTCCAACAACATACAAAGAGATGGGGTGGCCAGAGTCTGCGTGGAGTGTTGGAAGGCACCAAAAGCATGCGAGGCATTTAGATCAGACAAGAAAGTGGATCAGAGAAGAAAGAGATAATGCTCCCCAAAAACGAAATATATAAAAAATAACTCTAAGCTTATAATGAGAGTTAGTCTATTAGTTGGTTGTCTAGCTAGTTAGAGAGTTTTGAGTTATCTTAGCTACCAATATTGAGCTCATTATGAGCCTATTGTAATTTTGTGATGTTTTGAATATATTCCAGTATCTTTGATATGTATGAGTCCTAAGGAAAGGAGCATCACACATTATGTTATATTTCCAGTGGTTTAAATAGTAATGATATGAACTTCTATGGTTATCATAGATAGTTGTTCAATGCATTGTATATCTCTAATGTGGTTAAATACTTCTAGTAATAAAGATATGGTAGTAATGATCGAATCTGTGTCTATTATAATGAGTGAATATGTGTGTGTATGATTTTAATTATTACTCCTAAATAGGTTATCAGACCTGAGTTACATGGATGCCAACTGCAGTAATGTTTCATATGTTTAATCTTTCATCCCTGTCACAAGACCTTATGGTCTCTGTGATACTATCTGCATCTCGAGTGAGACCTTCCTCAGACTTGGATGAGGATTGATATTTCATTGATTTGAGGTTTTTTCGGACAACTCTGGATGCACCTTGGGTGTAAAAATCCCCATCATTAAAAAGGATGATACATGCACAAGCATGGACCAGAAAATGTGAACCCAACAAATGGTTCTATTGTCAGTACCTGAAGTCTTATTAAGATCGATGGAGGAAAAGAAAAATGAGTTGGCATCCTTCTAAGGAGGAGATTCAATACGGGATAGAAGCGAAAGGAGAATAGTTTTCCATATGGGAGATGTAAGGATTACGGATGAACCCAAAGGAATGGAAACAAATATATCTTTACTTGGATATGCATGAGCTCTTCTTCGCATAAATTTAATGTCTTTTGCATAAATGGTTAAAGAGACAAGTTGATGTCAATTTGGCTACATTACCATTCGAGCCAATATTTTGGAATCAGGCCAAGCTTGATAGCTTGAAGGTGCTAGATAACAGTGGACGTAAGCTTTTGAGTTTTGGTTCGCTCGAGTGAAGGAACGCTATATTGTTGAGTTTTATTTAGAATA
>JASDQU010102261.1:162965-175507 GCA_032191745.1 Picea mariana
GTTTTGTCGGGTTTTCTTCCCCTAGAGGGTTTCCCAGGATAAATGCTATGTCTCTTGTGATTGTGTATTTCTCAGTGATCTTGGATTATGCTATTGTTATCTAATGAAATGAAAACATCTATAATAATGGCTTAAACATTAACAGAATTGAGGACATACCATAGTGGTTTGAAATATTTATTTGGACAACCAACTTTAAATGCTAGGCAAATAAAATGGTTGGAATTCCTCAGTGAATATGACTTTGATATAAAGCATATCAAAGGTAAAGAGAACAAGGTGGTTGATGCACTCAACAGGAGGGTGCATTAGATGCATGCTACAACCATTAGCCTGTACCAATCAAATTTGAAGGAAATAATTTTAAAGGCTACAAAATCATATCAGGAATACATGGAGGTAAAGGAAAAATTTTAGCAAAGTAATTTGCCGCAGAAAAGTGAAGAATATAAGCTGGAAAAGGCTAAAATTCTCATGTACATGGGCATAATTTATGTGCCAAATTCTCAGGAATTGAAAAATATGATTTTAAAATAAATGCATAATGTGCCTTATGCTGGGCACCCAGGTTACTAGAAAACTATTGCAGTTGTCAAGATCCAATATTATTGGATGAGTATGAATAAAGAGGTTGTTGATTTTATTGTCAGGTGTTTGGAATGTCAAAAATTCAAGGCTAAGCACAAACACACAAATGATATGCTACAACCATTACCCATTCTTGAGTGGAAATGAGAAGTTGTAACAATGGATTTCATCACCAAGCTTCCCAGAACAACCAAGCAACATGATTCCATCATGGTGGTGGTGGATAAGCTTACTAAAGATGCCCACTTTATTCCAGTAAAGCTCACTCACAAGGAAACCAACATTGTTGATATTTATATGAGAGAAATTGCTTGACTGCATGGTATACCCAAGACAATTGTGTCTAACAGAGATCCAAAATTCACATCAAATTTTTGGAAAGGATTATTCAAAGGATTTGGGACCAATTTGAAATTTAGCACAACCTGTCATCCAGAGTCAAATGGGAAAACATAGAGGGTGAATCAAGTGATTGAATATATGTTGAGGATGTATATGATGGATAAACCATACAAATAGAAGGATTACTTTCATTTGGTGGAGTTTTCTTATAACAATGAGTATCAAGCATCTCTAAAGATGAGCCCATTTGAGGCACTTTATGGCAGAAAGTGAAACACACTAGTGAGTAGGTACAACACAACAAACAGAGAAGTGGTTGGATAAGGATTACTCAGGGAACTAGAAGAGCATATGGTGAGAATAAAACAAAATTTAAAGGTTTCCCAGGACAGACATAAAATTTACGTTGATAAGGGAAGAAATCACAAGGAATTTAACGTGGGTGACCATGTGTTCTTAAAAGGAAAAGCCAAAAGAAGTTCCGTGAAGTTGGAAAATTGTTCAAAGTTGGTAGCTCGTTATTGTGGTCCATTTGAAATCCTGGAGAGGATTGGTCCTGTAGCATAGATGCTTGCCTTAACTGCATCAATGTGTATTCATAATGTATTCCATATATCATTGCTTAAAAATTATGTACCTAATGATAATCATGTCATTTATTGTAATGTGATTCAGGTGGAGCAAGAAGGAGACTTCCGGGTTCAGTCGATATGCATATTGAATCGGAAGATCAAGCAACTCTGGAATTGAGCCATATGGCTAGTAAAGGTCCAATGGACCTGGTACAATCCTGAGGATGCAACTTGGGAGCACGTGGATTCTATGCGAGTAGAATACCCACATATTTTTGAATACCTTTGAAGTTTTGATTGTATATGTGTATATACTGCATTAAGGACAAAGCATAAATAAGGGGGAGGGGGATGTAATACCCCTAGGTTGAACCCCAATTGTACATATAAATGTAAATGAATGCATAGTCTGGTGAGCTGGGACATTTTGGCCCAGATTTCCTTTATGTATATGTATTTTGAGGCCAGAGTGTCTGTGTGGTTATAAGGCTATGGAGCTAGATGCTAAAAGGGTCAGTGAGCCATCATTGTAATATGTAATCACACACAAATTTTAATGAAAACACATCACTGTTATAAACCAACCATGTAAAAGAGTATGGGGGGATAAACTCCACTAGATAGGGAAAGGGGGCTACAAGTTTAGGATAAGGGGCCAAGCTAGGGGGGATTAAGCCCAAAGGAATATTATATTAATATTCCTTGNTAATCACACACAAATTTTAATGAAAACACATCACTGTTATAAACCAACCATGTAAAAGAGTATGGGGGGATAAACTCCACTAGATAGGGAAAGGGGGCTACAAGTTTAGGATAAGGGGCCAAGCTAGGGGGGATTAAGCCCAAAGGAATATTATATTAATATTCCTTAAATTATAAAGTATGGATATTTATTTTATCCTAAGTTCTAAGGATGGGGACAAGTGGGGGTCATGTGGGCCCAAGGTAGTTCCCAACATGACAAGTGTCAAGTTGGGAACATGCATACATATATTTTGGACTTAGTTCATTTTCCTATCATTCTATCTTCATTCCTTCACTCACTCAGATATCATCCATACCCTGCTATTATTGTACCTGTACCTGTACCTATACATGGGAAGATTTGGAGTGGAAGAGGGGGGTTGTCACCCCCATGAGAATTCTCTCTAGGTGAGAGAATTGATGGGAATTCATTCTCAAGGTGCCAAGATATAGCTACATGGATCTGGGACTTCCTGTCTGGCCCGTTGTTGAAGCCCTTGAAGGGAAGTGGGGAAACCAAAGGAATGTTGAGCAGAGAAGAGACACACTTCCTAGGGTGGGACATGCATGTGTGGAATGAGGAACTGCAGGTTCTTATCTTGAGTTGGCACCTGATTCTGAGCTTTATGTTGTCTGGAATACCTTAGTGTGGGTTAGGATTCCATTTTCTAGGTGGAGTTTAAACCCCATCTCGGGGGTGGCCCACTGTTGAGATTTTTGAGCAGTGTGGTCTAAGGATGGGATGAGCGTTGAAGGTATGCACGCAGTTGGTGTTATTTTTATCAAAGATAAGTGTCAATTGTGTGTTAATTCACGTGTTGTATTAATATTTATGCAATTATTTTCATGGGTTTTTCATGTGTAAGATGCATGTATATTTATGTTATTATTTTGTATGAATCTGTGCATTTGCAGAGTACTTTTATGAATTAAATTAGTATCAGAGTTTGAAATTTTAAGTGGCATATCCCAGTCGGTGGCTAGGGATGCTACAACTAAAAATAACAAAAAATACTAAAATAGAAAAAACCACCCCCCAAAAAAACAAATTCGGGGCACTGCCCTGAATGCTTCACGAAGCCATGGGGTCCAATCTTGAGACCCCCCTGGACAATTCTTGGTGTAGGCATACACCAATATGTTATGGGATCATCAAACGATTTCATCAAATCTAACACACCCCCCCACACACATGAAAATAATATAACACATACCCAACACTCAAATCTTGTGGGCATGAGACCTCCAGGTGGTCCCAACTCTATGGCAATGATCTTGAATTTGCTAAAAAATACAAGATGTTGGGAACATGCAAAACCGTTGTCAATTTTCATCTTTAGGATGGAATTTTATGCCATCTTCATGTTCCTTCAAGAAAGCATACAAAGCTAATTTGGGAATTCCACTATAGTCAGGTGGCATGACACTTTGGCGTGGAGAAGATAGTGGCAATACTACAAAAGTATTTCTATTGGTCGATGCTTCGACATGATGTTAGTAAGTATATCAGATATTGCACTCCCTGCTCCATTGGGAAGCCAACCATTAAAAAACAAGAATTGTACACCCCTCTGCCTACTCCTGATGAGCCCTGGGAATCCATCTTGATGGACTACATGTCAAGTCTCCCCTCCACCAATCATGGAAATGCATGTGTATTTGTGGTTGTTGATCGATTATCTAAGATGGATATTATGATTGTCTGCAAGAAGAGTATCATAGTCGAGGTCACTACCAATATCTTCTTCAATCGTGTATGGGTACACTTCAAACTACCATAGACCATCATATTTGATTGGGATAACAGATTCTTGAGCGCATTTTGGTCAAGCCTTTGGTAGTTTTTGGACACCAAGCTCACCAAATCTACTACCTTCCATTCTTAAACTAATGGACAGACATAGGTTGTCAATAAGATGATCATGCATATTTTGTGCATGTACAACTTCAAGCATCCAAGCACATGGGATGAGAGCCTTCCTTATGTCCAACACAACTACAACAGATCCCTCCATAGCTCAACTGGACACAACCCTTTTCAGGCGGGCCTGAGATTTCAACCATTAGGCCCCATTGATGTAGCAGTTTCCCTTGCATCCACACAGGAAAAATATTCCCATGTTCAATATGAGGTCAACAAATCCACCAAATTCATTGAACGGATTCAACACATCTGTTGGCACTCAAAGTTTTGGGTTTATTTTTGTGCATGTGCATAAACGAAGTTGTGCGCGCTCATTCCATAGTTTTGTGTGCACCTAGGTAAATGCACAAGGAATGCCATACAATGTGCATTGGACCAAGTTTTTTCAGTAGCGTGCTTAGTGTAAAGACTACCAAGTGTGCATTGGTATGATTTTTCTCAGGTTGAGAAGGAAACGAAGAATATGCCCAACAGAATCAAGAAAGGAATCACTAGGAAATCTCCTCGAATGATTATTTCCAACAACATAAAAAGAGATGGGGTGGCCAGAGTCTGCATGGAGTGTTGGAAGGCACCAAAAGCATGTGAGGCATTTGGATCAGACAAGCAAGTGGATCAGAGTAGAAAGAGATAATGCTCCCCAACAACGAAATATACAAAAAAGAACTCTAAGCTTAGAATGAGAGTTAGTCTGTTGGTTGGTTGTCTAGCTAGTTAGAGATTTTTGAGTTATCTTAGCTACCAGTATCGATCTCATTATGAGCCTATTGTAATTTTGTGATGTTTTGAATATATTTCAGTATCTTTGATATGTATGAGTCCTAAAGCAAGGAGCATCACACATTATGTTATATTTCCAACGGTTTAAATAGTAATGATATGAACTTCTATGGTTATCATAGACAGTTGTTCAACACATTGTATATCTCTAATGTGATTAAATACTTCTAGTAATAAAGATATGGTAGTAATGATCGAATCTGTGTCTGTTATAATGAGTGAATATGTGTGTGTATGCTTTTAATTCTTACTCCTAAATAGGTTATCAGACCTAAGTTACATGGATGCCAACTGCAGTAATGTTTCATATGTTTAATCCTTCATCCCTGTCACAAGACCTTATGGTCTCTGTGATACTATCTGCATCTTGAGTGAGACCTTCCTCGGACTTGGATGAGGATTGATATTTCATTGATTTGAGGTTTTTTCGACAACTCTGGATGAACCTTGGGTCTAAAAATCCCCATCATTAAGAAGGACGATACATGCACAAGCATGGACCGGAAAAGGTGAACCCAACAAATGGTTCTATTGTCAATACCTGAAGTCTTATTGAGATCGATGGAGGAAAAGAAAAATGAGTTGGCATCCTTCTAAGGAGGAGATTCAAGACTGGATAGAAGTGAAAGAAGAATAGTTTTCCCTATGGGAGACGTAAGTATTATGGATGAACCTGAAGGAATGGAAAGGAATATATCTTTACTCGGACATGCATGAGCTCTTCTTTTCATAATTTCCATGTCTATTGCATGAATGGCTAAAGAGACAAGTTGATGTCAATTTGGCTACATTACCATTCGAGCCAATATTTTGGGATCGAGCCAAGCTTGATAGCTTGAAGGTGCTAGATAACAGTGAACGCAAGCTTTTGAGTTTTGGTTCTCTCGAGTGAAGGAAGGCTATATTGTTGAGTTTTATTTAGAATATAGTGATTCTTTCAGTGAGGCTGAAAGAAAGTTTGAAGAAAGTCCATGGAAGTGGATGCTAGAAGAAATTCCTCTTTGGATCAATATGTTGTTGATAGAAAGTATAATGATATGCATGGAGAACAATAGAATGGTTGAGTAAACCCCATAACGCAGGGGGGTGGTTTCTGCAAAGACGGGGGAAATTCAGAAAAGAGAGAGAATGGGTTCGATAAGGAGTATCCATAAATTGTCAAGATGAGGTGAGGTATGGAATGGACCTAGAAGAGTAGAGGAGAAAAATAGCCAAGAAATATGCAAGAAGATCTGAGCTAAGAAACAAAGCTAAGTAGAGGAGTAGAGAAGAGTTTGCCAAGGGTGCACAACCAAGTGTCGATCCCATGATGAAGAGGAAACTCACACCAGGCAGTGGTGTGGGAGAGGATGTTGTGCTATAGTGGAGCACATGTGAGGATAGGCCTGCGAAGATGCTTGGCATCGAAGATACCAATAATGAAAGTAGTGGTAGTGAGGGACCAGGTGACAAATCCCATACACTTTGGTTGTTGTGGTATGTTGCAACCTTAATAAAGAAGAGAGCACACATGGGTGGTGTGTGGGAAAAAATTTGTAGTGCGTCGCATGGTTACGCGCTAACAAGAAAATAAGTTGTCGTAAAGTACCATTAGGCACCAATCAGAAGAGAATTTGGCACTCATCGTAGTGTCAGTATGTTGAGCAAGAGAGAGGATAGTGCATGGAGAAGTCATGTGCTAAGTGGAGAGAGTGATTCTGCACAAGGTGGTAGTGCACATATTAGACCGATATATGAAGTGTGTTGTGGCAGTGCGCGGATCGACCCAGAGGCAGGAGCACACATTTGTGGTGTGTAGTCGAGTCAAGAAGAGAGGGTGCATATTGTTGGTGCACCGAAAGAACAGAAGATAAAGGATCCCCTAGTGGTGGGGAAGATGAGTTGATATTATTGGATGGTCTTGCATGACTGCAAGTAGATAGCTCTTTGGGTCACCTCATGAGAAGTTTAAGAATAAGATGGAATTACCCTCCCTTTGTACCACCCCCCTTGTGAATTTTTAATCAAGAATAAAATACAACATATAGTGAAGAGATTGGAGTCAAAGAAAGATAAGAAGAAGACATAAGCGATGAAACAAGTGAAGAAGAAGGTGAATTCAGTGATACTTTACCCCAAGCGATAGTGGTGTGGAAAGATCCAACCAACAATAGTCAGAAAGGAGGAAACAAATCTAGTTTGAAGACGACAAATCAAGATAGTACAATGAGGTTTCTCATGTTCCATGGAATGGGTAAGCATGATGTAAAAAAACACCGGTTCACCTATGAAGCAATATGGTCTATAAAGAGAGTGACATACGATGTGGCTAAGATCATGCAACTAGAGACTATGTTCATGGATAGGTCCCTGACATGGTACATGAAGTACAAGGATACCACACCAATAAGATAGGTGTGGTCACTAGTCGAGATAAAGTAGGCTTTACGTTGGGAGTTTCAAAATCCAAAGTATGAATCCAAATGCATTACAAAAATCAAGGAGATCAAGCAGAAGGAAGGATAAACTGTCTAGGATTATGACCAACGGTTCAAAATCTTGTTGAATAGGCTAACATTCCAGATCCAAGACGTGTATCATAGAGAGTGGTTCATTGCAGGGTTTCTCCCCCATATTCGAGTCCCACTCACCCAACAAAAGGTGATGACTTAGGCCAAGGTATTTGAGATCACGATGTGCTTGGAAACTACACCTAGAGGCATAGAGACATCGGTCGGGTTGGTGCAGGTCTATTCACAACTGGCCAAACTAACAATACAAATGCAAGATATGGCCAAGACTAAAGTCGTGCATGAGCACATATGGTGTACTACATTTCATTCAGAGGGGCATCGTCGATATGAATGCCCAGTCCTTCTGAATTATGTGGAGACAAGCACGCTAAGTGCATTTCCATATGGACAATCAACATGGTGTGCAATATGTAGATAATGGGGCCATGTTCCACGCCACTATCCCACATTATAGAAGTATCAAACAATGACTCACATCTCATTCTATTATTTCTATCAATTCATCGAACATAATGTCAATAGCTGATGCTCCCTCTAGTTAATGCAAGATAACACTCGAGATGCATTTCAGGTATAAGAGGAGAAAAAGGGTGGTGAGCGTGGTGGCACTGATAGAGGTGGGTATCAAGGAGGACCTTAAGGTGGATATGGGTATGGTCACGACTGTGGATATGGTGGAGGACGCAATAGACCCCCCACATGTTTCAATTGCAGTGAGATTGGTCATGTCTCACGATTTTGCACTAAATTGCACATGTTCTATGCAAATTTTTATAGTACTGAACATGTAATCGAGGACTATCCCAACTTGTTGAAGAAGTGGGATGACACGAATACCAATTGTAACATGGTGCATGTTGATCCACGTAAAAACAAGAAGAAGAATTGGGAAGTAGACATCTAGGTAGTAACTCGCGGAGGGGCGAAGATAGGGGAAAAATTCAAGCACGATGAAGGCTTGGGTCAACAACCAGACGAAAATATCAGGAAGGAACCCTAAACCCCTCCAAATTTTGATGTTTCTTGACAGAATAAATTTTTGCGTGATTCACAAATATCCCTTGAAGAAGAAAGAGCATGCGAGGAGATACAACGTGTGACTCAGAGGTCTCTTGAAGAGGAATGGATCCAAGAGGAAGTGCAGAGGGTGAGACAAAGATCGCTAAAGGAAGCAAGGATCCGTGAATAGGTGAAACTAGAGAAATAGAGGTCGCTCGAAGAAGCTCACACATGTGAATAATTACAATGTGCGACATAAAGATCTTTGGAGGAGGCTTGCATGCGTGAGGAAATACAACACACAACCCAAAGATCGATAGAAGAAGAACGCAAGAAGACTACACTAGACGTGCTGAGAAAAAGGCTTATGAAGAACAATGCTAGGAATAGTTGCAATGCACAATGCATGCAGAAGCCGAAGATCAAGTCAATACCTTGTTACACTCTTGTTTGCACTTACTTAAAGATCCAAAAGTTGCAAGTAAGTTGACCCAGATGTTAACTGCTTTCATGAAAGAACAAAGAGAGGAGACCACCATATCGACTTAGCTATCAAAAAGAGACGTCTATCAGGTTAGCAAGAAAAGGTGTATTGGTCGCGAGTTTAAGATGAAAATAGAGCTTGGTGGGTATGACATGGATGGAGTCATGTTGGAACTTGGATATGATGTGATCATTCTACCTAAGAAGTACTGGGAAGTGATGGGTAGGCCTAAGTTGGTCTGGTAACCCATCCAGCTCCTATTAGCCAATAAATATAATATCTATCCCATAGGACAGCTGGATACAGTGGAATTAACATCGAAGGAGTGAAAACAAAGGTTGATTTTGAAGTCATCGATATCATGGACTATTCCGATCCCTACCTTGCATCACTGGGAATTGACTAGGCCTTTGATAATAATGTAGTTTTAAACTTGAAGAAAAGGTAGATATCCTTTGAAACTGAAGCCCTATGCATGGTCGCTCCACTAGACCGATATGAGGATGACCTATACAATGATCCCGTAAATGAGGATGCATGGAGCTCAGGCATAAAAAATATTTATAAGTTCACGGGGTGTAGGGAGGACTACATCAACCCCATCGTAGATGGTGAATTAAGCGGAAGGAGTGTCAAATCTTATGATACGGATTCTGAGGATGCCTTGGATAGATGGAAGAACAAGATCTACGAAGTGCCCATGTGTAGATGCACATGAATAATGAAAGTAATGCAATGGATTGGGTCTAAACTTTCCAATGCCCCACAGTTTGATGGCATCAGGCCAATGGAGAAATTCCTGGTATAGATGGATAAAATTGTTCCTATACAACAAAGAATTTAGGCCATGGATGTCATGGTTCGAGGGAGCCTTGCATAGTGGTGGGCGACCCACTACCCGAATATTCATAATTGCAGCAATTGGCTCGAGGAAGAGCTAGATAATAGTGGTGGCAGTTTGTTGGCACCCAAATTTTTGGGTTCAATTTTACACGCAGGAACAAACAAAGTTGTGCGTGCTCATTCCATAGTTTTATGTGCAACTAAAGAAATGCACGAGGAATTCCATAGAGTGCGCATTAGATAGGTTTTTTTCAGTAGTGTGCTTAGTGTAAATACTACCAAGTGTGCGTTGGTCTAAGTTTTGTCAAGTTGCATAGGAAAACAAGAATATCTCTGCCAGAATCAAGAAAGGAATCACTGGGAAATCTCCTCGAATGATTATTGCCAACCACATGCAAAGACGTGGGGTGGCCAGATGATGAGCTAGCCAGACATTTAATATTTTCCCTAATACAGAGAGTCTATGTGGAGCATTGGAAGGCACCAAAAGCACGCGAGGTAGTTGGATCAGACAAGCGAGTGGAGCAGAGTAGAAATAGACAGCGCTCCCCAACAACGAAAGATATAAAAAGGAACTCTAAGATTAGAATGAGAGTTAGTCCATTGGTTGGCTATCTAGATAGTTAGAGATGTGAGTTAGCTTAGCTACCAGTATCGAGCTCATTCTAAGCTTGTTGTAATCTTGTGATGTTTTGAATACATTCCCGTGTCTTTGATATGTATGAGTCCTAAGGAAAGGAGCATCGCGCATTATGTTATATTTCCACGGGTTTAAATAGTAATGATATGAAGTTCTATGGTTATCATAGGCAACTGTTCAACGGATTGTATATTTTTGATGTGACTGAATAATTCCAGTGATAAAGATATGGTAGTTATGATTGAATTTGTGTTTGTTATAAATGAGTGAATATGTGTGTGTATGGTTTTAATTCTTAGTCCTAAATAGGTTATCAGACCTGAGTTACATGGATTCCAATTGTAATAATTTTTTGTATGTTTAATTATTCATCATTGTCACAAGACCTTATGGTCTCTATGATCCTCTATACATATCAGGTGATACCTTCCTCGACCTTGGCCAAGGATTGATATGCCGGTGCTTTGGGTTTTTTTTGGACAACTTTGGATGAACCTTGGGCCTAAAAATCCTGAGCGTTAAGAAGGACAGTACATGCACAAGCATGGACTGTAAAAGGAGAACCCAACAACATCTGCCAATAGGTCCATGATATTTTGTAGAAATCCAATGCTAAGTACAAGCAACTCCATGACCGACACCAGGTTCCCCAAAAGTTTCAGGTGGGAGACAAGGTTTGTTTACATTTGCAGAAAGAGTGCCATACAAGACCCCATCGGAAGTTGTGTCCAATTCACTATGGATCTTACACCATCACCAAGGTTATGGGAGACAATTTTTTTGAGTTAAGCATTCCCCCCTTCCTTGGTTTGCACCAAGTATTCAATGTGGACCTCCTTTGGGCATATTTTCCACCACTCTTGGACACATCGGAAGTGGCAGAGCAACTGAAACCTACAAGATCAACCCTAACTACATGGAACATGAAACCATTGATTAGATCATGGACACATAGGTTAATGATACCCTCCAACATAATATCCAACTCTATCAGGTTGTCAAAGCATGACAACTCCTTCACCAAGGAAAGTGTCTCACCAAGCATCAAGTTCAACAAAAGTTTTCCAATTTGATGGGGTCACTCAAAGAAATTGAGACCATTTCTTCCTAAGGGGGAAGGATTTATCCAAGTGGACATCAGTGGCCACCCACCTATTCCACTGGCTCAAAATACAATTTCCATCTTGGCAATTGTTCTATGTTTTTTCGGGTCCCAAACTTTTAGGGTTGTTTTGAGGCCCTAAACGACATTTTTTTGGCTCAATAGCGACTAACATGTTGTTTAAGGTAGATTTTAGATTGAATGGAATGTGTACTCCTCGAATAAACCTTTCTAACGATTTAATGAGTGTCCCAAATGAAGATCGTGTGAAAAAGTTGTGCCCACAGGAAGTTGACGTATCAACTACCCCCATCGGGGCCCACAAATCATTTGGTGTTTCATCTCTCGGGGTTAGGGTTTTTTATGTTTAGGGTTTTATCATTTATTATTTATGTTAAAAAGGCCTTTGGAGCCTCATTGTCACCATATTCTTGCAAATGGGCATAATCGTCACATCTCTTCTCATAGATAAGCTACCACCATTCTAGCAAGTTCATTTTACTATGTATTTTATTTTATAGTCTCTACATATTTCATTCTTTAATAGAAACTAAGTATTATTGTATCTCTATGTTTCTGTCTTATTTATTTGTTTCATTTCCTTTCGTCATAAATATGAATCAACCTTCCAAATAAAAAATTATTTCCACTAACAATTTACTTCCAATTACACAAATTTGCCTACCATTTACACAACAGGAAAAAGTTTTCTCTCCAATGACACTAAAAAACAAAAAACTCGTTGGTTGTTTATGTTTTTGCATGCATATGTCAGGATGGTGTTGTATTTTTGGGAGAGAAAGAGGATGAACACTGTGCATGCCTCATATTCTTTCCCAGCAGGAGCACACACACATTCTTGTAACGTGTGCATGCTCTAGGAACATGTGAGTGCTCCTACTAGACAAGAATATGAGGCAGGCACAATGCTTGACCTCAGTTAATTTTTCTAACAAGAGCATATGCATGCTCTTAATGCAACGATTTTTTTTTTGTATATGGCTCATA
>JASDQU010102261.1:182751-193046 GCA_032191745.1 Picea mariana
CCCCCCCCCCCCCCCCCCCCACCCCTCGGCAATTCTTGACGCAAGTGTACACCGATAGGTGATGGAATCATTAGACGATGTCGTCAAATCTGATGCACCCCCCACACACATGAAAATAATATAAAACATAACCAAAAAAGATGTTGAGTATAGGAATTTGATTGAAAAGTAGTGGATTAAATTCAATCCAAACTCCAAGGAATCAACCTGCTTCTAGTTTATCTATTCTCTTAAAAAATGGAAGAAGGAATCACTTGATTGGGTATCCAAAAAAATAGAAGAGATAGATAAGGATTTGAAGAATGTAGAAAAATACTTATTGGATCTCTTTGGAATGAATGTATTGATCATTTTCAATGAGGAGGATAGAATGAAAATCAAAGAGTTGGAAAGTAACAAAGGATTTTATCTTGGAGAGAAGAGGAATAGTGAATGAAACAATAGAGCGATATGGGTTGAAGAGGGTGATAAAAACACAACTTTTTTATAACTTCACCAATCACATTAAATAGATAAACAAAATTTGGGAGGTCAAGAAATTTGAGGGTAACATGGTTAATAAATTTTCTAAAATTGCTAAAGTAGGAACTATACACTTCCAACATATCTACAAAGAGCTAGAGGGGGAAAACATACCAGAAATATTAAAGAATGCATCCTACTTTCTTGGATTTATCATTGAGGAAAATAACCAAACTTCGATGGAGGATGTCTCCAAGGATGGGTTGCAGACTATTCTAATGTCCTTCAAAAAAGACAAAATCCCAGGGATGGATGGGTGGAAAATCGAGTTCTTTATTGGTTTTTATGAGTTATTGGAAGATGGTTTTTTCATTGTGATCAAGGTTTGAGTTAAAAATTCTAAAAAGGTTTGTAGTTTTCCAAACACAACGTTCCTAGATTTAATATCGAAAAAAGACAAGCCAAAATCATTTGATGAATTTAGGCCTATTTCCCTATGCAATCGTTTGTATAAAATTATCTCAAAGATCTTGGTTGTCAAGGTCAAAAGGATCCTCTCAAATGTTATATCATAGGAGAAATTTGAGTTTTTGGATAACAAGAAAATTTGTGATGCAATTGTGGTAGCACAAGAGGGTATACCTTCCATCAAAGTTAAAAATCTTCCTACAATTGTCTTGAAAATGGATTTTCAAAAACATATGACTAAACCTGTCGGTTATACTTAAGACTTTTTCTTCTTCAAGTAGGATTTTGTTTCCCTATAATGAGGTGGATTATGAGGTCTATCGTGTAGGTATATTTTTATCTTATTATTAATATCTCAACTGCAAAATTATTCCATCCATCATGAGGTCTTCTCCAAGGTTTTCATTTACCCTCACTTCTATCGCGTTTGGTAGCAGAGGGCCTAGGCAAGGTCATTAGAGAGGAAAAACACGTCGATATTATTACAAGGTGAGGATAGGTCGTTCTTGTAATATTATCTCTCTTTTGTTTTTTGATTATATTTTATTATTTATAAATGGGGGCTTCAGAGAATCTATGAAGTTGAAGAAAAATTTATATTTGTATGAAAAATCCACAAGAATGGAGATAAATTTGCAAAAATCAACATGTTTCAAGGGTTTGGAGGCAGATGTAATATCCCAGTCTTGACCCTTTGAACTTGGTATTGTTTATATTGTAACTATGCTTTTCATTTGCTAAGTGTTTCTCCACACCATGAGGTAGTTTCAATGATGATTATGAACACTAACAAACATGATAATTTTAACATTAATGAAAGGTTCCAAGGCTGATTGGTAGGAAGGACACTGATGGGGCTATGAGATCACTACAGGAAGGGGTTAGGGGGTATTATATAGGGAATTACCTATGAATTATAATGATACCTTAGCCTATCCATAATTCTCCTTCTTTTAGTTGTCCTATTTCCATTTATCTTCAAATTTGTGCTAAATTGGACTAAGAGCCTAGTTTATTAAAAAGGGGAAATTTGATTATCAAAATTTAGTAATATTATCCAAAAGTATCTAATTATTATTTTGTAGTAACTATTTCCTATGCCAAAGCCATGACCCCCTATTTTTTAGTAACCATTTCTTACCATTAAGGAATCAAGAAAGGAGTGGAGGGAAGAATCCTCCCTCTTACCCATTCACTCAATTCATTCATGAAAATTCGAATTAAGAGAGAAGAGCTTGGGGAAAATAGTATTTTTGAGAAAAAATATAGGTTTTGAGAAAGAAAAAATAAAATCGGCTAACCCATGATCCACTAAGAGATGAAATAAAGGCTACTGGGTGAGATTAGACATCGTTGGAGAGAATCTACATACCATTTCAAATCCTTGAAGGTTTTCCAAAGAACCATAAAATATCTATCCAATAAGCTTCATAATGCTGTAAATGAAATATAGAAGTAGGAAGTGACTTCAACTTATCTCGGCCACTAAATATCACAGAGAGAAACAACATAACTAAGGGATCAAAGAGAAAATAAATGATGACTTCCTGTGTTGTATGGAGCAAGGTAATTAGCACCGAGTGTTGTGCTATTTGAGAGATGGAATAAAAATACAATAGTGACTTTCTTGGTTGGTATCTTAGGAGATTTTAGTGAGGATAAGAGTGGTTTTGGAAACCTTGATAATATTCTTCACCATAGTGGTCTCATAGCCTACCATGGGGGTGGCATCCTATATCAAAATAGCCTATGTTGGGAGGGAATTGGTTCCCTCCACAGGTAGTTTCTTTGGAGATTCCTCTTTGAAATTTTAAGTGTAATTTCTCTAATTTTTGTTTATGAATTTAATATTTTAGAATGATGAGTACGGTGACTTCATTATTATGATAATTTTTTATAAAATTTTCTAGATTATGATGAGCAAATGATTGTTGTTAATAATCAATCAGTTTGCAAATTATTTGTTGAAAAGAATTGGCAGGATCATACATGATAACTATTTTTCATAAAGAACCATGTGTAATGATATTTTATATACCACTCAAGATTGATAACTGAAGGTTATAATCCCTATGTAACTCCTTAATGAGTTGCTAAAAGTTATCTTTTGAAACGGTTGTAAATTCTAGAAACATTTTTCATATAGGTACATGCATTGAAAATTTATGCCTACCTAAGTGATTTACCAAGTACTATGAAAGACTAAAAAATATGCACATTCAAAATAGATATTATGAAAATATGAATCTCAATAATTTACTTACTTGGTTGTTAATAGGTTTCCCTTTGAAATTTAAAATATGGAATCTTTTTCCTGTAGGTGAATGTTATGTTCCCTAGAACATTTTCACAGTGGTTAAAGGCATAATATATAGAATGCACCCTTTTGAATGAGTTGTAAGGGTTATTTGATGTAAAATAATTTCCTTTACCAACCCCCAAACAATGATTCAATTTGGAAGATTTCCTTTAGCTTTGGAAAAACAAAATTCTAGTTTTGGGGCGTGCATGTAAAGTTAGGCATGTGATGATTTGGTTGTATCTCAAAATACATCATTTGGGTTGACATGATTTTTTTATATATATAATGAAGCATTACATTAGAATGGACACACCTGTTATATTTCGATCACACCTTAGGAATGGTCTAGGTTCTCAACAGTATACAAAAAATCACACAATTTGAAATGTGAACATAAACACACTAAGATGTCTAACAACTTAGCACAACGAAAAGTAAAAACAACAAATGAATCATGCACAAGTACACAAGAATTTAATTCCTAAAACAATTTTTCTTAAACCCAGAATAATGGGATCACATACCAGGGACAATGGCCCAATTTTCTTACACTAAAAAATGCCCAAATAAGGGAAATCATAAACAAAGAACACGCTTACTCACTGATGATGAAACTCTTCTAGTTTCCTTGCTGCTGAACTGAGGCTGAGGGTTAGGTAATCCACTTCCCCTCTAAACCCTCCACTGCCTCTGCAACTTAACACCAGTCTTATGGCACCTTCCCTTCCTCTACTTGTTGATCACTTGAGAAGGTTCCTCCTATTCCATTTACCAGTCCTCAATTGTCCCAAACTACTGATTGTATTAGCCCTAATAACATCCCCAAAACCTATTGTTATGTTGGTTATAACATCCCTAAGAGAAAAAATCAAAAACATTGCTAGGGTGGTTATAACAACCCCTCAAAGCTACCCAAAAACTACTGGTATCTACCTGCTACTGAATTGGTTATAAGAACCTTCATTGGCTATCCCGAAATTGCCCCTAGACTATTGTACCAGCTCTCAAGGGTTATGGCTGATCTGCACCATCTGTGAAAACCACTAGCACTACCTAACATACATGCGGTTACTCTTCTCGAGCAGATCGAGCCTCCAGAATAGTCCTAAGATCGAGTTGTTTTTTTTCTCCACTAGGCTGAGCCTCCTCTGGGATGTGGCTACCTGCCTCCTTGCAGGTTGAGCCCCCTAACTTCTTGTGGTTGCCTCAAATTTGCAGGTTGATCATTTCCTAGGTCAAAAATTCCTTCTTCAATAGGACAAGCCCTCTAGACAGTTGTGACAACACTTTTCCTTCCTAGACTCCCTCTGAAAAATAGAACTCATCTCTCTCTACCTACCCAAGATGACCCTGCTGCACTTGATGCAGGTCTGGAAAAGAAATTTGGCCTCAACTCATACCTTCTCCATACTCCATCCTTACTTGACCCTTTCCTCTCCAATAGGTTATTGGACTGAGGGCTACTTGGCCCTCCCCATGGTTGGTTGAGGTCACCAAGGACTCTCTCTCGAGAATGAATGTCACATTCACCTTGGTCTCTTTTTATGCAACTCTAAGGGTGAGTAAAAGCCCCTAACTTAACTCAACATTAAATTAGACTTGCTTATTCTCCCATCTAGGTGTGAAGTCCCAACATGTGGGTGTGAATCCCCAACAAAATCCCACAAGGCCTATTAACAAGCCCACAAATCCCCACACATGTGAGAATACTCCCAATGCTACGAAAACATCAACAATACCTACCAAAAATATCAAATACCCAGATCATGATTTAAGAGATAAAGGTTGTTTATCAAACATGTAGGATTTGTTATGGATCCATCAAGACATTGCTACAAAGTTCATGTAGTAGTTATATACAATGATTTTTCTATAAATCAAAATAGATGATTTGGGTCAATGTGAGTTTTTATAGAGGGAAACCTCACATTTGGATGGACACACCCAAAAAATATCTCAACTACCTAAATTGTACTTTAAGAGATGTAGGTGGTTTATTAGAGCTATAATATTTAGAATAGATCACTTTTAGTGGTTTCTATGGATCACATGTAGCATTTGATACAAATCTAATAGATTCTACATATATGTTGTAGATGTTGTTTTGAAATTTATAGTGGCTATAGATTATCCTTGAAAGTGAATAATCCCTCTAATCAGGAGATTCCATGCGATTATTGATATGAGTCTATTTTATGAACCTTGGATATGGATTTGATATGTGAAATAAATGAATATACTTATGGTGGTTTGGAATTCCATCAATTCATAAGTGTTATCATCCTAGAAATGGTGCATGTGGAACATTTTTGAATGCTAATTTATAATTGAGTTGAAATCTTAAAAGTTGACTAAAGTGGACTAGTGAGTTATAATTCCAAACTCTATCATTATATTTAAGATGAAGGGTTTTGAAAATTTTCTATACTATAGAAATTTGATTTACATACCACTACCATCAATGAAATTTTAGACTAGCAAACCCTACTTTTGTTGTTGATTTCAAGGTACATTAAAAATTGGTATCAGATCCATTGGTTACAACATTATGGGCTATATGGGCTCAAAGAAAATGAATGACAATGTTTTTGGTACTACATTAAGGTAACATATATGTCATATTTGATACAAAGAGACTAGTTATTTTCTCCATACTCAGAACTATATGAAGTTGTTGATCGGAGAAATCTTTTATGACCATTGTGAAGATGTCTAAATGTTGATGTAAGTGTTTATATTTGATCATGCATTGATATTGTTGGTGGTTTTTTGTCACAAGGGTGGAAAAAACCCCTTAAGATCAATAGTTTTGTATTGAGCTAGAGAAAAATGGTAATAGAGTTAAACAAAACCCTAGACTTTACATATATGAAACACTAGTTCATATAAGATATGAAAATCTAAAGCATGAAATAAAATCTACTCAATGTAAACATAAGAATTTGAAAGAATTTAAATTTTCCATTACCACAATAGGAAGGAAAAGAATAAGCACTGGTGGATTGGCTTGTTGAAGTCAAATGGGATCCAAATCCCCTACTTGGGATGGGTCCTTGGCTTCCTTAGTGTATTTACGATTCCCTCCTTGGTTGATGAATAATGTAAGTAGGCTAGAATGATGAGATCAAGAGGAAGGGGTCCTCAAGGACCCAATGGAATTCCAACATCACAATGTTACTTGTGTGGATGGATGAATGGAGTGACCTCAAATTATTTATTTATAGGTGTGTAGTGGATAACTCCCTTGACATGGTATTACATGTTAAAATATGACTAGATTATAGATAAAAATTACAATTAGGGTTTATCATGGTCCACATTTCACTAATTTCACGTCATAGGCACATTGATGGGGGCCCTAAATAGTAAAAAAAAGTGGTTTTAAGGTGTAGTGCAACTTTTGCGGGGTATATATCTATTGCTCGCGTGCACATAATGGGGGAAATATATATGTTGGCCACTTTTGGTCAATTTTAGGGTTTGAGTAGGCTAATTTCAACAAGATTTAAATCATATGATGGTGGAAAGAGGATAGAAATGATGGTTATGCATGCCAAGAGTGATGTATTAATTTGTAATTGTTGAAAATGGCTCAAGTGAACAATTTTGAGGTGATAACATATTTCCCCCTTGACGTGTGAGGTTAGGAGAAAATTGTATGACTAAAATACATCAAAGTTTATTTACCCAAGTACTAGAAGGTCTAAGGAGGGAGTGGAGTGTCCAAGGAAACAAGATGATCCGCGGAAGGGAAGGAGAACCACTTGTAAATAATAAGCCCAAATAGGTGACGTTTTTACAAGATATCGATAGGAACAAGGTGGGCATACCTATCCTCATCAATATATCTACAAATGATACAATGGTGGGCGATGGCATAAACAGGCTAGACAAGTGAGACAAAACAGTGTCATAATACAATACAAAGTATGGTCATGGTGAATAAGCACTAGATCATAATACAATGATGTCAATATTCTTGTATAAAATCCTGGAACCAAGATTCCAAGATAAACATGGAATAATATTATCAAAACTAATCTGAATGTATAGGAACTATTGCCCCCTTGGGGAAGAAAGAAACAACCACAGGGGATTGGTTGAATAAGAAAGGGGCTCACAAGATATGAAGTGAGATATCATGAGGAAATATGAAGATGATTTCTCTAGTGACTCTTGAATAGATCCTACCAAATACAAGAAACTAGAACTAAGTTTGAACCACTAAAATATAAGTATGAATCTCAGGTATGAGAATGAGCTAGATTTGAGCACACGAGATCCTACAAAGTATGAGAGAAATGAGGACTCTCTTACCTTGGTCTGAGGTAACCCATCAATAATAGAAAAATGGGACCAAGGTACACAATGAAATAATACTAACGCCTTGAATCAAGGTGTTGGAGTCAATAGGGGAAATTTTGGTAGTATCTAGAGACTAGGAATAAGAGGAACTCTCGAGGACCGACATCCATAATACACCAATTGATGCTATATATATGGAAAAAAATGTTGTGGATAGAACATGTGGGAAGCTATATAAAGGAAAAATACCTAATAAGGGTTGATGCAAATCACAAATGTTTAGGAATATGGTATGACCAACTGAACTACTAAACCATCTCAATGGTGTGATGATGAGTTGGAGTTAAGCACATGAGAGACAACCAAGTCAAAGAGAAATGAGTATTCTCCCTACTTGGTTCAAGGTAACCCACCGATGAGGAAGATGATCCTAAGGTACATTGTCCTCTAAAATGAACCCTTAGAATATAGTTGTTGAAGTTGATAGGGGAATGCCCATTGAAGTCAAGGGACCAAGGGATCCTTGAAAACAAACATGAGGTAGAAAGTATAGGATAATTGATAGAGGTTTATACCATGGGAAGATGAGAAGGAAAAGAGAGATGGAGTCATGCATTCCCTTTTTCAAAGCACAAAGGTAAGTTTTATCTTGCAATCATTGAAAACATTCCATGGGGAATGGTAAATTACTAGGTAGAAGTTTGTTCAATGAAAAATCAATAAAATAGGAGAACAATTGGAGGCCAAAAATTGACAATGTTGGATGTGAAAAATCATGGATACAACGGTGAACTATAGCAGGATGCATGAGGAACATAACAGACTCCATGGGACACCAGGGTGACTCATTTCATATGCTCTAAACAAGGGAAACAGAGGGATGCTTCCACAAATGATACATGTTCCTAAGGAGAATAAGACCCTCATAATATTTCCAAAGAGGTGCTATAGGGTTATGAAATATCACCATGAGGGGGCGAGGGTACCATCAAAGAATGTAATCAATGTGTCGAGAAACAAAATTATCTAAAAGGAATTCCGAGAGGGAAACTAGGTGGAAAAATGAGGGAAATGTGAGGAGATAAATTCCCTAGTAAGAAACCAAATGAATGTAATGTTAGAGAGGAAAACTACAGATAGAAGTGATCAAGGGTAGGGGAATGAGTAGTAATATCCTTGAGGGTTGGTGAATGGTGATATAAAAAGGAAGAATCACCATAGTATGGATGAAGCAGAGGGATTATGATATGCAATGATCCAACAAATGAGATACCAATATATAATGCGGGAGTCCATAGGGTAAATTTATCAACATGATAATAAAATATATACAAGGCTTAAATTTGAGATGTATACTATATAAATTGTCAATCCTATGGAGGATAATATTGCATTAATGCCAAAATCCAACAAGGGTTACTGGAATAAGGAACCCATGGAAGGAAATATTTATCATTAGGTAAATGGTGAATGCAAGAAATGAATGGTCTAATCCATCTACCCAAATGAGGGTGGACCTATAGACAATTCCAAGGGGAATGTAAGGCCAATGCAACATACTCAAAGAGTGATTCTACACTATATGCTAGGTGAAAAAGGTTACTTAAGTAGGTCTACATACCATAAATATACAAGATCTTCCATGGTGAATTCATGGACACAAGTCAACTAATACCAAAGCGTAAAGGTGCTTATGAAAAGAAAACAAGTGCATAGAAATCCAAATTAAAGAATTACATTCATTAATGCTTCAAGGAAAAAAAAGGTTTCCATATGAATTATAAAAGCAGCAAAATCTAAAAATACCCTTTTGGAGGGATTAAATTATAAATTCTATATTATGAGGGGAACAATCATGGTTGGCTAGAGCACAAGGGACTTTCCCAGAGGAGCCATCATGCCAAAATGATGAGAACCCCCCGTTGGATGACAATGAGAGATATGATTAGGTATAGTTAGGTGAGAGATATGCCCCCATATCAAAACCACAAGAACATGAAGAATACACTCCTATGAATGAAGACATGGTACAAGTGGATGGTGGTTCTAGCAATGATGGCGCCAAGGGGATAGAGGGTACAAAATTGGTGCTTTGATGTACATTTGGTGAAAATGAAGAACTTTTAGAAGATAGTGGTCCTATGGAGATGAAAGGTAAAAATTTGCACAGTTTTCTCATAGAGTTTTTCAATAGGATATCTAATTTCAATAACTAACTTTCCCTGTTTTTGAAAAAAAATTGACATTGAAGGGAAATATCATCCACATCAGGTGTTGGTTTATCTTCTAGGGAGGAATAGAGATGACAAATGATGATGAGGGAATACTAAAATTGGGGTGACTTGGAAAATGATGAGAATAATGGCCATAAGTATCACATAAAGTGCATGGATGGTTGATATGGAAGGATTTAATGCGCATTGTCGATGATTTGGAGAGAGATATTTCTACAGTGGGAGTGGATGGGTTTGGTTCTAAATAATTGGAATTAAGAAGGTATAATAATTATGGAAGAAAGGGACAATTATTGGTTGTGTGATTAGGTAGATCACATAAATAACATAGAGGGATAGCTCTAGGTGCGATGGTTGGGTGGCCATAGTTTGTCTAGAGGTGACACCGCCCCCAATTTTCTTAGATTTTCCCACAATCACAACTTCTTTCCAGGTAGATTCCACTGGGGACACATGAGTAGCACCTACATGTTGCACAAGTGTTAAAACAAAGTAAGGAGTTGGGGTTGATGGTGTGGGAGGGG
>JASDQU010102261.1:230091-246048 GCA_032191745.1 Picea mariana
AAATATCTCAACTACCTAAATTGTACTTTAAGAGATGTAGGTGGTTTATTAGAGCTATAATATTTAGAATAGATCACTTTTAGTGGTTTCTATGGATCACATGTAGCATTTGATACAAATCTAATAGATTCTACATATATGTTGTAGATGTTGTTTTGAAATTTATAGTGGCTATAGATTATCCTTGAAAGTGAATAATCCCTCTAATCAGGAGATTCCATGCGATTATTTATATGAGTCTATTTTATGAACCTTGGAGATGGGTTTGATATGTGAAATAAATGAATATACTTATGGTGGTTTGGAATTCCATCAATTCATAAGTGTTATCATCCTAGAAATGGTGCATGTGGAACATTTTTGAATGTTAATTTATAATTGAGTTGAAATCTTAAAAGTTGACTAAAGTGGACTAGTGAGTTCTAATTCCAAAATCTATCATTATATTTAAGATGAAGGGTTTTGAAAATGTTCTATACTGTAGAAATTTGATTTACATACCACTACCATCAATGAAATTTTAGACTAGCAAACCCTACTTTTGTTGTTGATTCCAAGGTACATTAAAAATTGGTATCAGATCCATTGGTTACAACATTAGGGGCTATATGGGCTCAAAGAAAATGAATGACAATGTTTTTGGTACTACATTAAGGTAACATATATGTCATATTTGATACAAAGAGACTAGTTATTTTCTCCATACTCAGAATTATATGAAGTCGTTGATCGAAGAATGCTTTTATGACCATTGTGAAGATGTCTAAATGTTGATGTAAGTGTTTATATTTGATCATGCATTGATATTGTTGGTGGGTTTTTGTCACAAGGGTGGAAAAAAACCCTTAAGATCAATAGTTTTGTATTGAGATAGAGAAAAATGGTAAAGAGTTAAACAAAACCCTATACTTTACATATATGAAATCTAGTTCATATAAGATATGAAAATCTAAAGCATGAAATAAAATCTACTCAATGTAAACATGATGATTTGAAAGAATTTAAATTTTCCATTACCACAATAGGAAGGAAAAGAATAATCACCTATGGATTGGCTTGGTGAAGTCAAATGGGATCCAAATCCCCTACTTGGGATGGGTCCTTGGCTTCCTTAGTGTATTTACGATTCCCTCCTTGGTTGATGAATAATGCAAGTAGGCTAGAATGATGAGATCAAGAGGAAGGGGTCCTCAAGGTCCCAATGGAATTCCAACATCACAATGTTACTTGTGTGGATGGATGAATGGAGTGACCTCAAATTATTTATTTATAGGTGTGTAGTGGATAACTCCCTTGACATGGTCTTACATGTTAAAATATGACTAGATTATAGATAAAAATTACAATTAGGGTTTATCATGGCCCACATTTCACTAATGTCACGTCATAGGCACATTGATGGGGGCCCTAAATAGTAAAAAATAGTGGTTTTAAGGTGTAGTGCAACTTTTGTGGGGTATATATCTACTGCCTGCATGCACATAATGGGGGAAATATATATGTTGGCCACTTTTGGTCAATTTTAGGGTTTGACTAGGCTAATTTCAACAAGTTTTAAATCATATGATGGTGGAAAGAGGATGGAAATGATGGTTATGCATGCCAATAGTGATGTATTAATTTGTAATTGTTGAAAATGGCTCAAGTGAACAATTTTGAGGTGAAAAAATATTCCCCCCTTGATGTGTGAGGTTAGGAGAAAATTGTATGACTAAAATACATCAAAGTTTATTTACCCAAGTACTAGAAGGTCTAAGGAGGGAGTGGAGTGTCAAAGGAAACAACATGATCTGCGAAAGGGAAGGAAAACCACTTGTAAATAATAATCCCAAATAGGTGATGTTTGTACAAGATATCGATAGGAACAAGGTGGGCATACCTATCCTCATCAAGATATCTACAAATGATACAATGGTGGGCCATGGCATAAACAGGTTATAAAAGTGAGACAAAATGGTGTCATAATACAATACAAAGTATGTTCATGGTGAATAAGAACTGGATCATAATAAAATGATGTCAATATTCTTGTATAAAATCTTGGAACCAAGATTCCAAGATAAGCATGGAATAATATTAAATATCAAAACTAATCTGAATGCATAGGAACTGTTGCCCCCCTTGGGGAAGAAACAAACAACCACAGGGAATTGGTTGAATAAGAAAGGGGATCCCAAGATATGAAGTGAGATATCATGAGGAAAGATGAAGATGATTTCTCGAGTGACTCTTGAATAGATCCTACCAAATACAAGGAACTAGAACTAAGTTTGAACCACTAAAATATAAGTATGAATCTCAGGTACGAGAATGAGCTAGATTTGAGCACACGAGATCCTACAAAGTATGAGAGAAATGAGGACTCTCTTACCTTGGTCTGAGGTAACCCATCAATAATAGAAAAATGGGACCAAGGTACACAATGAAATAATACTAACACCTTGAATCAAGGTGTTGGAGTCAATAGGGGAAATTTTGGTAGTATCTAGAGACTAGGAATAAGAGGAACTCCCGAGGATCGACATCCATAATACACCAATTGATGCTATATATATGGAAAAAAATGTTGTGGATAGAACATGTGGGAAGCTACCTAAAGGAAAAATACCTAATAAGGGTTGATGCAAATCACAAATGTTTAGGAATATGGTATGACCAACTGAACTACTAAACCATCTCAATGGTGTGATGATGAGATGGAGTTAAGCACATGAGAGACGACCAAGTCAAAGAGAAATGAGTATTCTCCCTACTTGGTTCAAGGTAACCCACCGATGAGGAAGATGATCCTAAGGTACATTGTCCTCTAAAATGAACCCTTAGAATATAGTTGTTGAAGTTGATAGGGGAAGGCCCATTGAAGTCAAGGGACCAAGGGATCCTTGAAAACCAACATGAGGTAGAAAGTATAGGATAATTGATAGAGGTTTATACCATGGGAGGATGAGAAGGAAAAGAGAGATGGAGTCATGCATTCCCTTTTTCAAAGCATAAAGGTAAGTTTGATCTTGCAATGATTGAAAACATTCCACGGGGAATGGTAAATTACTAGGTAGAAGTTTGTTCAATGAAAAATCAATAAAATAGGAGAACAGTTGGAGGCCAAAAATTGACAACGTTGGATGTGAAAAATCATGGATACAACGGTGAACTATAGCAGGATGCATGAGGAACATAACAAACTCCATGGGACACCAGGGCGACTCATTGCATATGCTCTAAACAAGGGAAACAAAGGGATGCTTCCACAAATGAAACATGTTCCTGAGGAGCATAATACCCTCATAATATTTCCAAAGAGGTGATATAGGGTTATGAAATATCACCATGAGGGGGAGAGGGTCCCATAAAAGAATGTAATCAATGTGTCGAGAAACAAAATTATCTAAAAGGAATCCCAAGAGGGAAACTAGGTGGAAAAATGAGGGAAATGTGAGGAGATAAATTCCCTAGTAAGAAACTAAATGAATGTAATGTCAGAGAGGAAAACTACAGATGGAAGTGATCAAGGGTAGGGGAATGAGTAGTAATATCCTTGAGGGTTGGTGAATGGTGATATAAAAATGAAGAATCGCCATAGTATGGATGAAGCAAGGGGATTATGATATGCAATGATCCAACAAATGAGATACCAATATATAATGTGGGAGTCCATAGGGTAAAGTTATCAACATGATAATAAAATATATACGAGGCTTGAATTTGAGATGTATACTATATAAAATGTTAATCCTATGGAGGATAAGATTGCATTAATGCCAAAATGCAACAAGGGTTACTGGAATAAGGAACCCATGGAAGGAAATATTTATCATTAGGTAAATGGTGAATGCAAGAAATGAATGGTCTAATCCATCTACCCAAATGAGGGTGGACCTATAGACAGTTCCAAGGGGAATGTAAGGCCAATGCAACATACTCAAAGAGTGATTCTACACTATATGCTAGGTGAAAAAGGTTACCTAAGTAGGTCTACATACCATAAATATACAAGATCTTCCATGGTGAATTCCTGGACACAAGTCAACTAATACCAAAGCGTAAAGGTGCTTATGAAAAGAAAACAAGTGCATAGAAATCCAAATTAAAGAATTACATTCATTAATGCTTCAAGTAAAAAAAAGGTTTCCATATGAATTATAAAAGCAACAAAATCTAAAAATACCCTTTTGGAGGGCTCAAATTATAAATTCTATATTATGAGGGGAACAATCATGGTTGGCTAGAGCATGAGGGACTTTCCCAGAGGAGCCATCATGCCAAAAGGATGAGAACCCCCCATTGGATGACAATGAGAGATATGATTAGGTATAGTTAGGTGAGAGATATGCCCCCATATCAACACCATAAGAACATGAAGAATACACTCCTATGAATGAAGACATGGTACAAGTGGATGGTGGTTCTAGCAATGATGATGCCAATGGGATAGAGGGTACAAAATGGGTGCTTTGATGTACATTTGGTGAAAATGAAGAACTTTCAGAAGATAGTGGTCCTATGCAGATGGAAAGGTAAAAATGTGCACAATATTCTCATAGAGTTTTTCAATAGGATATCTAATTTCAACAACTAACTTTCCCTGTTTTTGAAAAAAAATTGACATTGAAGGGAAACATCATCCACATCAGGTGTTGGTTTATCCTCTAGGGAGGAATAGAGATGATGAATGATTATGAGGGAATCCTAAAATTGGGGTAACTTGGACAATGATGAGAAAAATGGCCATAAGTATCACATAAAGTGCATGGATGGTTGATATGGAAGGATTTAATGCACATTGTCGATGATTTGGGGAGATATATTTCTACAGTGGGAGTGGATGGGTTTGGTTCTAAATAATTGGAATTAAGAAGGTATCATAATTATGGAAGAAAGGGACAATTATTGGTTGTGTTATTAGGTAGATCACATAAATAACATAGAGGGATAGCTCTAGGTGTGATGGTTGGGTGGCCATAGTTTGTCTAGAGGTGACACCGCCCCCAATTTTCTTAGATTTTCCCACAATCACAACTTCTTTCCAGGTAGATTCCACTGGGGACACATGAGTAGCACCTACATGTTGCACAAGTGTTAAAACAAAGTAAGGAGTTGGGGTTGATGGTGTGGGAGGGGTTGGAGGATCCAGGTACCACACTAGGATCCTCAAGGTAAGATCAAGAAGTTTTAATGTATCCATCATGGGGAAATAAGAATGATACTTGAGAAAAGGGAGACCTGTAGGATGGATTCCCTCCCCATGGTGGTGTTGAAGAAACAAGAGCAATGGGATTGGCAGGTGGTTGTAGGGATGAAGCCTTGGAAGATGAAGGTGTTGAGGCAAAAAGTTATTGAGATGTTTTCACTGTACAAGAATTGGATGGAAAAGGATTTGTTATTATCAATAGAGGACCATAATATGTTCCAGGAAATGTGGAACATTTAAATATTATGGGACAACCATTAAAGAATGGGGAGATGTTCTAGTTCTTATCCACATAAGGTAAATCACTATCAATATTGAGTTGAGTTTTGGGATTAGAGAAAAGTTGATATATGGTAATGACCTTCCCTTCATGGGGAAAGCTAATGGTATCGAAAACCAAGGAGGTGACTAAATTTATCGCATACATATAACTACATCCTAAAAGGATATGGTAGTCTAATGGGGCATCTACAACCTCAATGTCAATACGAACTTGCTTGCTAACTAACTAGATGGGTACATGTTGATACAACCCTTTTGGTTGGGTGGGTCAATCATCATATGCATAAAGAGTAATCATAGATGGAACAAACTCAAGAGAGTCTAACTTCTTCCAAATATGAGTGGAAATAATGAACATGGATGTGTCCTCATCGATAATGCAATGAAAAATGACAATGTTCTTAATAATGACGGGAAGTTGGAAGAAAATAGGAGGGAGACGAGGCTCGGCTTTGTCAATATCAAAAGTGGTCATCCTATCATCCAAATGATCAACCACACCCAATGTAGTTAGAAAATCCTTTTCTTGTGTTGGATGAGTCTAAAGGACTTATAAAAATGACATAGATATAGGAGACTAAGCTAAATAATCAACTATCCTATAATTATTGGCAACCCATGCATGAGGGTTCTGGTCATTCTGTCGTAAAGGAATATTTCACACCTTAGGGGAAGATTGGAATTGGGTTGGGGAATCTACAAATATCCATTACTAGCAGGTGGAGGGTTCTTTGATTCGGTAGGGAATGCTTCATGAGGCATGCTGTATTGGTGGGTTTGGGTCAAAAAGTTAATATCTATTGAGTTCATGTACAAAATATGAAAAATACCATCTCTAGAAGGATTTGGGATTGGGGGTTGAATAGAAGGAAGGAATTATAGGATAGGTATAAAGCCTTATGTTGGAAAAGGGTTACGCGTCACAACTGGTTGTGACGAAAAAAGGCGGGGTAGGTTGAGTAACAAGAAGATTTGGTGTCGCTTGATCTTTATCAACTGACTTATTCAATCAAGGAAACTTGGGTATAAGTGGACACTGATGAGTATAATGTCCATAAATTCTACAAAGACGGAAAGGATGGTTAGTATGAAGCTAAGGGTTCTTTCTTGGTTTTGGTTGGGAATTATGATATTGATTTTGATTTGCAACATTTTGACTGCCTCTAGCAATATTATTAGGCTAATGATTATGGTTACCCTGATTCCCTTGATTCTAGTGTTAGTCATTTTATTTTCCCTTCCCCTTATTTTTGTTTTTATTAATATTATTGGGATTTTGGTTGGTGAGGGGGGCTATGGATATTTTGTTGAGCATACACTTGAATTGTAGAGGGGGTGTAGTTTGACCAATGTTGACTGGGGGTTGAGGTACCATAATTTGAGGTATTGAGTTTGCTGGAGGAGGGCCAAGGAAGGGATAATATGGATTCATGACCGTCTCACTACAAGAGGAACTAGTACAAGTATGACCTTGCACGTGTTGATGCATAGGAGGACCCAAATAATATGTGTTAGTTCCAACTTGAGACGTGAAATGAGAGGATTTTGGTGGAGGATTAGGGTAATTGTAAGATATCAGGGGACACCCTACAAGGGGCGAGGGATAAGAAGTATTGACTCCATCATATGGGTTACCATACATGTTAGGTCCAAGGGGATAAGAGTATTGTTGACGTGGAAAAAATCCCCTTCAATAGACAAGGGTACTCCCCACTATGAGGTCCCAATTAGAATTCACACCATTTCATATAGGAGTCCCATCCAAATTCTGGCTCGACTGCCGTTACTAGTATGAGGGTTGAATGAATGGTTTATGGAATGCAATGTATGTAGATGAAAACTGTGCTAAATTTAGAAATTAAATCTACTCTATCCTATCCTATCTAGGAGCAACAATTCTAATGAATGAACAAAGGAGATTGCCTCCAATCCTTGCATACGTTGCTTTATTTAGATAGTTGTTAAAATGACAAGGACTGTTGACACATACATAAACAAATATGTGCAAACAAAAGTCTATTGCATTAACTCATTTGTTCCCACCTATTTCTCATCATAGAACATTAATAAAAGAGAAGAGAAAATAATGTAAAAAAGGACATACATTCATATAAGAAAAGTCTATTCATGAAAAATGTAATCTTACAAAATTTCACAATAACTAGACATTTGTTGGAAGTATGCAATTTTCAAATTTGAATTTATCCTAAGACTCTCCTTTATCTTTAATATAGGAAGCCCATGCTTCATGATATCCCAAAATAGAAATGATCTCGTGGTACAACATAGACTCAAGGAAACTTCATGAGATGTTGAGTTTTGGGAGAGGATATTCATGTCTCTTTTCAGGTTGGGCATGAAAGATTGAATCATATTTTGAGCTCTATATAGATTTACAAGATGATCATCCATCAAGGCACTAATTACTCTGAGTGGGGTTTTGGCATCCATTTCTCCAGCTTGCATGTTCTCCTCTAATTTTGCATGAACCTATCCATATGCTTTTGGTTGGCCTAGTTCTCCAATTCGGGGTAGATAAAATTTTATGGTTAGGATAATGGATTACTTGTGGATTTTAGCACATGTCCCAAGTGAACTATTCAACTCCTTCTATAAATTTTCCCTTGCTTGTTGACAGTTATCAAAAGAAACATAATTTATCTTTCCTCCCCAATCAGTCATTCATGGTAAGACTTCTAGGGCATTTGGATTGTCTTCTTCCCATTGCTTCATCTCATCTAGACCTGCTCAGATTCTAATAAATTCTGTGTTCTTGGTATGATATTTGTCTAGTTGTTCCATGATCTAGGAGGATTTATTCCAGAAAATTTGTATTCCAACATACAATTATTTGTCTAGACTATGTATCTCTTTTCTTACCACTTCAACACTTATTTTGAATTCCTAGACACTAGTTCTGTCTTCCTTGTAGAATCATGCTTCTTCTTCCAGGGTTCTTATTCTTTCTTTATACTCCTCTATTTCTTGCATCATGTTTTTTAGGTTTTGTTTTGATGCTTGCATGAAGGCATTCACGTCAGCTAAAGAAATGGATAGAGGGTCATCTTTGATATTTTCTACTACAACCGTCTCTATTGCTATTGATAGCGGGGATACTCCAACTAGTAATTTTCTGATTTTTTGTTGAATAATCTTACCTGACTCTTTTTAAATATAAAGAGTTTGGGTTGGCTACTCTCTGGTATTTAGATGGTGTGAATGTGCATATCTCCAAATCTCCTAGCGGGAAATGTCCTCCGGTCAGGGGAGCGTCTAAGCACGATCCTGGGATATCAGTGTCCATAGGATCTAATCTTTGTTCCTCTTCTTTATTTCTATTCATCTCTTCTTCCTCTCTTTTCTTATGTTCTTCTTGTTCAGTTGCAACTTTTGATTCTTTCTTTCTCTGTTCTACCTTTTCTATAATCGCTTCTTCTTCTCTTTTATTATATTCTTCTTCTTCTTTCTTATTTTTATCTTCTTTTGTTGTTTTTCTTTCTTTCCTCTTATGTTCGACCTCTACCTTTAATCAATTTTCTTCCTCTAGCCTCTTCCTCTTTTATTTTTCAACTGCTCTAGCTCTTTTTTCATCCTGTATTATGCCTCCGTGTTGGGATCTACCTCTCATTTTGAAAAATTACCTCATCATATGTTTTGTATATTTGGTGGATCACTTCCTCTTCCCAGGCTTCTAATTCATAACTCCACCTATATTCGCAATTTTAGCAATGTGTACTAATGATTTTCAGGGGGTCATGCCTACATAACCTTTCCTCAGCGAAGTGAAAAGAGGCTAAGGTGTCCACTTGTGCCTGGGCCTCCTTAAAATGATTGAAATAATAGGAACCAGTCTAGAGTGGAAAAGGTGGCTAGATCATTTTCTTATCCCTATTCAAAGTTGTACCTACCCCATGTGTCACAATCTGGTAGGATATCTCCTACAAAACTAGTCTGTCAGGAACAAATTTAGGAAGCAGGTGTGTGGCTTTGGTGGCTATTAGACAAGAATTCTGAATAACTAAGTTTGGAAGAGTGCACACAAAGGTAGAAAAGGGAGCAATTTGTGGGGTCAAAGCAGAAGTCAGAGTGCATGCAAAATAAGGAAGAACTACAGTTAGGCATGCAAAAGCAACATGCAGGTGAAAAGGAAGGAAAACAACATGCTAGAGAAAAAAAAGGAAAAGGAACATGCTGACGAAAAAGAAGGAAACAACTAGGAAATCTTAGGGTTTTGGGATAAACTATTAGGGTTCTGAGTCCTAAATCTATGTATAAATATGTAATGGGTTGGGGAAGAATAGGCTACTGAGAGTAAGAGATTAGGTTGCGTATGAGTGAGAATCCTTACTGGAGAGTTTGGAGAGGTTTTCCAAAGAAAGAAAGGCTTGCACTGCAAAGTGGATAGGCATGTATGGATAGTATGATATGTTATATCTATTGTAAGGGAAGTGCACAGGACTGAGAGGGTGATTGCATGAAGATTAATATAGAAGCCAACCATTGTGGACGTAGCCCAAGGATTGGGTGAACCACATTAAAATTTGTGTCTCTATGTGTTGTGTTGATGTGATTGTTCATGGATGTTTTGTTTATGCATGATTATTATAGATCTGTTTATTATATGATTGACACGTAGTAATAATGCATGATACAATGGGTTACTTATGTTGCAATCTATGTTATAGGGGTTCTGCACAATAGAGTTTGGTAATTAATCAAAGGATATGCATAAATATATTACGCACAGGGTGGATAAATAGTAATGGATATGATGATAGCCTCACATCCCCTCGTCCCTGTAGAAACTTTATTCCTGCAGCCCCAAAATATGCCTCGGGTGAGACTTCACTTGCATGCAAGTGATGACGAAAGGGCCAGTATCTAAAGGGTTTTTTTGGTTGAATAGGATGAACCTAGGGTCTTATAACCATGTGCCAATAGTGGCCCTGTAGACCCTGATATATGTGTCATATTTGAGTAGGTACTAGTATACAACTCTTCCTATGATGGCATGGGTTTTATCTGACATGTAGGGAACAAGAGCATAGAAAAATAGTTTAAATAGGGGAATTATAAACTTGTCACAATAGAGCTTGTTTGGATACCATGCCCAACCCATCTCCAAGTATGCATGAACCAAGCACATCATATCCATAGATATGAATCCATGTGAAAAATTGGATATTTCCTAGGGGCCATATGCTTCACGATTGAAATTGCTTGTGATAGCATTGAGGATAAGATGACATCTTCTTCTTCTCTGCCAGACAAGATCTCAATATGGGGGTATTGCCAAATCTTTCACCTCTCCTTCGGTAGGAAGACAAGATTGAACCTGCACACAACACATTTTATCACAAAAAAAGGATTTTGTAATTACTTCAGAAAACATCAATTGATAAATATAAAGAATTCTCATAAATCCTCTTATCAAAAGAACTTTAGATTTGTGGATCTGTGGGAAGAGTGTAAACACAGTCATCTCACTAGGAAGAATATGATTGACCACTTCATCACAAAATAAACTATCACCATTTTGAAAGATGAGTCCCAAAAATGTGTGGTGGAGAGATGCCCTAGTTATATGCCCTTGTCCTGTCACCACCATTGAGTAATGAGTTTGTGGGGATTACTAATCTTTACTATGATTTAACCCTCCACTACTACCTAGGTCTAGTTTTGATACTCTATCATGAAAGAGAGGGGATATATTTTCTTGTTCTCAAAGGTATGATTCCCCAACCATTTAAAATAGAGATGGGGTTTTTCCATGGTTAGAAAGAGCTCTCTTTAAGGTTTAGAAAGAGATATGTTTATAAAGGTTGAATTCATGGACCCTACATTATATAAGGGAAAAGAATGAAGAATGATTGGGATTAAGGATATCAGTATGTGGCCATTCTCCCCTATGAATAGTCTTTTATTAAATGGTTTGTGGTGGTATAAATCCAAGGAGTGGTCGTGTGGAGGAAAGAGTGCCCGAGTCTCAACATGTGCAATGGTTCCAAACCCCCTTGTGCTACGAACATTTCAAATGAAACAACTATGTGCAATGCTATTTGGAGGGATGAGGATGGGAAATTTGATTCCCTTTATATATATAACCCACAAATGATTTGGTTCTGCTGAAGGAATGGGGTCTTTAGGAAAACATAATGGAGGGGAAACTATGTTACAGGATGGTTGGGAAAATAGGCTAAGGAAATTAAAAAAAAAGAAACTAGAACATAAAAGGTTTAATATATTCAAAACAAAAAATAAAAAGAAAGAAAGTGCATAACCCGTACCTGTCAATTCTCGTGGGGTGGAGTTGAGGTGGGGTCCTTGGTTTTGAAAATCATGGGTTAGTATGAGTCCAATTCTAGAACAATGGAAATGAACAATGTCGAATGGTGAGAAACAATGTGGGAATAAAATTAAAAAGGGGTTTTTATGGGTTTAAAAAAAAGGTATGGGCACAAAAACCCAAATTTTTGCCATACATGCCATGTCACGTTACTTGCAGTGAATGGGTTTGTGGGGCTTGTTAGTGTATTGGTGAGGGAAAGTTATTTCCTTTCCAATGTATCAATGAGCTATTTGAATCTTGGCCATTGCATTGACAAGATGGAGGGATTTTTAATCTTGAGCATGTAAGGGCAATGGAAAGGTCAAGGTTGCGAGTGTATCAATGAAAGATGTTGATATTTCATCGATATGAAAAGGAAATCATTTGTTTTCATATCGGCGAGATGTATGGATCTTGTGGCTTTATTGTGTTGGGAGGGTGTTGTTGTTGTTGGAATAAAAATTAGTGACACACTGGATGGATTCATGAATCTCTACAACATATATCATTGAGACAAAATTGGTTCTAGAAATCATTATTTTCACTTCAAACAATACCAAAACAGAGTTTTAGTAGGTTCCACTAAAATTTCAAGCTTGTAAAGATGAGCAATAATTTATACCTGGTATAAACAAGTTCCCAGTCACATTCTAGGGTTGTTAAATATAGCTTTATTTTTATAGCGTTAGTTATTCCAAGAGGCAAGTGAAGTATCACAAGGTAGTCATGCATCATGAATGTTGAAAATACATGTCAACTATTACATATGTCTGGTGTTGCTCCACTTCTAGCGAGCGTCCATAGCCTTGAAAGAGTTAGACCGACATCACGGGCCTTTCTCCACTACTAACAAGCGTCCATAGCCCCAACATAGGTACCTACATGTCTCACATGATCTAAAATGCCTTTCCCAAGCCTTTACTTTTAAACACATTTTCCTCTTTATTTTATTTTAGAGGGAGGTGGATGGGGGATTTCAGTCTTCCTTTAAAGCTATGCAATATGACACTTGTTTGTGATATCTTCTTGGAAATACATGTTTATATATGAGTTAAATTCTAGTGCAGTATGCCCTAAAAAACTCCATATGCTTCCTAGTACTATTATTAGCCATTTATTTGAGAGTGGATGTATGTGTCCCTTTAAGTGTGACCAATCACCTATTCATGACCAAGATGAAAGATGTGAATGCTCATTTATCAGTACTTTAGTCATGCTCCTCTATAGATTCCAAGCCTTTAATACTAGATTGGGTTGATGGTAGGGATACAAGAAGACACAATGTCTTGTATCAATTCCAAAGTAGATATCCACAACCCCGAGTCATTGTATGCCACACTTACAGTAATACCGGGTGTTGGTGACAAAGGTTCATTTTTTAAAGAATCGAAAACATGGGGTTTGTAAGAGATAAATCTTAACTAAAACCTTAATCATAAAGGAAAACAAAAAGGAAACCAAATAGAAAACAAAGAAAGGTAATCGATTAAGAAAAAGTATGAAACGAGGGGGGACCCCCATTATTTGTGTATAAGTAATTTATCTAAAGATAGCTAACAAAAGTATTTTGTAAGGGCTTGGCCATTGATAGGAAGGAGGTCTACTTCTCCTTCGAGGTTTTGCAATCTATATGTTCCTAGGCCAATATTTTCTTTATCCAAGAAGGGACCAAGCCACATTTGTTGATATTTGGAATATTTCCCTTTGTCTTCATGTGGCTTGTCCCACTTCAGAACCAGATCACCAATCCAAAAATATTTCTCACTAGTAGATTTATTTTCAAACCATCATTTCTAACATGTTGATGTGCGACAAATTTTGTTATGGATTTAATTCTTTCCTCATCAAGTTTAACTAGCATGTCTACTCTCTTCTGATTAACTAGGAAATTCCTCCCATGCAATTATTGGGAGAGTTGGAGGGAAGGAAAGAAAACATTGGGAGGAAGGATGGATTCTTTCCCATAAATGAGGAAATATGGGGATGTCCCTATGGAGGCTTTTGGAGTTACCTTATCTGCACACAAATCATTTGGTAGAGAATTGTGAAAATTTATTTGTTGATCAACTACAATTCGCTTTAGGATACAAATCAAGTTCTTATTGGTAGAATCAACTACACCATTACCCTAGGGGTAGTAATTAGATGCATACCTCAAAATAATTCCTTTTTCTAAAGCAAAATCAATCAATTTTAAAGAGGAAAAATATATAGCATTATCAAACACAAGGGTAATGGGCACTCTAAACCTGGTGATGATGTGTTGTTTTAGGAAATTTATCACTAACTCTTCATTTAAATTTGTTAGTGGTATTGCTTCCATCCATCACATCAAGTAATCAGTAGTGCTCAAGATGTACTTATGGTGCCTTTATGAATGAGGATTTATTTCTCCAATGATGTCCAACCCCCATTTTTCGAATGGTTCTTCTACAGTTATAGGTTGGATAGGGACAACAACTCTTTTCTCTCATCCCACACATTTCTGGTAGACTTTAAAACTCCTGGCGTAAGCATGTAAATCCTTGAATATGGTGGGTCAATAGTGGCTCTCTCTCATAATTTTATGGGTTTTAGTCTCTCCAATAAAGTATCCTTCGACTGGCCCATCACGCATTTCTTTGAGGACTTTAATTGCATCTTGTTTCTCTAGGCATCTGAGGAGAACATTGTCATACTTCCTTCTAAAAAGAACACCATTGAAAATTTGATAGTGTGCTGATTTGAGCCATAGAGATATTTTCTATTTGGGATTCAGATGGTCTAGAGCAGTGCCATGTTGCAACTATTTATTGATATCTTTGTACCAGGAGTGTTCAAGTGTTGGCATGTAAGAGGATTGTTACATGCACAGTGACAATTCTTCTTCCTAGCCATATTCCAGTTGATATTCAAAGAATATAGCTTCGGTTCCCAACTTACAAAGGCATTGAACTTTCACGATGTTGGTAGTATTGAACTCAAGATCATATTCTTGCACGACTTTCATCCAATTTCCTCGGTGTTTTCCTAATGCTTTATTAACAAACAATAATATTACATATAGGCGAGGCATGATAACTTTTGTGTGATTCTTTAGAATGTAAGGCCTGAATTGTTTGATGGATTTGTGAATAGAAAATGATTTCTTGTCCACTACAGAGTAATTCAATTCAACCCCTTATAGACTAGTGCTCATAAATGTGTTGGAAAATCAAGTTCTGATGGTTCATCACACTTATCTTGGAATTAGTAGGTCAGGAGACCAAACTACATATGGAAATAGTCGATCAGGTGATCGACCAAATATCTACATCAGTCAATCAAGTAGTCGATAAGTCTTTTGGTCGAACTGTCGACCAATAGTTGAAGACAATCGGTCGAAGTATTGACCAACAGTCAAATATAGTCGGTCAATGGATTAACAACCTGATAAATCCACTACACATTGGATGCATGGACGACTTGGTCTAGCATCATTGTTGAGCCGACTAGATTGCGTGGATTTGATAGAGTCAACTCTAACCACCGATGGTTACATGTGGACAAGATCCTCCTTGATTTCAAGGAAGTTGGTTAGA
This sequence comes from Picea mariana, assembly GCA_032191745.1. Lineage (NCBI taxonomy): Eukaryota > Viridiplantae > Streptophyta > Pinopsida > Pinales > Pinaceae > Picea > Picea mariana. The sequence continues at coordinate 245,450 of JASDQU010102261.1, forward strand.
TATTGAAGCTATAAATAGAAGACTTGATGGGTCATTATCATCATGCTAATATCATTGTTGTGTACAAGATGTCCAATATGTATTGTGATGTTCTGATCACAATGCATTGTGATTAAGTGTTGTAACAATGTCTTTAGATACCACCTTCTATCTTCAAAAAATTATTTCTATTTGATTATCTACAATTATGTTTATCTGTTTCGTATCAAGTTCCACCTAATCCCCAACATGGTATCAAAGATGATGGTTTGAAACCTTGCTTGTTCACAAATTGTGTTGAGTCTGATCTATTGTGTGATTGACTCTGGGATGGTGATTTGCAGACTGTAACTTGTGGAAATAGATATAATCTATCCAGATATAGAAGATGGATTTGAAGATCGATCTTGTAATTTTAAATGGATCAATTTATGGAGAATGAGAACTAGACATGGAAACCCTACTAAAGAGTAAAGGATTGTGGTAGTAAACAAAGATTGTGATTCTAGATCCAACAGATGGTCAAGCAAAGTTCATTTTTGACGGAAAGAAGGATGAGGTTGTACGGGTCATCACGACCTATATCTCACAGGAGTTTCATTTTCACATAAGTGGAATCG
>JASDQU010102261.1:246160-257561 GCA_032191745.1 Picea mariana
AATGTGGAGAGAATTACTAGAATAAATATGGACATCTCATTGAGCTAGTTCTGATGAATTTGAGAACACCATTCGACATGTTTGTTTCAACTTTCCATGCCATCTAGAAAGCACACAAGGAAGATGGTAAGGATTACACATTTGAATATTTCTATAGTATTTTGATCATTGATAAACAAAGATTTCTCAATGAAGGCAAGATTGGTGGTAAACATAAATCCCACTTGTTCAAGGGAAAGGGCAAGTCGAATAAAAAAGAAAGAAGATGGTTTGATACCCGTATACAGAGACCTAGATGCATCAACCAGAAACCTAAAGGGTAGATAGATGCACCCCATTAAAGTCAAAAGAAGAAGACATATAAGTACTATGGAAAGAATGAATATGTGGAGAATATTTGTTATAAGAAGCGAGACGATTTAGAGGAGAAGGTTAAACGCCTTGAAGAAGACATGTTTGTTGTTCGTCGACTCGTTGATAATTTCACCTTCCAAGTCAAAACTTATCAAGCCTTTCTATCTCATTCCACACAGAATGAATGGGTAGTTGAATCTAGGTGCACTCATCACATGGCTAAGGATGCTTCTTTGTTCGCCTCCTTGACTGAATTTGAGTGGAAGATTTATGTTGTTGATGATTTTTCTATCAATATTTCTAGTCAGGGTAATTTTTCTTGTAGACATGGGATAATTGTTGAAATCTATCATGTATCAAACCCTAGTGCCAATTTGTTTTTTGTCTCTTAGTTAACACATACATGTAATATTGTGGATTTTTGGCTAGATCAATTCTTTGTTTGATATTTGAAGAAAGGTCAATAAATTATTTCTAGAGGGTTCTCATCCCAAAGGATAGTTTGTATAAATTTTGTGACACGACTCAACCTAACTATGAACTGACTGTGCTTGTTTATCACACTAACGAATGAAGTTGAACTTTTCATGAATGACTCATACATGTGAATTTTTTAAGTTTGCAGTTGATGGCAACTCAAAATATGGTCATTGGTTTACCTAAGTATTTTCTCCCTAATGGAGTATGCAAAGGATGTGTGCTTGGAAAGCATCATCAGGCACCTTTTGACTCCGAAAAAGCATGGTGAGAACATAACCTCCTAGATCTATTTCATAGTGATCTCTACTGCATCAATCTACCTTTCCTGACAGGTGCAATATATATCTTGACTTTCATTCATGATCTCTCTCATTTCACTTGGGTTTATTTTCTGAAGAATAAGAATCTTGTCTTTGAAAAGTTGAAATAATTTAGAGCCTTTGCTAAAAAGAAATGTGTCCAACCCATCAAATTCCTGAGATCAATTAATGGTGGGGAGTATGTAAATTGACCTTTTGAAGAATACCTGATTCAATCTAGTATTGACTGATAGTGGTTAGTTCCTCACACACCTCAACAAAATGGCGTTGCAGAATGTAAGAATCAAACGTTAGTCAAAATGGCTAGATATCTTTTGCAAGCCAAAGATTTTCCTCCTCGCTTCTGGGTTGAAGTTGTTTATCATGAAAACTATCTGCTCAATCACATATTGACTTTATTTGTTCCTTTGGTGACTTTATTTGAATGATGGTGTGAAAGGAATCCATCAATTGGCCACCTCCATGTGTTTGAATTTGTTTCCTGGGTTCATATTTTCGATGATTGCCGAAAGAAGTTGGACGCAAAGACTCATTCTTTGATCTGTATTTATGAGCAGAACAAAATGAAACCACAGATTTATAATATTAACACAGAGACACAGTGAAAAATAATAGAGATACAGTAAAAATTGACTTCTATTAAATAAGAAATATGCTGAAAATTGTAAAATGTAGACTAAAAACAATCTTGTTGGAATGGTGACAACTTATCTCTGAGAAGAGATGTGACGACTACACTCATTTGCAAGAAGATGAGTACAATGAGGCTCTGAAGGCCTTTTTACAATAAACATAAATGTGAAAACCCTTGACATCCAAAAATGTAGTATTCTAGATATAAAATAGTATGCAAAACAAAAATATTTTAGCTAGAAATGATAGAACAACAATGATATAACCAGAACAATATCAGAATAATACTAGAATAACACCAGAAAGAGAACCTTGATTAATGATAGCAATGTTCACTTGCCTCTTCGAGGGGGAAACCTCTAGCAGAGTAGAGCTCTATTACAATAATATCCAAGACAAAAATTTGCATACCCTCTACTCCTATTTATACTAAATTTGTCTATCCAAAAGAACAATCTATAGGAAGATCCTTCTAGAAGAGGAAGCTTCTATTAGGTCTTCTTACATTTGACTTATTCTTCCTTATTGCTAGGACTATTAATATTGGCCTTTATTACATGGAAACATATTATTCTACCTACGTGAGGGATTAGGGAGGTTAGGTCCCTAACATGTCCTCCCCTTAAAAGAAACCTTGTCCTCAAGGCTTGAGATGAGGAAGTTGCTGCAGAATGGTAGTTGGTTCCCAACTGGCATATGTTGGAGTTGTATCTTTCCACTAGACTAACACTTCCTTGATGGTGCGATGACGTAGACGATGCTCACACTGGTCCAAAATTGCTTATGGTTGCAACCATATGGAGCCTTCTTCATCCAACTCAGGAAGGCTGGTTTGAGTTTGGAACTTAGTTCCAATAACCTTCTTTAAGTATGAGACATGAAAAACAATATGGAGCTTAGAATGAATGGAAAAATATAACTGATAAGCCACCCGTCCCACAGGCTTGAGAACAGTATGAGGACCATAAAATTTGGGCGCCAGTTTATGACAATGGTCATCCTTGAGGGAAGTTTGCTTATAAGGTTGCAATTGAAGAAACACCTGGTCTCCTTCAACAAATTGACGTTGAGAGCAACCTTGATCTGCTTGTTTCTTCATGTGATTCTGTGCCATGAACAGATTCTCTTTGAGGGTATAGTGAATAGCCTCTCAAACTGTAAGTGTTTGGTCAACCATCTGGACCTTCGAGACACCTAGAAGGTATGAGAGAACTGCTGGTGGATTTTTTTCCATATTCTACTTCAAAAGGAGTAATGCAGGTAGCTATATGGTAAGAAGTGTTGTACCACCATTCAAATAGTGGTAACCATTGAGCCCATTGATTTTGCCTTTCCGATGCAAAACACCTCAAATATGTTTCCAAATACTTGTTGACGACTTCAATTTGACCATCAGTTTGGGGATGATAAGTTGTGCTAAGATGCAATTGGGTGCCCTGTAGCCTGAATTGCTCTTGCAAAAAATTGCTGGTGAAAGTGGGGTCTCGATCAAAAACAATAGAATGAGGCATGCCATGAAGCTTGAAGACCTGATCCATAAAAATTTGAGCCATATTAGAGGAGGTAAACAGGTGTTGAAGAGCATAGAAATGAGCATACTTGGAAAGATGATCAACAACCACCATGATGACTGATTTATTTCTCGATTTAGGTAAGCCCAAAATAAAATCCATAGATATATCCCTCCAAATAGCAAGTGGAACCAGAAGCGGTTGTAGTGTGCTAGGATATTTTACTATTTAGCCCTTGTTGCATTGACAAACATCACATTTGACCACAAAATTGTGAATGTCTTGTTTCATGCCATCCCAGAAAAAAGAATGTTTGACCCGGTCATACGTTTTGGTAAACCCTGAGTGCTTAGTTGTGGTTGTAACATGAAGTTCAGAAAGTACCGTGGATTTAAGTTGTGATTGTTTACTTAAATACAAATGACCTTTGTAGTGAATCTCATCATTGTGCCAAGAGTACCCAGGGGAAACTGGAGAATTGGCCTGTGATTGTTGGATCATATGCGAAATTTTGGGATCTTGTAGCCATTCATGGCGAACATCTTGGATCCAATCTGGTACAATGAAGGAGAGGGAAAAAAGAGACCCTTCATCTTCATATTTTCTTGAAAGTGCATCAACAACCAAATTGTCTTTGCCTTTCTTGTAAATGATCTCATAATCATATCCAAAGAGCTTAGTCACCCATATTTGTTGCTTCTAGAAGGAAGGGCGTTGTTCCAGAAAACACTTGAGGCTTTAATGATCTATATTAATTTGGAAGCGTTGCCCCAATATATAAGGGTGCCAAAGATCCAATACATGTAGAATAGCCAACATTTCCTTTGCATAGATTGATTTTCCCAAATGTCGCTCTGACAATTTTTTGCTGGTAAAGGACAAAGGCTGACCATATTGCATAAGGACCTCTCCAATTCCTCTCCTGGAAGCATCACATTCCAGGACAAAGGTCTTTGTGAAATCAAGAAGGGCTAGGACTGGAGTGGCGCACATGGTTGCCTTCAAGGTTTGAAATGCATGATCAACTATAGGTGTCCAAGTGAAAGAATCCTTTTTAAGGAGAGCAGTAAGAGGTGCCACAATTTTTCCATAATTCTTAACAAAATTGCGATAATAGCCTCTTAAACCCAAAATTCCACGCAAGCTTTTGAGAGTCTTTGGGTGAGGCCAATCCTGCATAGCTTCAATCTTTTTAGGATCCACTCTAACACTTTCCTTGCCAACAATATGACCCAAGTACTCGACTTCCGAGGCTCCAAAAGAACATTTATATTGTTTGAGGAAAATTTGGTGCTGAGAGAGTAGATGTAGAACTCGATCCACATGAGCAACATGGGGTGTCCAGGTTTTACTATAAATGAGGATATCATCAAAGAAAACTAAGACAAAATGACAAAGAAAAGGATGAAAGACATGATTCATGAGGCTTTGGAAAGTGGAGGGAGCATTACACAAGCCAAAGGGCATGACCAAAAACAAATAGTGGCCCTCATGAGTTCGAAATGCAATCTTAGGAATGTCTGCCTCATTCATACATATCTAGTGGTAGCTAGAACAAAGATCAAGTTTAGTAAAGAATTGGGCACCACTCAATTCATCCAATAGGTCATCAATGATAGGAATGGGAAATTTATCTTTGATGGTGATTTTGTTGAGGGCACGGAAGTCGAGACAAATGTGCCAAGAGCCTTCTTTCTTAAGGACCATGACCACATGACAAGAGTAGAGGCTCGTAGTAGGACGGATAACACCTGTGGTGAACAATTCTTGAACAATTTTATCAATTTCATTTTTCTGGGAAAATGGATGATGATAGGGATGAATATTGGGAGGGAAGTTGTCGGGGACAAGGGAAATGAAATGATCATGAACACCACGGGAAGGAGGAATTTGGAGAGGATGGATTGGAGGTCCTGCGACATGGAGGGTGTCTCAGTGGCTTGAATGTCATGGAGTTTTGCAATAATTCCAGAATGACCTTTTTTGAGGAGATTTTAGATGCAATGGGAACTGATGATCTCTAGGGAACCGAAGGTGATGCATTGGAACTTATATTGTTGGCCCTCCTAGTTGAATTGCATGGTTAATTCCTTGAAATACATGAGAATGGGACCCAGAGTCCTTAGCCATTCTACACCCAACACAATGTCACAATCAACCATGTCGATAGAAAACATATGAGATTTCATGTGGTACTGACCAATTTGGAGACACACATTTTCACAATGCCCCCCACATTTCATGGACCCACCATTGGAAATCATGATTTGAAAATTATTGTCAGTGTGGATATATCAATTAGTTTCTTATGCAATGCAGCGATGAATAAAATTATGGGTGCTTCCACTCTCAACAAGGATGATGACCTTTCTATGCTTAATGTAACCAATTAGCTTGAGGGTTTGGGGAGTAGAGAACTCAATGAGAGCATTCAGGGAAATGACCGATTTGACTTCGGGAGGGTCAAAGGGTGGGGTCATGTCGGTGGGTTCAGATGACTCGGCCATAGGGGGGGCCTTGACATCTTCTTGCGAGACATCCTCAGAGATGTCCATAAAAAGATTTTGTTCCTTACACTTGTGCCCAAGAAAATATTTTTCATCACAATTATAACCAAGGCCTTTGAGTTGGCATTCAACTATTTCTACCCTGGTCAATTTTTGGATCTTTAGTGGAGTAGAAGGAGTGGTAGTGACTGGTTTAGGGCAATGAATAAAGGAGGGTTTTCAGGTTCGAGAAGAGACAACCTGTTGTTCTTCCTTAGCTTGTTTAGTAGCTTCCACCCAAATTTTAGGTCGATCCATGAGGACATGGGCATACATCTCATTCTCAAGGCCACTGATAAAACATTCTCAGAAAAAATCATCATACGTTCCCTCTATATGGAAATCCAATCACTCAAAAGAAACTATAAAGTCTTCCACTATGCCAGATTGTTTCAATTTTTTGAAACGGCCTAAATGGTTGGTGTCAGTGTCAAAGCGTTCATAAAGCTCTGCCACAAATTATGTCCAAGCCACATAGACTTGGCGGGAATTTTTTCTCCATTCCCACCATTGCCAATGTTCTTGATCTAGATGAAGAACACCATACCATAGTTTGGACAACTTATATGTAATGACATACAAAGAGAAATAATGTTCCATTTGAGTTACCCAACCAATGGGATATGAGCCATCAAATTTGTTCACATCCACACGTGGAAGGCGTAGGTCATGTTGAAAGTTATTGGGCTGAAAAGTCTAGGAATTAGAGGAAGTTTCACCTTCAAAGTGCAAAGGTGGGTCAGAAGAGGGAAGATATGCTGGGATATTAATCTTGGCGCAAATCATTGTAGTGAAGGATGCAAGCTGGGTAGCGAGGTACTGTTTGATGGTTTCCATTTTGGCATCGATGGAGGAATGCATGTTTTTATTAATGGTGACAAAATTGGCACTAAGCTGCTTCAGTTCTTGTTGGGTCTCTGTGAAATTAGAGGACAAGGTATTGAAGCGAGCTTCCAAGTCTTGGCTATGGGTGTGGACCATGATGAAGAGGGAAAATGAAAAAGGGACGGGTGGGACCACACATAAAATGGGTTATGGGTGAAGTGTATCACGATGATTAGGGAAACAAGGGGAATCCAATGGGGTAAGGCCCAAATAAGGGTGTTGGAAGGGGGTCGGGTCCACGGGAAAAAAAATTGCTGAAAAATGATAGGTATGACTACGATAAAGGTGAAGAGAGGAATCCAACAAGATAGGGCTCAAATAATGGTGCTAATAGAATCCAATCTTGTTTTCTTTTATTTATTTATTTAGTTTTACTCTTGTGGAGTTATACTCTGATCGGAAGAATATTGCAGTGTTGAAATGCCCAAATTATTAACAGGAAGAAATGTGTAGTAATTTCACAACTCGAATGCAGGAGGCACAATTGCATGACAATAGATCTTGTCTGATCTATTTTTATTTTGTCCCAAGGGTTATGGTATGTAGGGTGTCTACAGACAAGGGTTTTCCCTGTGCTATAACTCTTTGATATACGTGCGGGGTCCAACAGTAGTACTCGGCCCAATCTCCCAGTGCACAAAATAATGAGGCTAGATCTTGCCCTTAGTCGTACTACCCAACTACCCAGGCACTAGAGAGTATCTTCCCGAGTGTTGTTCTCGGTGGCACTATAGCAATCAGGTGGTCAATCGGTTTATCTATGGAGGGATTTATGGTATCTAGGTCGTTCTGTATATTGGTGCTTTCTAATGCGCTACCAATCGAAGGGGTACCAACAAGGGTTACAAGAGTGGCCAATAGATGTGCGCTTAAGTACCACTTGTATTTCCTGCATGTATGACTCCTTGACCGCGGGTTTATGCGCGTAACGACATATCTATGTAGCTTTAAGATGATAGAATACGTCTCTCCCCTGAAAAAAATTAACCCACAATTTTCTGCCAAGGAAAGTGCTCTGATACCACTTGTAGTATTCCGGATATAAAATAGTATGAAGAACATAAATATTTTAGCTAGAAATAGCACAAAAACAATGATATAACCAGAACAATACCAGAAAGAGCACCTTGATTAATGATAGCAATGTTCACTTGCCTCTTCAAGGGGGAAACCTCTAGCAGAGCATAGATCTATTACAATAATATCCAAGATAAAACTTCTCATACCCTCTACTCCTATTTATACTAAATATGTCTATCCAAAAGAACAATCTAGAGGAAGATCCTTCTAGAAGTGAAAGCTTCTATTAGGTCTTCTTACATTTGACTTATTCTTCCTTATTGCTAGGCCTTATTAATATTGGCCTTTATTACATGGAAATATATTATTCTACCTATGTGATGGGTTAGGGAGGTTAGGTCCCTAACAAAAAACCTAACCATAGGAGATGAAGTGCCAAAATTCATGTGGGCCCCATTGGGGTAAGTTAGTACATCAACTTCCTAGGGTCGTAACTTTTGCATATGATCTATGTTTAGGGTGTTCGATAGTTTGCTGGAAAGGTATTGATGAGGAGATTCATTTAGGGGAATAAATGAGAGTCTTTGGCCTTAATTGAGGTGTCCGATTGTGAAAACAACATCGTTTTGGCCCTCAAAATGGCCCCGGAAGTCTCAGACCCGAAAAACTAATAAAAATAGTAAGTTGCCAAAAAATTATTTTGATCTAGTTGGAAAAGGTGGGTCACCACCGAAATTCTCCTCCCTTTGGAATATTTTTTCTCTGTTCCATTGAGTTCCCCCATCAGATGAGGAAATTTTTGCTGAATTTGGCCCCAGGTGAGCCACTTGCCTTGGTGGAGGAGCTGCCCTACTTTGACAATCCGATAAAGATGGATCCTCTGCTGGCGAGTACCCTTGACCTATGTGTCCATGATACGATCATTGGATTCATGTTCTATGCAATCATGGTTGAGATTTTTTGGTGCCAATTGTTCTGTTATCTCCGAGGTGTCCAATAATGGTGGAAAATAAGGCTGAAGGAGGTCCACATTGAACATTCGGTGCAATCCAAGGAAAGGGGGAAGGTTGAGATAAAAACATTGTCACACATGGCCTTGGTGATGGTATCAGGTCCATAATGGAGTGGACGAAACTTCCAATGAGGCCCTGTAAGGCGTTCTTTCTGAAAGTGCAACCAAACTTTCTCTCCCACTTGAAACTAGTGTGGCACCTGATGTTGATCATGGAAGTTCTTGTACTTGGCACTGGATTTCTGTAAAATCTCCTGAACCTCTTGGAAGATGTGTTGTATTTTATCAATGAATCAAGTGGCTTTGTCATCTTCAGTTGGAGCATGCAATGAGTTTTCCTAGGTGGCCACAAGGGGCAATGAAACATCCATGGGACCCAATGGTTGATGGAACGCAGAGATGGCCCAGATGGCACAACAACCTATCTTGGAGATGGAAATTAGTGACATTTGTGTTTGTGACCAACATCTGGTAGGTGTTGGAAAAGTCAGGATATGTCTCATAGAGGTGGGGCCATCCAGAGGTCTCGTGGTCACAAGAGTCTAGCACTGTGGTGAGTGTTGCGACTGGAGGTCGGCTGAGGAAATCAAAAACTCGGTTGGTACTTCTTGTTTTATACTTGATGTTGAGGTGGAAATGCTGCAAATATGTGGACCGCTTCTGATGGAGGTCATTATGCAATTTTCCTTATGTCTGCATGAACTGCAACGACTTATGATCAATGTGGATGATTGTCTCCTTCCCGAGAATGTAATGCCTCCATTGGAGGTAGGATTTCATAATGGAGTACATTTATGTGTCATAAGTAGGGTACTTACAAATGACATGTGATTGTGTCTCACTATGATAGGCCATAGGGTGGCCGTGATGATTAGGACTACGCCCACAACATAGTGTGAAGCATCTGTCTCGATCTCAAAGGGTTATTGCAGGTCAGGTAATGAAAGAAATGGGGATGAGCACAAGTGTTGATTCATATCATCAAACATTTTTTGTTGGGATGGCCCCACAAAAAATTTTCCTTACCACCACCCTTGGTTGTTTCACTGAGGGCCCATGCAATATGGGAGAATTCCAACACGAACCTGTGATAGAAATTGGCAAGGCATAAGAAGCTCCAAATCTCAGTGAGCGTGGTTGGGGTTGGCCAGTCACAAATGAATTGGATCTTGGCTGGATCAACATGCACACCATGCGCATAAAAAATGTATCTTAGGTACTAGACCCTATCCATGATGAAGGAGAATTTTTCCAAGTTGGGATATAGCTTGTGTTGCCGCAAAGTGTGCATAAACTATTGAATATGCTGCTAGTGTTCTGCAGATACACCACCATGAAAGAATTAGTGAAAGGCCATAAGATATCTTCCATTATTCTCATGAAAGTTGTTGGGGAATTTGTCAAACCAAAGGGCATGGCCATCCATTCAAAAATACCTTCTTTTGACTTGAAGGAAATTTTCCATATATTTATCTGCTCTATTGGGACCTGATGGTATCTAAACTTCAGTTCAATATTACTGAAGTATTTCCCCCCCTTGAGCTGATCAAGGAGATCACCAATTTAGGGAATTGGGTACCAATTCCTGACCATGATTTTATTTAGGTTTCGTTAATCAATGCAGAGTCGCCATGTCTCATCTTTCTTCTGCACCAACATGATTGGGCTTCCACAAGGTGATGAGCTAGGTAGGATGTGCCCCTTGTGGAGAAGTTCTTGTATCTGACACTTGATCCGCTTATTTTCTAGTGGAGAGCGATGATAGAATGAACCATTAGGTAGTGGTGCATCGGGGGGTCAAATTGATGAGATGCTTGACCTGACAGTGAAGAGGTACCTTGGTAGGTGATGTGAATATGTATTTGTATTCTTCCACTAACTTAACCACTTGCTTCTGCTGCATGGAGAGGTCGGCCACAGAGGCCATGGATGTGGCGACAACCCTCTGCTCACTCTGAGAGTGAATCACAAAGAAGAAAAAATTCCTGGTCTGAGAAATGACCTTCCTTCATTGTTTGGCATTGATCAAGGAAAGAGAAATGGGTGGGACTACCTCAGGTAGACTGTACAATTTCATGTTCAAAGTAATAATAACACTGTGAGGCCTAGACTCATATACAACATGAAATTTCCACAAATAAGGTTGGCCCAAAAGAACATCAAAAAAATCAAGGGGAGAAACATCACACACTACCTCATCTTTGAAGGATTGATGTTGTATGAAGAGAGACACTGTTGGCTAACGTGGATATTGCTTCCTTGACAGAGCCATCCGATGGTGTAGAGTTGTGGGTGCGACGTTTTCAGCAGGGTTAGATGATTGATGACTTATGTTCATATGATGTTATTTTGGCTAATGCTATCAACGATGAAGTGCAACATAGTGCCTTTTACCCACATCTGTGAATGAAAGAGGTGATCTCCTTCCTATGGCTCATCAGGTTCATCGGATTGGATCTTGTTGGTAGAAATGGTGGAACTGGGTTCTGCGTCAATGATCTGTCTCCCATTTTCTGGTTCTGACTCAGAGTTGGAACCCGCATATCATTCAGAGGCTTTTAACTTAGCAACTAATGACTTCTTTGAGTAACAATCAACAATATTATGCCAAGGGCTCTTATGGAAGTCACACCACTTCTC
>JASDQU010102262.1:56461-71101 GCA_032191745.1 Picea mariana
CCAACAACTAACTGTGGGGATGAAGCCTTGAGTATTGGCCATGATACCGCTAGAGGAAAGAGTGAGGAAACTTAGAGAGGGGTTCATCATGATAAAGATGACCCAAAGCTCCTTGTTGATAATATTTTATATTCAAATTATTTTCCTCTGCCCCGATTTCAAGGCAAATCAGTTAGTGAGGAAGGATGGTAGTTGGACAACCAACTAGCCCAAATAAATCTAGGTATGTGAGATCAGATTAGGACAGTTGAAACTATCAATTATAGGTACAACAACGTACCAATTCTGTAGATCAGATTGACCTGAGTTCCTTTTGACGGAAGGACGGGGATAGGTCGAGAACCTTCCCGAGGGGTTACGTGCAGGGGATGCACGAATGTAAAAAGAAGAGGATGGAGGGATGTGTGCGGGGGGGAAATCACAAGAGAGAAGAGAGAAGGAGAGCTATGAGTATTGGGTGGGAGAGCCCAAAAACCCGACCTGAGATGAGAAGGATGTGAGCTTGATACTGGGAAGGTATCTGAAAAACCTCGTGGAGGCATGATCTAGGTGGGTGTGGAGAAATCCCTACTGAGAGTGGTGTGAAGGAGTGTGTCCTTCACAAATTATTGAGAACCAGATTGAGAAGTTCCTTGGAAGTATCATGGCTTTGCACGATGATGGTTGAAGTGTTAAGAGTGAATGCATATGAGCCTATGGTTGGGTGGAAAGGTGAACACCCATAGTCGGTTGGTTGGTTGTAAATTGTAATACAGATAAGTACTTTTATATTCAGTATAATTGAATTGAATTATCTGGTTGAATACCTATGTTTATGCTATGAGTATGTATATTTGATTAAGTGGTATTGATTCTTGCATTTTTGGAAACCCTGGTATTTGTATGATGACAAATATGCAAGAATAGAGTAAGTCTTACACCCTGGAGTATGAATACCTTGTATCATTCTGAGAGGAATATAATATATATGTATTTATGTTTCTTTGTGCACCATGATACATATGACATAATGGGTTCCTGTAAGAGGGAACCCAATCGATAAGTCAAGGGATGAATGATAATATTTGAGGGATAATGAATTAAAGGTTAGAACTGGTAGGATAAGCCATGTATCCTTCCCTTTCCCTGACACAGAAGGCTTGCGAGGAATCGTCGTTGGGGTACCGGAGCACCAGACCCTCGGGAAACCTTTTTTTTATGTTTGTTGAAAGGTCTGACACCCAGGGACCAAGGTTCCATCCCATGGTTCCTCTTTCTAGTTATATACTCATCAAGAATTAGAAGAGGAGATCTCAACCGTTATGTTTGGGCACCGAGGGATATTGGTTGTCGAATTTTTCCTTTAGGAAAGCTCAGGATGGAAACTCCATGCCTGGAAAGCAGTGATCGAGTCTCGACCATTGGATATGAGGAGAGGAGGGATACCATTGTTGATCATGATAAAGGGGGGTTAATCAGACCCCCAGAACCCCAAGAGTTTTCCCTGTCTTGAATTACTATGACGAGTTGGTAGCCCGATGTCCAGTGGACAAGGTTTCATCCCTTAATTCTACTCCTTCCCCCTCTCCACGAATAAAATTCTAAGTCCTTAGTTGAGCCCTTAAGCGCAATCGTTGGATTAGCTAATTGACAGACCATAACCATCAATTTATGGCATAATCTCGGGAGGGAGTTGAAGCCGGAGTCACGAAGGTGACACTTATCACCATTTAAGTCTCAGAGGGAGTGAGATGTCGCCGAGAGAGGGATAAGGCCATTGGGTAAGCGCATTCAATTAGAATCGTTGGATCTATAGTTTGAGAAATATGGACCATGGATATTTACACATATACTCTGGGAGGTTAACCCCATAAGTACATTAATTAAGCCTCACCTAATCATGCAAATTAAATTAATTAATCCCATCGTAATCACCAGACCGAGGTTACTCGAAGTTATACGATGATGGGGAAGTCTTGGTACCCAATATCCGAGACCACGTGTCGCTTGACGATTAGTCCACACGTCTGTCTAGGGTTGGACCATGTGCCAGGGTAGCTTCCAGCACACCCAAGAAGAGTGACACTTGTCAACACCTCGTAGGTCAGTAAATAAAAGGGTGGACCCCATCGACCGACAGCTTTGTAACAGATATGATAGATTTGAACCGTTGGATCTAAAGACGGGTCAATCTCCACCATAGATCTTGTGGGTTCGCAACCCGTGTTAAAATTAATTAGTGATCTCGTAATTACGAGATTAGTATTAACTAATCCCCTCATAATCCCTGTAACTGGGAGATTTCCAATTTAACACCATAGGTAAGGTCCAACATCTGGTGCCCGATGGTGACATGGCATGTTACAAGTGGTGCACGTGTCACAACAAAGGAAGGCCACGTCTCACCCCATGGTGGTGCCACATGTTATGTGGATTTGGCCAAATTGGACAGGGATCCGTGGGGAAAATGAGTGCCACGTGTCGAGCAGTACGACCACCATGTGTCATACCATGTGGAAGTAAGGTAATTCATTGATGAGTCAAATGTGGGTCGAACAGAGGAAGGATACTCTTGGGGTAACATCATTGGAGTGATCTCGTAATTACGAGATTAGTATTAACTAATCCCCTCATAATCCCTGTAACTGGGAGATTTCCAATTTAACACCATAGGTAAGGTCCAACATCTGGTGCCCGATGGTGACATGGCATGTTACAAGTGGTGCACGTGTCACAACAAAGGAAGGCCACGTCTCACCCCATGGTGGTGCCACATGTTATGTGGATTTGGCCAAATTGGACAGGGATCCGTGGGGAAAATGAGTGCCACGTGTCGAGCAGTACGACCACCATGTGTCATACCATGTGGAAGTAAGGTAATTCATTGATGAGTCAAATGTGGGTCGAACAGAGGAAGGATACTCTTGGGGTAACATCATTGGATCATGACCATCAGATCTAAGGAGGATAAACCTCCACCATTGATCTGAGTCAATGGGATTCAATCGACCCCCGGACCACCGAGGATTTTTGTTACCTGGATGTGTTGGGAAGTCAGATAGCCCGATGATCCGGTGTGACATCAGAGGATGTCACACAACCAATTGCATGTGGATAGATGTCAGCGCGTGAATGGGCAAGCCAAGCGCCCTATGGTGATGTGCACTCCACATCGGGAGGACATGTGTCATGTGGTAATAAGGCCATGAGGGGATGTTGCATGGAAAATCGTGGCAACACCATGCATCAAAGGGATAGTTTGGCCACTAGATTGGGCCTTGAGTTTATAATGGACACGAGCTTACTCTGATGGGCCGATAATCCTGCATTTGGTGGTTACATGTCGTGATATCGTAAAGGTCAGTTGGTAGCACATGATAGGACACGTGTTCAGGGCGCCAACTCATACCAGATCAGGCGTCTAGGGATGAGGTTCATGCAAGAACTTCCAGTGGGCCAATGGTTTGGTAACTTGGTGGGACATCGAATGGAATCACCTAATCGATGCCCAACGAACAAGTGGCACCTTATGACAAAGCCACGTACCTTAAGCGCTAAATCATGTCAGATCGGGCCTTTGGGCGTATAAGACTTTGGAAAAATGGCGAAGGTCTCAGGACTTGATAGGCCGAGAGTCTGGAAGAACAGGTAGCAGGTGCCATGCCAACAAGCACATCTATTTCATAGGGTGACATGGAGCCACGTGGGTTCCACCTGGCAATATTATGGAAGAAAATTTTAAAACTTTAAGAGGCCATATATTTTGATCTAGAATTAGGATTGAGAAAAATTTATAGTCATTGGAAATCTCTCAACGAGTAGGAGGTGATGGTATCATTTGGAAGAGGATTTGAGATGGTCGAGGAAAAATTAAAATTCAATACCCCATTGCTTAAAGGATAATTAGGGAGTTGGGTGTGTTACAAAGTGGTATCAAAGTAGGTAACAACATTAGCCTTGGATGGGCCAGAGATACCAATTACAGGACTGGTATAACAAGGCCAAGATGAGCCGATTGGAAACAATGTTCTATGTGTTAAAAGGTTGTTAATTATCTGCACAAGATCCTTAAGGAGAAAGATAGCAGATTGAAACCGTACCTTGGAAATTCTTACTGAATTACAACAGAGGAAGTATATTGTCCCTTTGTCCAATTGATGACTACTCTTACAAGAGTAGAAATATGTTGATAGGCATTAATGATAATACCTAAGTGCAAAAAGGGAAGAAATAACCAAATACTATTATAGGAATTGCATGAGTCTAGGAAATGAATGGACTGGTGGTTGTAAAGTTGCCTATAAGTATGGGTTGATAGAGCCCCGGTAATCATAATTGTTATTTAATAAAAGACTAATCCATGTGTGAATAACTCCTCATCAAAGGACCGATGAAAGTGTGTAAGGTCAATTTACTTGACCTATAATGGTTGAAACCTACATCAGGGATAATCTATTTAAGAAAGATAAAGAGGAGTTCTTTGGGACTATTGCTAATCCTCATAAAGAGGCAAAGTGAGATGGGCATATGGACCAGTTTACGAGCTCTTATTTGTACAAATATATGTACATGCCTATTGATTGAGTATTGGATTATACATGAAATGCAAGATGAGGGCATGTTGTAATGCATATGATAATGGTTGCATCTATGTAACATGTAAATAGACTCAATATAACCTATGGTGGGTTATAAGGCATGGTCTACTAATGGACCTTTTAGATGAGGATGACTTGAAGACAACATGGAAATTAACAACATGAATGAAATGTTGGTAATGTTAATGCCTAGTGCCTTATGAGGATAGGGTTGTAATTATAACAAAAAGACTGATACGAGGTCCGATAACGGAAGTGCTAGAGCATTCCTAGATGACCAATGAGTCAAACTAACATCCAAAGGTGAATGGTAGTTATATGAATATGGCTTGGTATGATAAGAGAGTAGTAAGAGGGAATTTAGTAAAGGATTCCGTTGGAAGAGGTATGTTGACCAAGAATGGTTAGTGGCGGGAAGTGGTTAGTGGCGGGAAGAGGGACTAGAATAGTTATCTTACTACCCAGGGTAATGCAGTGACTACCCATCTAAAATGTTGAATTGTGGATTTATTTTGTAACAGAAGAGAAAGAGTGGTTCTTGTTGGTTGTTGCCATGAAGAGAGGACAACATAGTTAAGAATATTCCTATGATATTTGTCATAAGAATGGTTGTAAGATCTATGGGAGGAAGGATATGGATGTTTGAAACGTCCATGTGTGTGAATGACATGGAAAAGAGGTGCAAGCAGTGGACTTGCATGATGAATATTTATCTATGTTTTTATATGCTTGAGTGCATGGATTGAATTCATTATAAGGTTTCTCAATGTGAAGTTTTTGTTTTGTTTTGTTTTGTTTTTTTGTTTTTTTTACTGGGGAATCAAGAAATCGCGGTTCTCGTACTCGCGTGACACGGGGTTGATACCCGTCCTCTACCACTATAACCCCAGGTGCGCCACACAACCCGCAAGCATGGAGCACAAGTAAATCGGGGTGAGAATCGAACTTGAGACCTCCTTTACATATTTCCTTCCATTTACACAGCACTTGCCAATCGGTCTACACACCTGCGAGCTTCTCGATGTGAAGGTTGATATTAAAGATCAATTAAATAAAAATAAATATTAAAAGAATGTGCAAGTGATGCACATGTATGGTGTATAAGTGTATGAATACTAAAGAGCATGATATGACTGCCTGAGTAAGAGGGTAATGGGGCAAGGAGTGTGATTTCCTAGACTGAATGATGCCAAGGATGCATGGTTGGCCCTATGATGAAGGGTCTGAGTATTTTGTTAAATTAATAAGTTGAGGAAGTGTGAAATTCCTCAGAAAGAGCTAAGATAAAATTCTAAGAGAGAAAAGAGAAAATTTGTCCTTTTGTTGGTTGTTATCTTGTAAAGAGGGTATCATAATTATGATTTCATTGATGAGATTGGTTGTGTAAGTGACTACAAAGTCTCATAAAAAACTGGATAATGTTAAAACAATATGAATGAATGAGGTAAAAGTTGCAAGTGATGCACATACATATATGTAGATATATCTATGTGTGCTTAAAAGTATAATATGACAGCCTGATCAAGTAGGATGTGAGGCAAGACTTGTACTTGCCAGATCTGAGTGATTCCATGGATGCATGGTTGACTCTATTTTTAAGAAGTCATGATTGTTTTGTTTTGAATAATATCTTGATGAGAATATGTTCCATTTCCTTAGAGATAGTGTAATTGTTGAAAGAATAAATAAGCAAGGATTTTATGTTGTCATGATAGAAGAAAATAGGATTTTGCCTTTGAGGATTGCACGAGAATGATTTTGAACAATCAATTTTACAATTATTTTTAATAAATATGCATGTGAAACTGTGAAGTGTGCCAGTGGAGGACACACACAACATACGAATGCTTGTGATTAAACGCATGGAAGAACAACTTGAAGGGAAGTTGATAACATGAAAATAGCTAATTGGATATGTAAACTGAATGCATAATAAGAATACATGATTAGTTATATATAAAGAATTGGGGTATATATCTGAAATAATGAACCTGAGGTGGACTCAAGGTTGAGTTCATTTCAGATTATGAGGGATATGTAACAAGAGGGTTGCATGTTGAAGAAGTTCCATGTGGAGGAACTATGTGAAGACTCTGTCAGGAGGACATAGCTACAATCTTAATGACTGTTGAGAATTAAGTAGTGGGTTGCAATGCCTATTATATAAGAATCCTGGATTACATTAGAAAACATAATGCATGAATGAAAGACTAACAAATGAACATTGACCATTATGATGTCTAAATGGTAATGCGCAGAATGCACATGTTCATAAATTATTGTGAATAAAAGCTTGTTGGTGTAATATGTTGATTTACCCAAGAAGGTCAAGGTGAACCTGACCAAGACTGCTCAAGGAAAAGAGTAGGCATATCCCAGGAGAGATAGATTGCATAAACAAATAAGAAGAAAAGGAGGACACATTTTCCTACTTTCAAACTTTGAATCATGAGATAGAGTTGTATTCTTTAAAAGGATAGTGGTGAAAGCAAGTACAACTGGTAAATGAAAGATAAAATATTGAATGTATTTTAATGAATAAGCTATGGTGTGTAAAGGAAGTAGGGCCTTGGAAATAATTCAACTGGGCTAGAAATCCCAGGATTTGTATAAGGAGTTGGATAGAAGAAGAGTCCCTTAACTCCTTTATTATTATTTATTGTGTTTCTATGGTATGAGAAACTGATATGTTGATGCATGTGATTGTCTTTTTCATGAGAATGTGACAACTGTATGACTATAGAGACAATTTGAAACTTTAATTGTGTTTTCACTCATGAAAACATTGAGAGAAATGTGGTAAAGTGAATATAGATATGATGGGGCATATTTGAAAATGTTTTCCTGATTAAAATACTATGGTACATGCATTTGAATCTTCCATGAAAATTGACATAATTTTGAATATGATGTTGTCTATAGAAAATGATTGGAGTTGTTGGGAAAGGGAAACTACCAATGGTGGACATCCTTAGGTGGAGGATGAATGCAAGAAGGTTGTTGATAAAAGATAACTGTGAAAGGGACATTAGAAGTCCCCAAGAAGCACCACTGATGAGGTAATATCTGAGATGGTGTTGGAAGCCAGGAAATGTATAAAAGTGTTCATTCCTATGTGGCATAAGATATGAAGGATTGGGTAAGAATCCTTATGAAATAATTTACTATTTTGATAATATGAAAATAATTTTGAATGGATGTTGTATTCCATTAATACCCAAGCAGGGTATGATTCAGGAAGAAGAACCTGAATGATGGAGGTGTGAACCTATGATAGTCAAGGATGATTGAGATCCTTGCAAGAAAATTCATGAACTAATATGTCATGAATGCATTGACCAATCGAGAATGATTGGGAACAACATTTCCTATGAGAAGCATGTCAAATTAATGCATTAATGAAATGCATGTTTACATGAGAGGGCAAGAAATGGACTGCCCATTATGAAAGAAGGTCCTTCCAATAGCCTACTAGAGTTAAAGAATGGTAAAGAGAGAAATTGGGTGGCCATAAATGTTGGCATCCTAGCTACCAATGAAGAAATAATGCTTGAATGCATTCATGTGAAAACTTTAACTTCATGTATGTTGTTTGGAGGCTAATATCATCTCAAAGCAGGAGGAACAATCATGTTGTAATGATGAATATGGATAGAGAATCCATGTGAGATAAGTTGGTTAAGTTCCAACGCACCATGGAAAAAGTGTCTAACATGAAAAATAATAATCTAAAATCAATGCAAGGGTGCATTGTGTGTAAGTGTGGCTATTGGCATTGGCACATTGATTAAATTCCTTTAATGAATGAATTGCATTTGGAAAAGTATGGTATACTGAAATGACACATGTCTAAGGAATAATATATTTCCTTTTTACTTTATATCATTGAATGGATAAATAATATTTAATTGTTAGTATGCACAATCTTGAAATTGTTTGGAAGCCACTGTAAGTGTGTAATGAAATGTATGTGCATGATAACTAACAATTGTTTGTCTATGTGAAGATGAAATTGCAGGAAAGAGGGTCTTGGATATGGCAGTATTGTAAGCCACGAGGAAGACTAATGCCTACTAAGACAAACTATTATGAGAAGGAAAATCTCGTACTTGTGAATCTGGTTCTTGTATGAAACAGACCAGAAACATAATTGTGAATTAGAAAATCTGTGGGTAACAGATTTGAAAGAAATTAGATTGAAATTAATGTTATGTCTCACGGTTACTATATGTGTGTGTTATAGGTGATATACCAGGTCTTTCTTGGAGGGAAAGATGATGTCTATCAAGATTGGAAAGCATAGAAAAAAGTTATTGTTGTGACATGAGAACTTTGTGATAAGTCATGATCACCATAGAGAATTTTTACATGTGGAAACACAAGTCGAAGGGACACTTTTGGCAGAGAAAGACAGAGGGATGCCTCAGTAGAGAAAGCCTAGGGGGTGCTTCTATTGTAAGACTCGAGTAGGTTTCTGGAACTCTTATTATGCAAGAAAGCCTTGGCAGGAAAGATGGATTGCCCGAGGGACTATATAACAAAGAAGGGGATGCTTGAGTCTCATCCCAGAAGGCTAGTGACCACAAGGAAGGGGATACTTTGACAGCTCATGAGAGATACTCAAAGGACTCTTTGAAATTCTGTCATTTGTTGATTGGGATCATGCACACAATGGATATGTCAAGGAAAACAATGATCCAAGTTAATGAGACAACCATATGGATGAAAATCCATAAACAACACATATAACTATTATGTTGATTGTAAATTTCATCTTAAGTTATGAAAAGTAATAAAATGTTTATGCATGAAATTATGAATTGACATGCTTGTTGTTTGAAATTTTCATTGGCATATGCTAAATTCCGAGAGTTTGGGAAAGGACCAGACCAAGAAAAGGAAGATGATGTTGAAGCAACTGAAGGACAAAGGCATGACAGGTGTTACTGAGAAAGAACACCGAGGATGATGTTCCTTTGAAGGGAGAGGGGATTGTAACACCCATTTCCTAAACACATGATTATATGTAATTAACCATAGTTAATGATTACCATTCCATGGAATGTGAACAATGTAACTGTATTATTATTTTAATTAAGATTTACAACCACTGATCGTGGGAATGAAGTCTTGAGTACTGGTCATCATACCACTAGAGGAAAGAGTGAGGAAACTGAGAGAGGGGTTCATCATGATAAAGATGAACCAAACCTCCTTCCTGATAATATTTGATATTCAAATTATTTTCCTCGGCTCTGATTTCAAGGAAAATCAGTTAATGAGGAAGGATGATAGTTGTACAACCAACTACCCCAAATAAATCTGGGTATGGGAGATCAATATAGGACAACTAAAACTGTCAACTATAGGTACAAAAACATACCAATTCTACAGATCACATTGATTCGATTTCCTTCTCATAGAAGGAACGAGACAGGTCGAGAACCTTCCTTAGGGTTTACGCGTAGGGGATGCATGAATGTAAAAAGAAGAGGATAGAGGGATGTGTGAAGGGGGGGAAATCACAAGAGAGAAGAGAGGAGAAGAGCTATGAGTCTTGGGTGGGAGAGCCTAGAAACCCGACCTGAGCAGTGAAGGATGCGAGCTTGATACCGAGAAGGTATATGACAAACCTCGTGGAGGCCTAAGCTAGGTGGGTGTGGGGAAATCCCTACCGAGAGTGGTGTGTAGGAGAGTGTCCTTCACAAATTGATAAGAACCAGATAGAGAGGTTCCCTAGTGGTATCATGGCTTGGAACGGGGGTGGCTAGAGTGCTAAGAGTGAATGCATCTGAGCCTATGGTTGGGTGGAACGTGAACACCCATAGTCAATTGGTTGGGTGTAACTTGTAATACATATAAGTACTTTTATATTTAATATAATTGAATTGAATTATCTGGTTGAATACCTATGTTTTTGCTATGAGTATGTATAACCGATTAAGTGGTATTGATGATTGCATTTTTGGCAACCCTGGTATCTATATGATGACATATATGCAAGAATAGCATAAGTCTTACACCTTGGAGTATGGATACCTTGTATTGTTCCGAGAGGAATCAGTTATATATGTGTTTATGTTTCTTTGTGCATTGTGATACATGTGACATAATGGGTTCCTGTAAGAGGGAGCCCGATCGATGAGTCAAGGGATGAATGATAATATTTGAGGAATAATGGATTAAAGGTTAGAACTAGTATGATAAGACATTTATCCTTCCCTTTCCCTGACACATAAGGCTTGTGAGGAATCGTCGTCGGGGTATTGGAGCACCGAACCCTCAGGAAACCTTTTTTTTATGTTTGTTAAAAGGTCTGACACCTGAGGACCAAGGTTTCAACCCCTGGTTCTTATTTCTAGTTATATACTCATCGAGAATTGGAAGAGGATATCTCTATCGTTAATTCTGAGCACCTATGGATCTCGATTGTCAAAATTTTCCTTTAGGAAAGCTCAGGAGGTAAATTCCATGCCTAGAAAGCAGTGGTCGAGTCTCGGCCATTGGATATGAGTGGGGGAGGGATACCATCGTTGATCGTGGTAAAGAAAGGTCTATTGGACCCTAGAACCCTGAGAGTTCTCCTAGTCTTGAATTACTATGATGAGTCAGTGGCCTGGTGTCCGATGGACAAGGTTCCAACCCTTAATTCCACCCCTGCCCCTCTCCACGAATAAAATTCTAATTCCTTAGATGAACCCTTAAGCGCAGTCGTTGGATTAGTTAATCCACAGACCATAATCGTCGATCTATGGAATAATCTCAGGAGGGAGTTGAAGTCGGGTTCATAGAGGTGACACTTGTCACCATTTAAGTTGCAAAGGGAGCGAGGTGTTTTCCATAGGGAGCTAAGGTCGTTGGGTAAGCACATTCAATTAGAATCGTTTGATCTACGGTCTGAGAAATATGGACCATGGATATTTACACATATACTCTGGGGCGGTTAACCCCGTAAGTACATTAATTAATCCTCACCTAATCACATGGATTAAGTTAATTAATCTCATTGTAATCATTGGACCAGGGTTACTCGGAGTTATACCACAATGGGAAGTTCTGGTGCCCAATATCTGGGACCACATGCCACTTGGCGATTAGTCCATGTGTCTGGTTAGGGTTGGGTTGTGTGCCAAGGTGGCTGCCAATGCACCTAGGAAGAGTGACACTTATCAACACATGGTAGGTCAGTAAATAAAAGGGCTTACCCTATCGACCGACAACCTTGTAACATATACGATAGATATGAACCGTTGGATCTAAGGAAGGGTCGATCTCCACCATAGATCTTGCGGGGTCATAACACGTGTTAAAATTAATTAACGATCTCGTAATTACGAGATTAGTATTAACTACTCCCCTCGTGATCCCCGACACTAGGAGATTTCCAAGTTAACACCACAAGTAAGGTCCGACATCTAGTACACAGTGATGACATGGCATGCGACAAGTGGTCCATGTGTCACGATGAAGGAAGGCCACATGTCACCCCATGGTGGTGCCATGTGCTATGAGGATTTGGCTGAATTGGAAAGGTATCCATGGGGAGAATGTGTGCCACTTGTCGAGCAGTACGGTCTCCATGTGTCATGCCACACGTCATGACATATGTCTCACCATGTGTCATGCCACACGTCATGACACATGTCTCACCATGTGTCATACCACGTGGAAGTAAGGGAATTCACTTATGTGTCAGATGTGGGTCTGACGGAGGACGAATACCCTTAGGGTAACATCGTTGGATCCTAACCGTCAAATCTAAGGGGGATAAAATTACGTCGTTGATGTGATTCAATGGGAGTCAATTTCCCCCCAGATCACCGGGGAGTTTTGTTACCTGGATATTTTGGGAAGTTTGATAGCCTGGTGATCTAGTGTGATGTCAGAGGACGTCACACAACCAATTGCTTGTGGAAAGATGTCAACACATGAATGGGCAAGCCAAGCACCCTATGGTGACATGCACTCCATGTCAGGAGGGCATGTGTCAGGTGGTAATAGGGCCATGAGGGGATGTTGCGCCACACACAGTCAGAGGGATAGTTTGGCCACCAGATTGAGCCTTGAGTTTAGAATGGACACAAGCTTTCTCCGATGGCATCATAATCTAACATCCAGTGGTTATGTGTTGCGATATGGTGAAGGTTGATTGGCGGCACATTATAGGACATATGTTCAGAGCGCCATCTCATACCGAATTGGGTGTCTATGGATGAGGTTTATGCAAGCACTTCCGGTGGGTTGATGGTCTAGTAACCCGGTGGGACATTGAATGCCATCACCTAATTGATGCCCAATAGACAAGTGAAACCTTATGACAGGGCCACGTACCTTAAGCGTCAGATCATTTAGGATCAGGCCTTTGGGCATATAAGACTTTGGAAAATTGGTTGAGGCCTCGGGACCCAATAGGTCGAGAGTTCAGAAGAATAGGTTGCAGGTGCCATGCCAACAACCACGTTTGTTTTAGAGGGTGACATGGAGCCACGCAGATTCCACCTGACATTATTATGGAAGAAAACTTAAAAACTTTAAGAGGCCTTATATTTTGATCCGGAACTTGGATTGAGACAAATTTATAGTCATTGGAAATCTCTCGACGAGTAGAAGGCGATGGTATCCTTTTGAAGAGGATTTGAGGTGGTCAAGGAAAAATGAAAATTTAATACCCCATCCCTTAAAGGTAACTTAGGGAGTTGGGTGTGTTAGACATATTTTTTCAATACCTAAGGGTGCATGTAGGCTCGAGACACCTCTTGTCCATCCTTGCAACCATTTCAACTTTATGAGAATATGGTGAGGGTATTTATTTTGTATCTCTTAGGAAGCAAGTAAGTGCTCTGTGTCTTTATGTTTCTTAAATTTTCCTATTTGGGTGCTCAAACCTCATCCCAATATTTTTTATGACCATAATGGAGGCATATAAGTGATCAAGTGTATATGTAAGTAATGGACAAGTCTAAAAATTTTACATTTTTTTACTTTTTTTCGGCAACCCTCACCGGAATTTGGCTATGCAATTATTAGTGAAATGACAATTTTCCATTGCTTAAATTGCATTTTTGAATGCATAAATAAATTTGTCACTCTGAAAAACCTCGAGGACACTTGGAATGTGCAATTTCAATAATTTAAATCTACAATTCCAAGGATCCTTCTAAATTTTTGACCTTTTTTGGGAAAAAATTGTTTGGAAAAATGTGCCCAGAAAAGGTTAAAAACATAGGACGTTTAGACTACGCGTGTAAGTAATAAGTTAGCCTAGTGGTGGGACTAGATGGCAAATGAGTGAAAACTAGTATATATAAGATCTCAATAGAGTCATTATCATACAAATTGATTTATGATTATTTTATTAGATGTATTTGGGAATTATTCTTCTCATGTGCAAGAAGTTATTGTGTAATTCATCATAATAATACATTTGATACATGTGTTTCCACATCAATATTTTTTGTGTTATATGTGTATGTAGTTTTATCACATATCCTAAGGGGTTATCTCAAGCAATTTCCACTAATTTTGTTGGGAATTTGGCTAGTTTGTGTCAGAAAATTCCCTATCCAAATCCCCTTGGATTAGATGCACTAGTCTATGTTGACAAGTTTTCTAGGGATGCCATCCACGAATGTGGAGAATTATCTCTTGGGTTTCCCCACAAGGTTTTCCTTGGAAAAAAAAGTAGGTTTATCATGCTTTATTGTACTTTGGTTTCATAATGTTTGGTACTAGAGAAAATAATTCTTGGTTGTGCACCTTCAAGGAGTACATGTTACTCTTATTTCCATAACTTTTGATAGGGACCACTAAATCGAGTAAGAGTTAATATTTAAAAAAAAGGAGATATATGAGAATGAAAAGTTTCATAGTTCATAATGATTTAGTTTGCTGGATATTAATGTGCTAATGTTTGAATTTCCCAATGTTTTGAGTGGACATTCCACTCATCGTCAAGGAAGAACTAAAAATATCTAAACAAGAATAAGAGATTTGTATTATGTGGGAGAATATTACATAGAGCAGGATAAGGATGAACATTAGGAAGAATAAGAAAAATCAAAGA
>JASDQU010102262.1:146150-172419 GCA_032191745.1 Picea mariana
TATTATAATGCAATTGTAATTGATAAACATCCAACCATCTTCCTCTTAATTTTTTAATAAGATGAACCATTTTTAGGACATTTTGAGTAAAATCAAAACTTTTGAACTTTGTTATTTTCAAGATTTTTTAGAATAATATTAAAGATTCTTAGAACATGTTAAGGAAAATAAAAATTCTTAAGATTTTTTTATTCAAGATTTTCAAAGTGGAATTTTGGAATAAAATTAATAATTCTTAGAACATGTTAAGTAAAATCAAAACTCTTAAATTTTATTATTTTAGGAAGTTTTGAAATAAGATAAAATATTCTTATAACATGTTAAGTAAATTCAAAATTCTTTAAAACATTTCCTTTTCAAAATTTCTAATAAAATTATTAGAGTACAATTGTATTTGAAACACTCTGATTAAACTCCAACTCATCTAACTACACTCTATCCCAACCAACAACTAAGTGTGTATTCTTTACTATGATTGCTAGGTAAAAAAAAGGGAAATAAGCAATCTGAATTATTAAAACTTGTTATTTTGAATATTTTTAAATAAAACCATTGTAATGTAATTGCACTTGGAATCTTTAGGACCACCCATCTATTTTGGAACTTTGGAATAAGATTAAGAAATCTTGTGACATGTTGAGTAGAATTAAAATTCTTAAGACTTGTTATTTTCAAGATTTTCAAATAAAACCATTAGAGTCCAATTGTATTTGAAACACTTAAAATAAACTTCCAAATCTCACAACTCCATATCCCAACCTACCACCAAATAAAATTGAAATACTTTGAAAAACTAAAAACATATTTATTTCATAATTTTAAAATAAAATTAAAAATTCTACCATATACTAACTTACAACTAACTTACTTAACTTACAACTAACTTAGATAAAATTGAGTAAATTTGAAAAATTCAAAACATATTTATTCAGAATTTTAAAATAAAATTAAAATTTGTATAATAATTCTTAAAATATATCCAATAAAATAAAAAGCTCTTAAAATTTGTTATTTTCAAAATTTGCAAATAATATTTTGGAAAAACTCCAAACCATTCATCTACACAATTTTCCAATCAACAACTAACTATGTATTGTTTACTAGAGTTGTTTGGTCAAAAATGCATTGGACATGGGGACTTGCCAAGCCCTCTGGTTATACCAAATCCCAACCCAACAGCTAACCATGCAACCTGTACTATGGTTGCTTGGTCAAAAATACTGTGGACATGGAACAAGTCCCCATGAAGATATGGAGGGATATGAAAGACCAAGTTGTTGGAAAAAGATAAAGTATTAAACATGAGCATTTATGATATGATTTGATTAGGCAGAATCTAATCCCTGGTCAATTATATACAAACACAAACGACAATTCCCCATAAAAGATTTTGGATATGCATTACTTACCGACCTTTCCATTAATGGAAACAAAAAACGAAGGTGTCATAGATAAATACAATTCTATAATTCCATTTATTATTACTTAATTTGGTTAATGAGAATCTAATCATTCATTAGGGACAACGGGGACTTTTTTAACAAAACGGAAAGTGCCATTGCTGGGACTTGTCTACAGGATCTACACTTTGATTACCGAGGTGGATCGACTTTAATTTTTATTTACATGACGTGGCTTCAGCACATTCGCTGCCCTTGAGGCAGTTAGCTATTTGTATTTTGTAAATTAAATAAATTAAAGATATGCACTGCTGGATTATCTCTGACATTTATGGAATTAAAAACGAATAGAATTTTAATACTTCTCACATTTTATTACCCAATTTACTTAATTCATTTCACTTTTTAACAAAAATCGAGAAGTTAGGACTTATCGGGAAGGATCCCCATTTGTGTTACCGAGGTCGATTCTGTTAGCAGTGTCTTAAGGTAATTCGCTGTCAGTAAGGCGATTAGCTACTTGTAATTTTGTGAATTAAATAAATTTCCATTTAGTAAATTGTCAAATATATTATTAATTTAATGTATCAATGGTGACAGTGATTATCTACCCTCCTTTTATTGGGGTTTGTGTTATTAGTCGGAAATGCCAAATTTTTTTAACAGGAGTCATCAGTTTGACAAAACGTGTATCTAATAGTTAAAAATGGTAAAAAATAATTATTAATGGTCGTTAATTTAATTTTAATATTTATTTAATTATGATACTTGTTCAATGCATTTCCAAAAAAAAGGGCTTTTTAAACCTCTTGGTCAATGCATTTTGGAAAAAAAATATAAAAAGAAGAAAGGGATTTAAGTATTAATCGTTGTTAATTTTTTTGCAGTTAAAATTTGAAACTTATGGTAGTAAAAAAATTCAGTGATGTTAAAAGTTGGTATGTCCCTTCGGGTTGCGATTTCTTAAAGTCGTTTTTTAGAGATAAAAATGAGAAAGGAATCTAAATCCCTTATAAATTTAGGTGAGTGATTTGCTTGTGGAAGATTGAAGAGTGGACATGAAGGAGTTGCTCGCGGAAGATACAGTGATTGTTCAGGTATGGTTTTTTTTAATAGTGAAAATTGAAAATGCTTTAGAGATGGCACTTCCCTTATAAATTTATGTGAGTGATCTGTTTGTGGAAGATTGAAGAGTGGGCATGAAGGAGTTGTTCATGGAAGATTTAATGATTGTTCAATATGGAAGGTATGGTTTTTTTAATAGTGAAAATTGAAAATGATTTAGAGAAGGTATTCTGAAAATAATGAAATAGAGAACTTGTTTATCAAGGATACAAAATGTGTCAAATATAAAGAGAATGGTTTTTTTAACTTTTGAGATTGAATAGAAATGAATATTACAATGATTCTCACAAATTGTTGGTGATCATTCAAGGTAGCTATTATTGTATATACGAGTGATTTGAGAGGGGGCACCAAGGAGTTGTTTGTGGAAGATACTGTGTTTGTTCAATATGGAAGGTATGACTTTTTTTAATAGTGAAGATTGAAAATGATTTAGAGAAGAAAATTCAGGCACACTGAAAATAAAGAAATAGAGAACTTGTTTATCAAGGATACAAAGTGTGTAAAATATAAAGAGAATGATTTCTTTAACTTTTGAGATTGAATAGAAACGAATGCTACAATGATCTTAAAAAATTGTTGGTGATCATTCAAGGTAGCTATTATTATATATGTGTGTTAGATGTTTAGGTTGTTGTTTTTGGGTGAGTGTGTCTAGGTGGTTGTTTTTTGGTGCTTCTGTACTGATTGGTGCACAACACTTGGGGTTTTGGGCTCTGGTTCTATAAGGCTAAGTCAACACTTTACTTTTTAGAGTGAGGTGTTGGCTTAGCTGGTTATTGCACAGCCATTAAAGTTTTTCTTTAGTTTTCAAAGTACGAGGGTTTGAAAGTAATCTTGATTTTCTAAGCTACTGATTAGTGTATATTTAGGCTTGCTTGATATATGCACTGTGCACATAAGTATTTTGGGCACATAAGTGTTGTGCTTCTGTACTGATTGGTGCACAACACTTGGGGTTTTGGGCTCTGGTGCTATAAGGCTAAGACAACACTTCACTTTTTAGAGTGAGGTGTTGGCTTAGTTGGTTACTGCACAACCATTAAGGTTTTTCTTTCGCTTTCAAAGTACTAAGGTTTGAAAGTAATCTTGATTTTCTAAGTTAGTGATTAGTGTATATTTAGGCTTGCTTGATATATGCAGTGTGCACATAAGTATTTTTTATCTATTAAGATAGATTTTATTAAATTTGTTATTTTTAAAGATTTCAATCCAAAATAATTCCAAAAAGACAATTATCTACTTGTTTAAAAGATCAAGTTGGGGTTAAGAAGAATCTAAATTGGTTTTTGTTGAAATGACCCTTTTCTAGCTTTTCAGAATAACAAGAGGGGAAATATTAAAATTGCATCAGGGTAATGATGGTAAACCCAAAAAGATCAAAATCCTAAAAGTGAAAAAAACATGAATTATCATTAAATTAATTTAATCTAATTTAGTCAAATCTCACTAGTACTATTGTATTTGGGGGGTTTTGTCCCAAAGAAATCTAGCCATGTCAAGGATTGGTGTTACCCATATGGTTCCAAAGTCACTGCGAAAGGAGACACCCAAATAAATCTAGCCATTGGTGTGACCCAAATGGTTTCAAACTGACTGCAGTCGGGAGGAGACACCCAAATAAATCTAGCCATATTAAGGATTGATGTTACCCAAATACCATTCCCTAGGCTTAGGTACCCCTAGATAATAGTTTCTTAAACTATGAGTTTCTTAAAGCACAGAGTAGCAACAACATAAAATAATTTAATCTAAATATTTACTTAGTTATAAAACTTAGTCCATGGCAAGAAAAAAAGACAAACTAAAACTTAGTTCATGAAAAAAAAAAAGAAGTCAAAAAGAAGAAAGGGGATCTACATTCTTGATAGATTTCATAGAGTGAACATGGAGGAGTTGTTTGTAAGAGATCATATGGAGGAGTTGTTTGCAGAAGAATGTTATTTGTCAAATATGGAAGTATGGTTTCTTCTATCTATGGAGATTGAAAAGTATTTAGATAAAAAGAAAAAAAAGAAGAAAGAGAGTTTATACAATGATTTTAAGTTTTATGAAATTTTAGAAGTTGTTTATAAAACATATAGTGTGTTAAATATAAAGAGAATGGTTTCTTTTTTTTTAACATTTGAAATTGAATAGAAGTGAATAATACATTTGAGATAGGGTATGTATACCTTTATAGACTTTACCAATCAAATTGTTGAGAAGAGAAGATCTCATACACCAATTTAGTGTCTATGACCTTAAAAATAAATTATTATTATTATTATAATAAATATTTAAAAAGATAAAAAACAAATTAAAAAATAATTACATAAGTAATTTAAAAAACAAAAACCAAGATTAAAATTAAAATAAATGGTAGTTTTCTACTTCTTTAATAAGAAGAGGTTAAACATTAAGATTTTTACCTCTTTAGGTTTGCCAAGGTTTGCCATAAGTAGACTTTTTCAATGTTAACCTCTCATATTCCATTAATCCAAAAATAATTTCAACAAAAGAGTTCTTTCATCCTAAAACTTGTGTTATTTAATTCTTTATTTATAATAATAATGTAATGTTGATGCTGATTATATAATAAGCATAAATATATTTTAAAATTATTAAAACCTAATATTTGATCTTGGAATAGACTGTTATTGACTTAAATAAAACACAGCAATAATTATCTAATAAATTCTTATACCTAAACTCTGTTCTCGACTACGCGTATAATAAATAGGTTCTCTATGTAATGCAACTTACATCTTACATGTGCACAGCAATAAATAAATATAATTTTAAAAAATTATTTAATTGATGGATTTTTTGCATTTTATATTATGTTTTAATTTTGTTGGCTTTTGAGTGAAAAGTAATTTTATCCATGGACGGAAAATGTAAAGCACGTCACAAGACGGAAACGTGCGAGCTGACAAATATTTTGACCCCCGCCCTCAATTTCCCGAGGCTTGGACTGGAAGTGTGCGAAAGAGCCCAGGATTGCAGACGGAAGGAATCGATAAATAGCAGGATATCTGAGAATAACGACACAAACCCACGAGAAGATTTCTACGACGCTGATAATGAAGAGGAAAGCCCCAGATTTGACGGAGAAACGCCGTTTCAGGTGAGCGAAACAAGTCTGAGAAGCGGGAATTTCAGTATGGACATACCGGGCGGCGAAGAGGAAGTGATTTCGATGCCAATATCGACAAGTTTTCCGGCCATAAGCGACTCGTCCAGGCTGAGATTGCTTGCTGCCGCAAGCACGCCGGAAGGGAAACCGCCTGAAAAAGGATTAGAAGGCAGAAAAGCGGTGAGATACAGAGAATGCCAGAAGAACCACGCTGCGAATCTGGGCGGACTAGTGACGGACGGGTGCGGTGAATTCATGCCCGGCGGTGAGGAGGGGACACCGGAGGCTCTCCGATGCGCGGCCTGCGAATGCCACCGCAACTTCCACAGACGGGAAGTCGAGGGCGAGGAGGCCCAAATCGCGTGCGACGTTTGCTATCACAAGAGACTAGTCCCGGGTTCGACTCTTCTCCCACTGTCGTTCCCACAGGCCGCCATGGGCGTGCTGGCGCGGCCTCTTCCGCAGATCATTGCGGCCGCGCCCGTCAATAATAACATGAAGAACAGTGCTGTGTTTGTGCCCTCACCGGAGTCCGAGGAACAGGCGGACGGAAACTTGCCGTCAGGGAAGAAGCGGTTCAGAACAAAGTTCACGCACGAGCAGAAGGAGCGGATGCTGGCGTTTGCGCAGAGAGTTGGGTGGAGACTGCAGAAACACGAGGAGGCCGCCGTGCAGAGTTTCTGTCAAGAAGTTGGCGTGAGGCGACACGTTCTCAAAGTGTGGATGCACAACAATAAACACGCCATGGCCACCAAGCCCCACGCTGATGACAACAACCACAATAACGACAATACGGCCGCGGCTAATAGCAGCAGCAATAACTCAACCCCTTAAAGATTTTCAGTAAGCTCTGTTATTTCTTCCCCCCAACCTGTCACCAGAGTTTTGCTTCTTCTTCCGGCTTCCAAATCTTGGAGCTGCAAGCAATAATTTTATATATTTTTTAAAGTAAATATTGGCATGGATGATGTCAATACTAAGAACTGTACTATTTGTTTCCTTGTTCCAACAGATTCAGTGTTTCAAAATTATTTGTATGTTTCATTCTGCATAATTTATACTTCTGCTACTGGACATTGTATTCCTGTGACTCTCTTCTTCCAATTTGTAGGATGGGATTATGAGTTTTCACATAGGCTTTTAATTCTCAGAAGATTCATGGCTGTCACTCACTTTCAATATGGATGTTTGGATATTTCATATGGGTAGAGGATTCTAATTTCTGACTACCATTCTACACACACCTACATATTTTAGACTGATGCATTTTGTTGGGTTGATTCAGTCTTTTTGTAATGCACGGGGTAGTAGTTTTAGTTCTCCGTGAGGCGGTGATATGACCACTTTGCCATCAGAGCCAATGGCCCCTTTAATCAAATGGGATACTTACAGTCAAGATTTCACAGGCCTTGAATGCTACTTCGCCTCCCCAAACCTCTTTCTGGATGGATCTCCCGCTACCCATTGGATGGATCTCTTCATTTCTCTGAGTTATTGTCTCCACCACCTGTTTACCTAAACAGTGCAAAAACATTCGCGACACTTACCCTTACTGTGCAAACAGATCAGATGGAAAAAAAGTTCACGACGCTTACCCTTACTGCAAACAGATCAGATGCAGTTGAAACTTGAAACAAACAACTTCTGAAACAATTAAAAACCCTGAGAGTACCCTGAGAGAACTGTGGATTGCTTATAGTTTGCGGTTTTCTCTGTTTGTTTTGCAAGTGAGGCTTTTATTAAGTTCTATGATAGTTTTGTAAAGCGGTGCAGTTACTCCTCATGATTTTTTAAGATGATCTCCACCCTTCAATTTTTTAACTTCACATAAGAGTATGTGGACTATTTTGAAGTTGTTTGTAGGAAGCATCTACAATGTCACACGTTGTAATGTAAGTGTGGTATAAAATTTAAGTGTTAAGCTTCTTATGCTCTTTCCTCTTGTACTAAAGACTGGTAGAGATCATCATCATGGTAAGCAGATAATGAAGTTTTGAATTATATGATCCTTCTAGTATGCAGAACTTACATTGGTTAATTTGTGAATTTTTTGGAAATTTGAGATGTTTGTGTTTATTATGAGATGTTTATGTTGGGGTGGAGACTGTATGTTGGGGTGGAGACTGGGGACTAGGAATTTTGCCCATCCCCTGCATTTGGCTAGTAGACAGCCCTGGCCTCTATTTTATTGGAGGGATTGAACAAGTTAAACACTTAGGTTGAACTTTGGTTGGCAAATATCACTACTTCATTTGACCAACCAGTGAAATCTCCAGATTACTCATCTCCAGTTACTATTTTGTTAAATGTGAGATTTTGGTTTTACTGTATATTTACATCTTTTAGAGGAAAACTCAACATGGATTATTCATAGTTAAATATCCAATTTATGAGAATATCTATAAATATATTCATTTTATCTATGTCTTCCATTATTTAAATTGTATAGGCAAAAGTCCATGTTGCTTGCTGTGGTGGTTAGCACTTTTGTTGTTAGGTCCTATTGTTACACTTTGATATTTATAAAGAGAAGTTGGTATTTCAATTAGCAAAGATGTTGTCTCCTTTTACAAATGTTTACTTAATTCGTGACTAGAGGGCAGAGAAACCTAATGCCATATTTAGAAATAATTGGTGACCAGAGGGCAGAGAAACCTATGCCATATTTAGAAATTATTGAAGAAGCATGGTAGTAATTTTTCTCAGTTCATGGAAACCAAATCATGCATTACAGTTGCATATGCAATGATAATCTAGATAAGGGATTTCTTTTGTAACAGTTAAGAATGACAGCCATTATGCCAAATTGACTGACTGTAACCAAGAGACGATGAGCCATTAAAGAATAAGGTTCTTTAAAGTAATGATTATTTACTTTGAATATTTCTTATCATAATCACTTATATATATATATATATATATCATGGTGGTGGTGGTCTTGTCAAAAAAATGTTAGTTATTNNTTTTTTTTTTTTTTTTATGACAAACCATGTTAGTTATTTTTTTAATGACAAACCATGTTAGTTATTTTTTTTTATAACAAACCATTTTGATGTAGACATGATATAGTTATGGTTCTATACAATAAGTTATCTATACTTCCTTACAAGTAAAGGTTCATCCTCCTTGGATATAATCTTGAAAAGGAAGTAAATTGTATTGATGTGAAAAAGGTTGCATGTTATGATCATTCTATTATTAAATTCGAAAACCAATCTTCACTTCTACCTCACAACATAATAGTACATATAAAGATACATTGCATTGGCCAAACTCTTAGTTTTTAAGAAATATGAATTTGACCTTCTATGAAGATAGAGCGTACACATCATTAAGTGAATTATTTGGTATGTTTTAATAATATTGTAGTTATTTATTTTTTTATCATTTTTCAAACATAGTATTTTTTACTATGCTTTTTTTTTGTTTGTTTTTGTTTAGTTTTAGTTGATATTTTAATTTAGTTATATAATTAAATTTAAATAAAATAAAATAAAAATTTGTATTTTTGTTTTATTTATATATAATATTTGTTTTATTTTATTTCTATTAATTTTATTTCTTACAACAAAATAATTTAGATAAAAATTATTTTTATAATGACTTAAATAAATAAAAAAATAGAGTGGTCAATCCTTGATATGATAAAGAGTGTATTATGCTAGAAAAAACATTTAAGGATACGAGTCCTTAAAATTTAACAAGATAAACATATACAAAGCCTTGATTAAAAAGAAAAAAAGATACTATGTGAATAGAAAGCAAGAAAATCTCTTACAATTATCAAAGTTAGATTCTAAGAAATTTTAGATGCAATTTTTGACTCATAAAACCATAAAAAACAATGATAAACATATACAAAGCCTTGATTAAAAAGAAAAAAAGATACTATGTGAATAGAAAGCAAGAAAATCTCTTACAATTATCAAAGTTAGATTCTAAGAAATTTTAGATGCAATTTTTGACTCATAAAACCATAAAAAACAATATGATTCATTTGAGGGACTAAAATTCCAAACTTGTAGATCTTTATGAATCCCCTAATATCTTAGACAACATACAGGGTGTTTCTATATAGTATGAAGTTTTTTCAATAGAAGACCTAGATTTGGGGTTAAGTGGTTCATAAAAGGAAAAGCCAAGTACATTGAAGGCTACAAAACATAAGTCTTAAGCATTGGGGGGGCTATCTTCTTCCTTCACATCTACAATCTCTTCAATTTAGTTCTCAAGTAGGGTTTCCATAAACCCTAGACTTAAAGCTACATTGTACCTATTTTTAAAATTGGGGATAAAAAAAATCTCTATAATTTTAGGGCCACTATGATTAGTCCCCTTTTAATCAATTTATATGAAATCATTTTGAAGAAAAGGTTCAAAATATGGCTAGAAAGCCACGGAATTTTTTTTTTAGAAGCTAGACCAATTTTAGGAGTTATCATTCAATTGCAAAGCATCTTTCCATGCTTAGGATAAGTGCATCAAAGTGTCACAATAATAAAACCAATCTTCTATGTTGTTTTGTTGATTTTAGAAAATCTTTTGACACAATGCCCATGACTAATTTTTGTAATAGGTTAGAAAAACTAAAAGTTCTTGTAGAGTTGTTGTGTTAAGGTTACAGTGCAAGAACATTATCTCCAAGTTTATGAACACCAAGGGATGGTTGGAATAGATTAATTGTAATATAGGAGTTAAGCAGGGTTGACCCTTGTTCCCTACCCTTTTTAGCATATACAGTGACATGTTAGTGGGTTATTTGGTAGAAGCAAATTTTGTTTGTTCAACTTTCATTGGTATAATCATCATTCTTATTTTTTATGTTAATGATATTGTTCTTATATCAAGGATTCCCTATGATCTTGACAAACAACTAAAACTCAAGGA
Organism: Picea mariana; assembly: GCA_032191745.1. NCBI lineage: Eukaryota > Viridiplantae > Streptophyta > Pinopsida > Pinales > Pinaceae > Picea > Picea mariana. The sequence continues at coordinate 156,681 of JASDQU010102262.1, forward strand.
TTTCTATTCTAGTATGGGTTATATGACTATTAACATTAACAACATGAAGGTTATGATAATTAAATCCAAAAGAATCACTTATGTTGATTTTGTTTATGACAACAATAATGTGGAGAAAGTGACATCATACAAATATCTTGGAATTGATTTTCATCACAAACTTAATTAGAACTATAGTATTGATAAAATGATAAATGGAGGGTTCAAAATTTATTGTGGACTTGAAAACAACTGTAAATCAACCTACCTTTGGTTTTGGAATAAGAAGAAATTCTTGTTTGAGACACTCATCATTTTTGTTATCATGTATGGTTGTGAAGTTTGGGGCTGCTAGAGAATCATGGGGAAAGATAGAGCAAATCCATAAGTGTTTTATAACTTATAATCTCAAAATTATAGGCTATACACCCTATCTCATCCTCTTCATAGAAGCTAGTTGTTTCCCCATTAGGAGCATGACTATGCTAGGTACTTAATGTACAAGAACAAGATAAACAACGTGGGAGACAAGAGGCTTGCTTCCTAAGACTACTCAAATCTTTGGTCAAAACCACCTACAACTCAAGCGGGGTTGGCATAAATATGCCAAGTCTTGGCTAAATCATTGGGGAATAAAGGGAGAGGTCACTCTGCAGAATAATTATAATATTAAAAATATTATTACTTCTAAATTTAAGGAGAAATTGTGGTGCAATAAAGACTTAGAGAGTAAAAAAAAATTAAGATATAATAAGAAGGTGATCAACTCTAATCTAAAAGATGAGAAATATCTCTTTGTTTTGACTAACATAAAGAAGAAAATCAACATGCTAAAATAAAAACAAACTCTTACGAGCTCTATAGTGAAAAAGTGCATTGGAAAATTCCTAAAACATCGTCGTTCGAAATAATTTTCCGTCATTATAACACTAAAATGATTGAAGAGGTAAAACACTTACTTTTATAATGTTTTGTGTACCTTCACATTAAATCACAATTTCAAAATATTTTCTACAATACTGAACATCCTAATCTTTTAATTCATCAATAGTATGGTGATTTATGAACACTTCTCTTAAAGTTTTTCGAGCATAGAAATAAAATTCTAAAGCAAACCAAGTAAGTCCTTATCTTTCTTAAGGTTTGATAGATCAAATTTGATCTCAATGGAAATTAAAAATCATCGTCATCATAAAAGTGTCTTATACTTATTTAGCATAGTTAAATCTTTTTTTATAATGAAGATATATAGATGAAGCTCACAAGACATACAAAGTGTTGTATTAGCAACATTAATTGTATAGTTAGTGTTGGCGCAGACCAATTTTGGGAAAAATCGAAGAAGTTTTGAAGGAATTAAAGCAACGCCAGAAAACAGGAGAGTGCGTCGAAGATAAAGGAAAAATGGTGTTGGAAAAAGAGGAAAAGCAGGACGTGAGAGGAAAGTATGCAAGACGTGCATGTAGGAAAACCTAACCACACTAGGGTTAGGGTTTTTGTAAGAGATTGTAATGGTGGATAATCCAAAAATAAGTGTAATAAGTACCTAGGAGGTCTAGGTCGGGGGTAGGTTGTTGTTGTTGTGGGAGAATGTTAGAGAACATTGTTTTGCTTGGCTAGGAGAATGCTTGTAAGATATGATACTTTTTTGTACGTTGTTGAGTTGTAGGAGAGTCAAGTAACTAGACCTTGAGGGTTAGATCACAGACTAACGAGCCTGATGCGATCTAGTCAGCCTCAAAAGGGTCATGGAGTTTGTTTTGTGATTGTATGAATGGAGTTGTAGTGCGTGTGATGCCATATATTACAGAGCCATAAAAAAAGAGCCCAAGAGCCAGATCTTTGTGGACGTAGCCCAAGAGGAGGTGAACCACGGTAACAACTGTGTTATTTGTTGTGATTGATTGCATGTTTACTTTTTGTAAGGGGTTAGTTGATGAATGAATAATTCTGTGAGATCGATTAATTGTTAGATTTGTTAGAATACATGTAATAAATGAATGGATCTTAAGAATAATAGAAGGAACTACTAGATCAAGGCCTAAGAAGATGAAATGCAATCCCATATCCCCATTATTTCCTAGAATGCAAGCATCTGAGCGTTTTAGTCACCCATAGAAATATCTTGGATGAGACTACGCAGTGCATCTTGTGTGTTGTGTTGCCTTCTGGTTTACTAGGAGGGTTGATAGTTTTAGAGGGATTTGTTGGATGTTGTTCAGATCTGAACTTGGGTTAGCCAAAGAGGAGGAAGAGAGATATACAACCAACAAATGGTTATGTTGTCAGCTGGAATTGCATGGGATTGAATGAGTAGGACCTGTGGAAGAATTGCGAAAAAAATGAAGGTATAAAATGAATGTTCAGAGCATAGAATCCAATGAAGGCGGATATTGAAAGCGGGTTGAAAACAAAGGAGTTGGAGTTTGCACAGAAAGACAATAGAAACACTAAATTAACACCGCGCAAATATCTGGACAAGTACGTGTTTAGTGACTTGCATGAGGTATTCTTTTGTGATTTTCCACGTGTTGCAGTATTTAGGTTGAAAGACAACCACCCTACAAATCGAATCAGACAGATCAAATGGAATCCTGTGGAGATCGTGTAGTTACAACAAGTTAACAACAAATTCACGTGCGCAGTATATTTCTGGCTAGACAGTGTTGTTGCAGGGTTAATCATAGAATTTGTAGTAGATATCGCGAAGTATTACAGCGCGGTAGAGAAAAAGTTTCTGAAAGGACCTCGAGGTAGGTATATTATATCGTTGTACACTTCCATCAAGATCTTACTGTATAACATAGGTGTGATGACTATGCAAGCATACAACTAAACTTCCCTGTCCGCATGGGAGAAGGGGGGAAGCACTGACAAGCACTGGAAGAATGGAGGAAGAGATCGATAAGGGTAAGAAGGAGGCCATGGATCCAATCTTGATGGACGAGGACTAGCTCAAGCAGATAATGGCAACAGCTGGAAAGACACGCAATGGAGTACCCTACCAATATAAGATGAATAATAAGAAGAGAAGAGAGCCATAACAAATAGAGAGGGCTTGGCCAATGATGAAGAAGAGGGAGAGGATCTTTGTGTTGTGGAGCAGATTGAGGAAATCCTGCGCGCAACATATGAAAGGAAGATAGGCGGTCCAAGGGCAGGAATAGAAGGAAAAACTCTCATCCATGTCAGTGTCAGTGTGGAATCCATAAACCCATGTGCGACTCATACACCAATAAGAACACCACAATTTAGACAACTGGATTTTAGTAGAAGAAAGACAACAAGAACTGCACCTAATCAAGGAGCAGAAACTAGAGGAGCCAGTTTAGGAAGTAGTAGTCAAGTATCTACACCGCGCAAAAGTAGTAGTTCTTCACAGTTCAAGATGGCAAGACATGATCCCACCATCCGGTTACCAGAGGTCGGGGGAGAGGTATCAGAGGATCCTAAGAAGCACTTGTTTATCTGTGAAAATATTTGGGAAGCAAAGTAGATCACAGATGAGGATACAAAACTTGCGTAGTTAGCTATCATGCTAAGAGACCGCACACTGGATTGGTACATGAGATTTGCTGCAAATAGTCCACCAAGAACAACAAGGACGATTGCAGATATAAATAAGTTGTTGATAAATGAATTCTAGAAGCTTAGCTCAGAAGATCAGTACATGAACGAGATGATTGAAATCAGGTTGAAACCAGGCGAGTCTGTTTGGGAGATTGATCAGAGGTTCAAACGATTGAAGGGTAAGTTGAAGTATGCAATGACTGATATTCAACATAGACATCTATTTGTGAATTCACTATTGCCACATTTGAAATACCCTTTGAGAAAACATAAGTTTCGAATTTAGGTAGAGGCTCTACAGGGAACCCTACAATTGGAAGAGAACCAATATCAGAAGATAAATCCAACAATAGAGGTGTTGAAAGAGGATTTGAAGAATCGCACATTTCAACTCAATCAAAATAAAAGCAAAGAGAAAAGAGAAGTTGCTTGGTGTACCACATGTAGGACAGAAGGAAATTACAAGAATGAGTGCCCAACTTTTGCGCAATACATGGCAACAGGGCTACCAAACCCTTTTCCTATAGGAGGACCCTGGTGCGAGATCTATAAAACACATGGACATGATCCATATCATTTTCCAATGATGTAGAAGTATCATACAGTACTCAAGAGTTCATATTGCAAATTTTGTAAATCAGTGGGTCATGATGACAAAGATTGTAGGACAATGGACTTGACGTAGGAGAGAACGTCAAACACCTATAGGGTGCCGACAAAAATGATGACAGGGCAAGATGCACCTCAGTTTAACCAGGTACCACCTCCATACAAAATTGCGCAAAAACACTGTATTATTGCGCCATCGCAATACAATAACGCACAGCCACAACATAACCCCATGTAGAATAATCAGGTACCTCAGTACAATACACCACGAGGAGATTGAGGTGGATACAGAGGTGGAGGATGAGGTAGAGGAGGATTTGGAAGAGGCAGAGGTCCAATAGTGTTCTACAACTTCCAACATTCAGGACATTATGCAAGGGAATATCTACTTCTGCCTGCGACATGTATGTATTTTCGCAAAATAGACCATGATACAGAGGAATGCGCAACACTTTTGAGGAAAATTCAAGAAAAACAGAATCAGAACAATCAAAATGCCCAGTGGATATCTGCAGAAGCCAAGGATGATGAAAGAAATATCAACATAGTTACGCGATGAGGAGCTAAAACATGAGATGACGTAGTATGACAGGATCCAGCACAACACCAATGGGTAAAGAAGAATATCAAACCACGGAAACAATTCAATGTAGGGAAAGAAAAATAAATATTCAAGGAGGCCAGGTAGGAGTTCCTCACACAAGATGTTGTGTCTACATCAGTTGCCCGGCATATTCAGAATGTACTAATGTACGAGATGTCCTTATCAATGGATCACACCAACAAAGTACCACCTATAGCGCAAGTAAGTACCATAAAGACGTTTTTGAAACCCTGTGTTAAGCTACTGAATGACCCATCATCTGTTAAAGTTTTGCAAAATATGTTAGAAAAATATAACACAAAGGTAGAGGGGAAGTTAGAACAGAAAACAGTGAATCACCTCCATACAAGGAGGAGGACATGCAGGGAATTCAGACTGAATGCCAACACTGAAGATTTCAATATGGGAGATACCATACTAGATTTGGGCTTCGAAGTAAATGTGTTACCCAATAAGACATGGTAGTGTATGGGAGAGCCCACACTAGGTATTCACCAGTCCAATTGAAGCTAGAAAACCAACACAGAGTTATGCCAATTGGAAGGCTTAAGGGTATGACAATAGATCTGGATGGAGTGCGCACTAAGGTAGACTTTGAAGTGATAGAGATATTAGATGGTACACCACCTTATCCAACATTGTTTGGCTTGGATTGGTCATTTGATAACGAGGGCATAACCAACTTGAAGACAAGGAAGATGACATTCGAATCAGGAGTGTACAGAGTCATTGAGCCATTAGACCCATCAGAAGGAGAAAGCTTTGTAGAGCCCACTTGCTTAGATCTGGAGGAAATCAACCAGTTATACAGAACCATCGCACGCGAACAAGATTATATTAACCCAACTGCAGATGAGGCACTCAACTGAAGAAGCATCACATTATGTGATTCTGATTCAGATATAGGGTTGGAGAATTGGTAGCAGAGATTATATGAAGTGTCTACAAGAAGGTGCATAAGAATAGACTGCTCATTGAGATGGGTGGGAACAAAGATCAGAGAACCTCCCAGTTTTCATGGCCTAAATGATTTAGAAGAATTCTTAACAAGATATGAAGATGAAGCACTGGAAAATCAGAGGCTCTTAGCCTTAGACATAACACTTAAGGAAACACCTGCAAGATGATGGGGTGCGCACAAAGGAACAATTAAGGATTGGTACCAATGTAAATAACTACTGCACATTAGATTCAGCGCACAACAGGGAAGAAATAAGATGTAGAGATATGATGGACATGGGACATCGGAAGAACACTTAGAGAAGTGCATAACACTATGGAGGATGACACCACCAGAGGAATGGCCTCATCACTTCATCCACACATTAGAAGGAATTTCAGCAAATTGGTATGTAGACCAGGAACTACATAGAGGCACTACAGAATGGACCACATTACAATAAAATTTTATAGTCACTTTCTCATTTGAACATGAGAACCCCAACTTGGATTTAACACTCAAACATATAAGATGGGTGATATTTATTGAGGAACCAGAGGTTGAAATTATGACAGAGTATCAACCATAGAACAGACAGACGGTTAATGAACCACTATCATGCTACCATGTGTAGGAAGAAGCACTAGATGAAGATGACCTGCACAACATTCATATTACAGAAGTTGAAGGTGAAAGAGAGGTGGAAGGTCCATCTCTAGAATCAGAAGTGTTTACTGCACCGATCAAGGTGAAGAAAGTCATCATTGGGACAACTGACAATACCAAAATGGCAAGCATTGTAGACTACTAGGATGAACAAAAAATTGAAAGAATAATAGAGCTACTGCGTGAATACAATGACCAATTTACAATTACCTTTACAAAGATGAAAGGCATCGCAGGAGAGCTAGGAGAGATGAAGATACCTCTCAAACCAGAAGTTAGATTAATGAGGCAGAGACCATATCGATTGAATCCAATATATCAACATAAAGTGAAAGAAAAAATTGATAGAATGTTAGAAACTGGAATCATAGAACCAGTGGAGGAATCTGAATGGATAAGCCCAATGTTAGTGAAAGAAAAGAAACAAAGGGGAATAAGGATTTGTGTAGACCTAAGGAAATTGAATGATGCTTGCCTACATCACTCTTTTCCTACCCCTTTTACAGACGAGGTATTAGAGAATGTAGGAGGCCACAAAGCATACCCATTTATAGATGGATTCTCAGGTAACCATCAGATCAAGATAGCTCGAGAAGACATGTACATGACTACTTTTTCCACAAAATGGAGATCCTACCAGTACAAAGTCATGCATCAACTATAGCACTTGGATCAATTCTGGCACAACTATGAGTAGGAGATTTAGATCATACTATATAATTTGCAAGCAAAAAACTGTCTAAATCAGAGCAAAACTACAACACTACAGAGAGAGAAGGCCTAGCTATGGTCTATGCACTTTAGAAGTTTAGACATTATTTATTGGGAAAACACTTTAATATGTTCACAGATCATTCAACCCTCAAATACCTAGTCAATAAGCCAATGTTGGAGGGGAGGATCTGTAGATGGCTACTGTTATTTCCGGAATTTGACTTTGAAGTGATAGTCAAACCAGGGAAGCTAAATGCAGGACCTGATCACATGTTAAGGGTAACGAATGGAGAAGAACCTACCAACTTGGAAGACAACTTCCCTGATGCACAATTATTTTCAATCCAAATCGCTGATGAATACTTTGTTGATATTATTGAATACTTGAGTACATGGATAGTGCCGCAAGAGTTTAACACTGCACAAAAGAAAAATCTGGTAGTTAGAGCTGCAGATATTATCAATTGATTGCAGGACACTTATACAAAATGGGCGTAGACAACATTTTGAGAAGATGCATACTAGAACATGAAAGACATAGGATTTTGGCATAAGCTAATGAGGGAATAGTTAGAGGAAATTATGCAAGAAAACCTACCGTGCAAAAGGTATTGCGTGCATGACTATGGTGGCCAAAAATTCATAGAGATGCTAAGGACTATTGCCATAGATGTGATGTTTGTCAGAGGGTTGGTAAACCTAATAGAAGGGATGATATTTCCCTAAGACCACAAGTAACTTTGCAGGTATTTGGCAAATGAACAATAGAATGTGTGGGACGAATTAACCCACCAACAAAAAGGTCAGGAGCGAGGTATATCATTACCACAATAAAATACTTAACAAGATGGGCAGAAGCAATGCCAGTAAAAGATTGTAGCGCAGAGACAACAACTTATTTGAGCAAGTGATCACTAGATTTGGTTGTCCAAGGATTTTGATAAGTGACCAAGGTACTCACTTCATCAACAACATTATCCAAGCTATGACTAAGGAATTTGAAGTTTATCATCAAAAGAGTACACCATACCATCCACAAGAAAATGGAACAGTAGAAGCCTTCAATAAGATCCTAGAGAATGCTCTAACAAAGATCTGCAATGTCAACATGGATGATTTGTATTTGAAAATACCAATAGTACTATGGGCACACAAGACTACATGTAAAAAGCTGGCAGGACTGTTGACGGGCGAAACAGTCCATCCGTCAACTGGGAGAGTGGAACCGGTCTAGGGTTGTTTAAATAACCCAAGCCGTTTGGAATGGACCACCCTGACAAGTTTAACGGCTTCGTTGGCTGCTCTAAGGTCTCCTAAGGAAACCAAAGAGAAAAGTTGATCTGAGCTAAGTGATCTAAACTAAGGAAACTAGAAACTAATAAAACAAACTAAAACAAACTAACTAAAAGAAATTAAACTAAAATAAAGGAAACTAGAAACTAATAAAGCAAAGATAATTATACTAATATAAACTATTCTAACTATTCTATCTACAAACTACAAATTAATCTTATAATAACTCAAATCAACTATCTAATTATCAATTTAATTACAGTTTATTCACAAATATACATTACATACAATCTACAGATTTGAATAAACCTGTGAAACTAATTTGTTTGCTGTCCCGAGACAGCGAAGATAACTCTTTTTGATTTTATGATTTATGAATAAGAAAGTAAACTAATTGAAATTAAAACAAATCAAAATTATATCTATATTAAACTACTTAATAAAAGCAGTAAACTAAATACTATTTGACCTGGAAACGCTCCAAGTCTGCCCTGTGCAAGATGACTTCTTAAGCCGGTTGGAGGAGGGAAACTCACACCGTTAATTCCTTAAGCTTTTCGGAAATGATCAGCTATGCTGCTTTTTGAAGTATGTTACAGGACAAACAATACATAAAAGAATATCATAACAATTTTCTGATTATAAATTCCTGCAAAAGGAGAAACCTATTATGCAGCAAACTTATATATTACAGTTCGATTTATGAAGAAGACAAAGCTATGATTCACAAATTGAATTAACAACTGTTATGTCTTTTACCTATTTGGAAGAAACAAGATATAGATAACAGAAATAAAATTATATCATTTGCATTTGATTTAGGTAGCTAAAGCAATACTAAACCATAAACAAGCTGATATACAAAACATGGAACAAAGTGTCGATATATTGAAAAACAAAAGCTATGACAAAATATCAATTCTGCTCCAGTTTGAATCAGAACTCCATATCCTTTTTCTCCCCAACTGAGGATGATCGATTATTACAAAACCATAGGTTTATATAGGTTTTTCACAAGGTAAAACATCCTTGTGAATAATAGTAAATAGTTTTACACAATCTGGGAATTATCCCAAAATCCCTTAAACTAAGTAACTAAAAATGCAATTAAAATCCTTAAGATATCTTCCAACTGCTCCTCATATCCATTGCCAATTCGAATTTGCCTGTAATAGACACAAAGATCAAGTTAGAGGAGTATTTTATTAAGAAAACAATAAAAAAATGACTCTATAGACTTAGCTACAGAATCTTCTGATTCTGTAGCTGGTCTAGAATAGTAAACATGAATAGATATACAATCAAATCAAATCGAATCCAATCATCTTTTAATAATCAACAAATTACTAATGATTAAATCAAACCAAATCGAACATAATACAATCGGGACAGAGTAGAGATACTCTGTTTTCCCAATCGACATAAAATCGTATCACAGCTTAACAAGACTGTTCCATGAATGCAATTAATGATAAACCAAATTGTATGAGATACAAACGATCATTATCGATTAGCATAGGATTCATATCATTGCCAATATAGAAAGCCATTACGATTTCATGCATCACTGTATCCATAGAATCCAACTACAGTTCTCATTCACTGCGTTTCAAATAATCCACAGGTATAGTCACAACTGTAATTGACTAATAATAATCACAACAGCGGATTGAGATCATTCAGTTAAAAGCACGATGTACGCATTGCTTCCGATGTAATYAGATGAAATTATCTACACAAATATCGGCTCAACAGTCTCATAGTCGACAGACAGGGTTTTGACAGAGTCAACAAATCGGGCATATAACTGAATTTAATTATAGACACAAATCGTAAGACTTRATACGATCAATCCATCCCTGTAATCTCAATCGAATAATACATTTGTTACCATCGAAATATAGTTCACATCGTAACAGCTACTATTGTTATCCATTCGAAATTTGATTATGTAATAAATGATACACGAATCGGTCTTAACATAGAAAATATAATCAGCATAGCCAACCAATTTGCCTATCATATCGCACAAGATATAACCAAATCAAACAGAGATATCGTTTGTATTTCAACAATAGAAAGGATATCAAATAACAGAATATTCAAATCAAATTATGGTCAACCAAACTAAATCTAATCATAACCAATCCAGAAATCGATAATCAAAACAAATGCATGACAGAGCAAGTCAACAATGTATACAGAGCTTATGATCACGCCATATAAAAGAGTGAAAGTTATACCATTACAGTTGCTGAGGCTATGTCAATTTTGAATTGACAATTGTTGTAGCAGACTCAACATTTTTGAACAGGATTGAACCCGTAGGTCGTTGTTTCTTGTCGTTGGGTTGTTCTCTTACATTCTGACCAGTGAGCTTAGCCACTTGGTTTTCCAAATCGCGAATTTTGGATTGAAATTTTGGGATATCCAAGTAGTATCTCTCCAACCACAACCCACACTGATCGCAAGGTGCTGCAACAGCTTGAGCAGAAGGGGGTTTTGATGATTCCCCGAGGGTTTCATGAGGTGGTTCAATGCCAGGGAAGTCAGGGTTATCCCGCAGAACAGGAGCTAAGTTCTTGACGAAATCATAAGGGGGTTTGTCACAGAAGCCCTCTTCGGCGAGAAAACGTTCAATGCTTGAATCAGAATCCTCGCTGACTACGATAGGTTCTGCTTTGGCAGGAGGTTTAGGTTTATTCCTCGCTATGCGAGAGATCAATCTTGCATTTTTCTTGCTTCTAGTATTAACAACAGTCTTCGCTCTAGTCTTTGTGGTTGTAGGCTTAGCAACTTCGGTCTGTTTGGTCACAGCCATAGATAAAATCGTAGGAGACTCGGGCTTAGGTTTGGGTAACAAAACACTAAAAGGGACAGGGATAGGTTTTCTCTCGGTCACCATGGGCTTATCCACCTGTGGAGGGTTAGACTCTTCAAAGCCATTACGGATGAGAAACTCATGCCAAGAATCAAGACGTAACCCCAATTCATGAACCAAAATCATTTTAATTAACCCCACATGGAAGAGGCTAGTGTCAGCCTGGCTGCGTTTGTAACGCTTGGCCATCTTAAACAAACTTCGGTGCAGATAGTGAGGCAGACTTAGTTCGAATCCCATAAAAACCATTAATAAACGCAAGTGAAACAGAAAGACAAACCTGTACCTGCCTTCACAAGTAACGAATTGTTTGATAATCATTAAGAGATCATACCAGCGGGGTTTCAACATCTTTGCAGGCAAACCTCTGTCGCATGAGCTGATTGTCCGAGACCGAAATAACAATGTCCATGGGACATTGTCAACCTTATAGCTTTTCGACCATTTTTGTCCCTTGACAGGCAGGCTAGTTGCCAAGCTGAGAAAATGTTCAGTGATTTCAAGCTGGACATCTCCAACTTTGGCTCGGTAGCCATCGAATGACAAAGAAAATTGCCGAGCCACAGTGAGGTTATAACCATCGAACTTCCTAATAAATGGAAGCCACCCAAATTATTCTAAGTCGCTATATGCACCATCAAACGTCAACAGTGCTTGGCACCCGTTGGGCTCGGCCCTCACAACAGGAGCCATGGCTTCTGCACATGGTAGGGTTCCAAGTGAATGAAACAATACACAAAGTGAAAACGAGAGGGTTTAACAGCTTGAATGCTCGAAGAGACCGGAAATAACTCCATGCGTGCGAAGGTGGTGGGATTACCACCGCCACGCATTGTATTGATTGCTGAGTACAGTGTTGTTAAAACCATAATCGTTTATACCATGCGTATCAGCCAGTAAATAGGTGAATCATCACACCAACGTGCCATTCATTCGAATCTGAACCGGCACCATAGGTGATGATCATGCGCCAGGTGTTAAGTTTAATCAACAAGAAATCCAACGACCTGTCGTGTTAATTCAATGTTTCAAACCAATGTTAATTAAAACATGTCAATACATAGTTTGAAACTATTGCTCGTCCAATGCTATATCAAATTACCAAAGAATATGCCAAGCATCGACTCATGAAGTTGAAATCCAAAAGATTTAATCAAAGAACCTTTGTGAAACTTAAACGATTGCCATCGACCTTATGTATTCATTGCATATTCGAATGTTTACATTTCAAAGTTTTTAGAACATTGCAACTAAAACAAATCTCAATATAATCAATGAGTGAGGAGCCCATAGCAAGGATGAAAAAGTATAAGACCAAAATCAATCACAACCTTTACAAAGTCAAATGTAATCAGATAGTATTCATGCTTAAAGGCTTAGTAATCAAACAGATCCAAATGCGCAATCAAGGTAAGAGTATAAGTTTGAAAAAAAAAATCTTTTGCAGTCATGTAATAAACCGATGGTCGAGATCAAAGACGACGATAGTTCAAACGATGAAAGAGGTGTTCTCACACTTCCAGTTGTGAAAACTCAAACGAAATCAAATTGTAATCGTCGCAAAAATGAAACAAATGTCGAGAAGCACAATGTGACGATGATTTGTCGTTTGGATACAAGGGGTGTAGGCAGTTTTTTTGAGAGCAATCAAAAAATTGAGTTGGATGCCAACAATGGCGACACGCTGGGCGAAGCAGTTATCTCTGTCAAAAGAAATGAGTTCAGATCAGGACAGCAAAGAAAAATTCGACTTAAAACAACAAACAAAAAAATCGTACTTAACATCATCATCAACAATCTTTTCCAGTGATGTTTCAAAAGATTCAAACCGATAACAGTCTTAAAGATCAGCAAGTCATGATTTTTATGATAGAATTTTCAATACTGTTGGCATAGCCACTGCTGCCAGCAGGCGTCCATAGCCTCGACAGGGTTGCCATTTAACCCACTCGGACGTCTTTATCCTTTCAAGAAGTTCTAGATTAGAATAAAGGAATTTTAAAAGAGGTTTCTTATAATTTTACAGATTTTCATTTACCCGACATTGCTTCGCTGCCAGCAGGCCTGTTCAGTACCCCGACGAAGTTGTCTTGGCACCGTGCTTGCATTGCCCCGCTGCCAACGGACCTGTTCAGTATCCCGGCGGGTTTACAAACACTTCCCACAACTCTTATTAATATTTTATTTTGTTTTTCTTTTATAGATGGCTGAGCGGGGTGACGCTGAAAAATCTTGATATTTTCTCATTATTTTTCAGACCTCATCAGAATTTTTTCATACTGTCCTTTATTCATCTCCAGAAATGTTTTATTTCTAAAACAACTTACTATGACAGGGAGACATCCTTTTGAGTCATTCCTTTACGGAAAAGGGACAGCGTAAAAAGATAAAGATAATCACGACGAACTTCACTTAAAGATTGAAATTAGCAAACTTCTTTCAAACAACATTTTCCAATATCATTTTCAGAAATATATATCATTGATGTATGTACAATCTTTCAGAAGTTATTTTAGCGAAGAGATCTTTATGTGGTCTATGTCTGAATGGCTCAGTGTACAAGCATGCATGTGTTTTGAAAACACACAAAAAAACACACCAAACTGATCAATCAAATCGAAACCAAAACGAAAACAAAGGCAAAAATGAAAACAAAAGGAAATATTTACATAATATACAAAGGTAAAAATCAGGCAAAGTATCTTTTCAGGGCTTGGCCATTCATCGGGTAGGTGCCAAGATGCCCTTCAAGACTCTGCAAGCGAAACGAACTAGGACCCAACTTTTCAGCAATCAGAAATGGCCCAAGCCACAGATTTTGAAATTTAGTGTGTTCACCCTTCCCTTCATGCGGTTTGTCCCACTTTAGAACGAGATCGCCTACTTCAAAATTTCTATCAGAAGCAGAACTAGAATCGAACCAGCTTTTAATCAGCTGTTGATGTTGGTTTAGCTTGAGTTCTTACTTCTTCTAGCTTCATCAGAGTGTTAATACGGCTTTCTAAAGGGGGGCATTCTTCTTCTTGAACTTTTTGTGACAATTGGAGCGAAGGAAGAAGAATGTGAGGTGGCAGAATGGCTTCTCTGCCATAAACAAGGAAAAATGGAGAGTTACCTATAGCGGCTTTGGGTGTTACCCTATCAGCCCACAGTGCATTAAGTAGTGCGTTGTGCCAGTTCTTGTGATTTTCAGCCACAGTTCTCTTGATAATCTTGATCAAGTTCTTGTTGGTTGATTCTGCTAAGCCATTACCCTGGGGGTAGTAACTAGTAGAATACTTAAGCTTTATTCCTTTTTCTAAGGCAAATTCGCTCATCTCAAGAGAGGAAAAGTATGAAGCGTTATCAAAGACTAGACAATCAGGGATGCCGAAACGGGTAATGATATTCGAGTTCAGAAAAGCGATCACCTGACTTGTGTTGACCGTTTTTAGCACGGCAGCTTCAGACCATCGAGTAAAGTAATCAGTGGCTGTCACGATATACTTGTGTTGCTGTGAGGATGGAGGGTTAATAGGACCAATGATATCAAGGCCCCATTGCTGGAAAGGAGAATCGACTGTGACAGGTTACAAAGGGAAGGCTAGTTTTTGCAATCGCCCTGATGCTTTTTGACAAATGATACATTTTCGACATAAGGCATGGGCGTCTCTAAAAAGTGTAGGCTAGTAATAACCGGCTCTTAAGACTTTATGCGCAGTGGTGTCACCACCGAAGTGACCACCAGCTTCTCCCGCATGCAACTCAAGCAAGACTCTTTCTGCTTCGTCCTTTTCAAGACAACGCATCAGTACGCCGTCAAAATTTTGACGAAACAGTATACCGTTGACTAGATGAAAGGAGGTGGACTTTAATCTTAAATCTCTTCTCTTAGCAGGGTCAAGGTGACGAGGTGCTGATCCATGTTGAAGACAGTGTCTAATATCGTCATACCAGGGGCTCGCGAAGTTTTGTGTTCAACAGATCAGATTCTGATCATGTTGTTCTAGGTTCGACGTGTCACTGACTTCTCGTTGTTCAGTTTCTGAATCAACTACCAATTTACATAACCCTTGGCCTCTCACGATCTGCGTTGGGGTGATCTCTAGGTCATACTCCTGCAAGGAGGTGACCCAGTTGGCTCTTTTCTCTCCTAACTCCTTTTGCACTAACAAGTTCCTAACGGCAGGGTAGGGGACAATGATCTTCGTCCTCGACTTCAAAAGATATGACCGGAAATGCTTAACTGTCTTGAAGACAGCGTAGGCTTGCCGATCAACCGCTGGGTAGTTAAGTTCAACACCTTTGAAGGCAGAGCTCATAAAGGCAATGGGTACTTCGTTGTTTTCAGAGTTCTTTTGAGTAAGGACTGCGGCATAGGAACGATCAGAGGCAAAAGTATAAAGTGTGAACTCTTGAGAGAAATTAGGGCTCATGAGAGACAGAGCATCAGTTATGGCCTTCTTTATATCGTTAAAAGCTTGGTTTTCAGTGGGTCCCCAGT